>CM076986.1:36431686-36504186 GCA_039105355.1 Benthosema pterotum
CTAAGTCGACTAAGGTTTTTAATATTTAGTCGACTAAGACTAGACTAACAAAAATGAATATCAAAAGACTAAATGGGACTAAAAGATGTGTGTTTTCAAAAGACTAAGACTAAGACGAAGACTAAATCATAACCTTAGACTAATGGAAATAGCAAACATTTTGATCTTATTTTTTTCGTTCTTTTTAAGTATGTGAACATATCTGCAGTAATTGTATACAAGAAATAAAACGAGACATGTTTCATACTAAAAACTATAAATCTGTATAACATTATATAAACCTACAAGACTAAACTACCAAGACTAAGACTAAAAGACTAAGACTAGACTAAATCCTTTTTGACATTTCGTCGACTAAGACTAGACTAAAAAAATGAATTTCAGAAGACTAATTGGGACTAAAAGACTAAATCTGCCTTATTGAAAAGACTAAGACTAAGACTAAATCAAAATATTCTCGAACAAATTACATCCGCCCCTGACTGCAATGAATGTCTATATATAGTCCATAACATTTTACTGTGGGAACAATGCAGATGAGTATACCATAACAGACGTGGGCAATTACTTTTTCGCAAGAGGCCAAACAAGATACAGCAAATATTGTGAAGGCTGGGCCAAAATTAATTTAATTTGCATGTAAAAGCAGTAAATGGCATTGATTTCACTCTGAGGAGAGTGCAACAAAAAAGTGAGCATGTTTCTAAAATCTCCAGAACAGGTATAAACAGGTTCACGGCAGGAAACTTGCGTGTATGAATAAAGGTTTTGTGTTGCATGTTAGTCAGCCAAAGGTACTCCATAACCTTTGACTGGGTGGGTAGAAAGCACATTTGGGTGGGCAGAAAGCACATTTGGGTGGGCAGAAAGCACATTTGGCTGGGCAGAAAGCACATTTGGGTGGGCAGAAAGCACATTTGGGTGGGCAGAAAGCACATTTGGGTGGGCAGAAAGCACATTTGGGTGGGCAGAAAGTACATTTGGGTGGGCAGAAAGCACATTTGGGTGCTAGAACCGGCCCTGCTAATTAGTGTCCTTTTGGGGGTCCTTGACGCTTTTTTTCCCACTCCAGCTCTGGGCAAACCAGGGTTAAACCCCGCCCCCGATGCTCGGAACCCAATGAAAACACTGCAAACCAGCAGGGGGTTTGGGAAGGAGCGCTAGTTTTACCCTGCCGGCTACTACTAGTAGGACAGGGCGATGCATAGTATTATAGTTATGTTTAGGTGTATTTTTAGGGTTAGTAACCGCATGAAGCACCACCTAACGCCTAACCCTAACCCTAAACATATCCATTTTAGGCCCCATTAGATATAATGGGGAAGGGGCGAAGTGGGCAAATTTCTAAACCAAGGGATATTTCCACTAAACTTCACAGGTTGATCAGTCATATCAATATTCAAAATGGTAATGTCGAAATGGTAATAACATACTGTATTATTACCATTTCAACAGCGTGTACGAGTTCCCACTAATATACAGCAACTTCACACAGCCATTGAAGAGGAGTGGACCAACATTCCACAGCACTAACCTCGATGTCACATCTGCATCTTTATGTGGCACACACCTGTGAGGTGGGATGAATTATCTTAACAAAGCAGAAGTGCTCCCTACAACACACATTTTAACAGATTTGTGAACAATGTTTGAGAGAAATGGTAATATTGTATTATCTGGAATTAATTTTAGAGCTTTAAGTCCATCTCGTGAAAAATGGGAGCAAAAACAGAAGTGTTGCGTTCATATTTTTGTTGAGTGTATATACATACCGTAGATATATGATGATTGATCAACCTGTGAAGTCTCAGCCTGTGAATGCTGGGTACTCAAAATGTCCCGGTGCTCAATCAGGCTAGCAGACTAATAATATGCTTCAGGCGAATGCAGTCTGAACATGTAACCACAAGTTTTGCCACCAAGGGTGTGTGTGTGGTTCCATTTGGTTCAGACAGTGTTGCCATGTCTGCTTATTATGAACAACATTTGACTCTTTTTTTTCTGTAAAGAGTAAAGACACTTGAAAATAGTTGCTGGTTGATGTTTTCAGTGTTGCCAACTCGGCGCATTTGTCGCTATATTTAGCTTTTTCCCAGACCCTCCCAGCGCCAAAATTACAGCGCCAAAATTTGTGAAAAACTCCTGGCGGAAAATCTGGTGCTTTTTTGCTGGTGAGTTGGGGCGAAATTGGTTAACAGAGATAAAACCCTCGTTTTTCACCATTTCCCTCCTATGATAGAGTCCTCCTTCATTCCTAGAAAGGACCATTGGTAACCAACTTGACCCTTATAGATCTGTAACTCTTGAGATCGTAAAATGAAACCAAACGGACCCTTTCGGGTCCGTTTGGTTTCATTTTTCAGGTCGTAAAATGAAACCAAATGGACCCGAAAAGGTCCGTTTGGTTTCATTTTACGCTCTCAAGAGTTAAATCATATTTAACCATCTGAATTACCTGATTTTCAAGAATCCACATATTTAGAAAATGTAGAATAATTACTATTTTGACCAACATTTTGTCAGTTATTTCTCCTAAATTAGACTGAGAGACTAATTTCAACATCAAGCGGTGGTCCCCCGTGGCTAAAATGCAGAATAAATAGTGGGCCCTGCCCTGGTATGAAAATGGTTGAAAACCACTACTCTAGCGCATTCTAGTGCATTTTGGAAGTGCCACTAGTGCATTTTGGATTTTGGCAGTTGGCAACACTGGATGTTTTTTCATACAGAATAGGGAGGCAGACTTCTGTCTGACATATCATTGAACCGGTGGTTAGGTTGGGGGCGTCAGCCCCGTGAGAGGGTTGGGTTAGGTGTATCAAACACATGGACTCTACAGAATGACATGTCAGAATGAATGTCAAGTCAAAGAACTCTTTTTTAATTTTTTATTTTTATCCCATGATTTTGTAACCTATTTTTTCACCCAGTGCCAATTACCTAATGTGATCCTGGGCTCTACACACCCGCCACCAACGTGGGGAGACAGGGGACTTTGCCTCATGCTTCCGTCTATGCATGAGGAGTCCAAGCTGCCTTCTTTAGTCGGAAGTATAGCGTGTGGAAGGAACACGTTATATTCCAACCAGTTTAGACTATAGAGCCCAGGATTACTGCATGTTTTTGTGAGGGTATCCAGGGCTTGACACTAACACTTGCCTGCTTGCCCGGGCAAGTAAAAAAAATGGTGGGGCAAGTGAAGACTGCTACCTGGTTGCCCGATCGGGCAAGTGTGCAACATAGTGCACTATAACACAACACAAGATACATTTGTCTTGAAGGCAGTCATTGCACTCTGCCTCTGTGTCTTTCCCTGCTTTATAGCTATCCACAAATGCACAAATGCTGGATTTGGGAAACAAAACAGGCAAATTAACACATCAAAATGACCATTAATCTTCTACAGTGTAGACCTGGGCTAATTAAAGATGATGAATTTGCGGGTCCATTTGGTTTCATTTTTACGTTCTCAAGAGTTACATCTGGTTAACCAACATAACTGGGGACCACCTGGAACCTGAGGGGCAAGTGACCATGACCTGAGGGCAAGTAGAACCTGACTTGCCCGATGGGAAAGTGCCTCGGAGACCTTAGTGTCAACCCCTGGGTATCTACTTTATTTTGCTCTTAATTTGAATTCCAGTGATCAGAAGTCATAGATTCTCACTTTTAGAGAACTTGGACTTGAGTTTTCTAAAACATAGACGGAACGTAAAAACTTTAAATGTCATTAAGACAACCTTCTTGACCTCCCAGACCAGGACAGGCGTCGCCCTGTACGTTTTACAGGGGAAAGGTCTCAAGCAACATGGGAAAGAAGGTCAAGCGACGTTGCTTCACTTGTGTGAAATGTGTGAAACTTCAAATAATGCCGACCTCATCGCATTTGGGGTGACTCCTCCTCAACTAGTCAAATTGCTCAACGCAGCGCAAACTTTTTTTTTACCAATCCGGCAGGGCTGCATCTAACGATTACTTTCAGCATCGATTCACATGCCGACTAGTAATTTAGCCATCACATTAGTAATACGTTTTAAGTCGTCACATGCATGTGTTCTATAACAGGTGGTCCGGGGACCACCAGTGGTCCCTGAGAGGGTTCCAGGTGGTCCCCAGCTAAGTTGGTTAACCAGATGTAACTCTTGAGAGTGTAAAAATGAAACCAAATGGACCCTTGCGGGTCCATTTGGTTTCATTTTTACACTCTCAAGAGTTAAAATATTCATCATGTGAATTAGCCCCAAGTCTACACAACTACAGAATGTAGAAGATTAATGGTCATAATTAGATCTGTATGTTTGACTGTTTTGTTTCTCAAATACAGCCTGGAATTGTGGACAAAAGCAAAATAAATAGTTTTCTGGTCTGTGGGGCTAAAATGTCCTCAAATGGTGGTCCGTGGCTCAAATGCTGAATAGATGGTGGGCCCTGGGATCAAAAAGGTTGAAAAACCACTGTTCTAGTGGAGCAGCAGCAATTCTTTCTATATTCCCTCTTTATCTGTCACTTTGCCAATGATTAAAGACGCACATGCAGCACAGTTGAGGTTGGGCTTACTGTATGTTGACTTATGTGTTGATGTTGGAATGGTTCCAAAAACATGAACTGTAGTGCTAGAAGTTTTTTGGAGCTGGCTTGAAACCAAATGGACCCCCCCGAGTTCAACATCAAACGCCCATGGTTAGAGACAGGGTAAATGAATTCGGAAAACAATGGCACCATTTTGGCTTGCGGTTGCTACTGTGCATAGGCATTGTGCAACTATCATCATAAGAGAGAGAGATTGCTCACTTCGCTTCACTTTAGTTACACTTCTTACCCTTGCAAAAACAATGGTAAAACTTTACTTACTTGTGACTTAAATTAGTTGAATAATCAATTTGATTACAATTTATCGATTAATCGTTGCAGCACTACAACTAATCTTATAATGTCAATGTTGAATATAATGTTGATACGAACCAACATTTCTGGTCTAATATGGGACCTTATCCAGTTCCAGTAGAGAAAAATTTTGATACCAGGGGCCACTATTTATTCAACATTTGAGCCACAGAAGAAGGCTTAGACCCCAGAACTAAATATTTCCTTTGCTTTTGACCACAATGAGGATGAATTTGAGAAACAAAACAGTCCAACATACAGATCAAAATGAGCGTCAATCTCCTACATTGAGATTATGAACATTTTAACATTGTCTCATTTTTACACTTTCAAAGAGTTACATCTGGATAACACCGACTTTCCATTATTTAGCCTGGGGACCACCTGGAACCCTCTCAAGGACCACTGGTGGTCCCCAGACCACTGGTTGGAAACCACTGATCCACTGATCACAACAATGTCAAACCTGCTTGTTGCCTATGATACACGCTCAATGAACTATGTTCAAATAGCATGTTCCTATGTAACGCCCGGGATTCGAACCCGGGTCTCCCACGTGAAAGTCCGACATCTTAACCACTAGAGTCCAAGAGGACATCCCCTTTGTCTGGGGGCAGATACTAGACTTTGGAGGCCATCACAACAGAGGCTGTAGCCACCTGCTACACCTACATGAACTAATCTCCCCCATAGGAGCCCTTACAGAACACTCTCGAGGAACCCTGCAGGGGCCAGGGGCGGATCTAAGCATAGGCATGGGGGGGGGGGGGGGGGGGCAATGCCCCCCTAAATGCCCAGACTGCCCCACTAAACATGATGGCATGCAAAACAACCCAAGATAATTCAAATGAAAGTGCTTATATTTAAAATGATTTGAAACACTACTACTGCTACTAACTACAGCTGTGGCACCACTAAACCAACAGCATTTCATCATTGAAAACTCTGAGTCAGACCTTTAGCTTTATGCATGCTGCGTGTCTGTTGCAACTTAAAAAAAATGATGTTATTATTGATGTTTTTCTTGCCTAATAAAAGTCCTGTAACTGAAAATGGTATGGGTGCCCCCATAACCTTTTTCTCCTGCCCCCCCCTCCAATTGGGAAATGTTACATCCACCCCTGGCAGGGGCCCTATAATATAAGGGCTGTGGTCAGTGCACCATTTCCAAAGTTGCACAAAACCAAAACCAGGCAGAGAATGGTGAATAGTGAATTTCAACTACACAATAAAGCAGCTCTAGTAAATTGCAAATGCACGCTTCCAAAAAACAAACAAGAAACGCGCGCACGCGCACGCACGCACGCACGCACGCACACACGCACACACACACACACACACACACACACACACACACACACACACACACACACACACACACACACACACACACACACACACACACACACCATGGGACATATTCAGTCATCACTCATCAAGCCATAAACATCCCGGCTGCCCATTGGGAAATGTTATATCCGGACCTGGCAGCCGGGATGTTTGGTCCTAATATAAGTCCTTGTACAGGACTTATATTAGGCAAGTAAAGCATCAATAATAATATCTAACACAAACATGTCACCATGTCACCGCCCCCCCCCCAAAAAAAATGCCCCAATGCAATGCCAAATGCCTAAATCCGGCCCCTGCTGCTGTCAGAATTTCAGCGATCAGAAGTCACAGAATCTCCACTTTAGAAGAACTTGGGACGAGTTTTCTAAACATAGACGTCACGGAACGTAAAAAAAACGTTAAATGTCAACCAACCACCAGCACTTAATACGTGACACATCATTCACACGACAGTGGGTCACCAAAACTATGCGACACATCAAAAGTTCTATCCTCTGATCCTTACCCGTGGTTTGTGATGAAACAGTAAACACGAGACCCAGCAGGAACACCAACACGAATCCCATTCTTTCAGATGATCTTCATCAGGCTTTATATTCCCACTGCACGGTTTCACTGCAGACAGAGCAGCAGTAAAGCACTCCCTGCTGCTGCTGGGGACTGTGACTGGTATCGGGATTTCACAATAATGAATCATAATCATTTCCTCGCTGGAGGATCTCTCTTTCTTCACTGTCTAGAAAGGAAAAGAAAAGAACAAGTTTTGGGAGGAGGCAGTGTTGCCAACTGCCAAAATCCAAAATGCCCTAGTAGTGGCACTTTGCACTAGAATGC
Source organism: Benthosema pterotum (assembly GCA_039105355.1). Lineage (NCBI taxonomy): Eukaryota > Metazoa > Chordata > Actinopteri > Myctophiformes > Myctophidae > Benthosema > Benthosema pterotum. The sequence goes on from CM076986.1 coordinate 36,438,758, forward strand.
ACTCTATGCTTGCCTGGAAGGGAACATAATATGATGTATATAGGCTAAACAAAAATAATGAAAAATGACCATTAATCATCTACATTCTCTAGTTGTGTAGACTTGGGCTAACACACATGATGAATATTTTAACTCTTGAGGGTGTAAAAATGAAACCAAATGGACCCGCGAGGGTCCATTTGGTTTCATTTTTACGCTCTCAAAGAGTTACATCTGGTTAACCAGCTGTCCATCATTTAGCCTGGGGACCACTGGTTGAAAACCACTGTCATAGGAGGAAAAATGGTGACCAATAACTCCACCAGTAAAAAAAAAAGCACTAGATTTTCCACCAGGAGTTTTTCACTAATTTTGGCGCTAGGGGGGTCTGTAAAAGAGCTAAATATAGTGACAAATGCGCCAAGTTGGCAACACTGTATGGGAGGAGGAGCTCTCGGAGCCGTCCGTATAGTCTCAGGAGAGACATTGAGGGGGTCAGAAAACCGAGCGCTCGAGCTGCTGTTCGTTCGTGCGACCTGGATAGGGACAAACATGGGGTGGGAAATGCATTGTTTTCAAAGGGGGTGGTGCCTAATCTGCCTATGCAAGTGTACCTGACCTGTACAGCAATGTGACAACTCGTTTCCTAATGTTGCCCAATAAGTAGGCCTAACCTAACTGAGTCCAGCGCATTCCCGCCTACTGCTGGTTCCAGCGGATTTGTCCCTATTTGTTGTCTTCATTCTCAATAGAAGTCTATTGAGAATTGGAAATTGGGCTGGCCCCATGAAGTGAACGGGGTTGGCGTAACTCTGTCTTATCGGCTACTCTACGGATCTGACTCATGGAAATTTTAATAGCCTAGTCTTTATTATTGACATGGGCTAATAGGCTACAATATTAAAGGACAACTTTAGTTTTTTTTTTCCAACCAAGGTTCATGCTTTAGGTTGTTAATAGGGAAAGTAAAAGATGGGTCTTAATTGTTTTAAATTCCTTGCTTTCCTTAGTTTTAGGGTTTTTAGCTATGGGAGGGGGCATTCCAACATGGTCCTTAATACATATATATGTTTACAAAATTTTAAAGCATTTTTTATTATCTAGGTTAATATAGTATAATCCACAAAACTAACGTAATTCGTATTAATTGTTTCTATATTCTATAAATATTAGGACCTCCTTCATTCATTTTTACCCCTATAGCTCTATCACATTGAACTACTTTTTGGGCATATGTGATATGGACACAAAATACATAAAACACACAATAACAGTGATAGGAATCAAAATGAACAAAGGATGTGCTAATATTTTAGAAATGGGTCAACAATACAAAGGAAGTTATAGTTTTTTGGATTCATTTATTTTTCCTGCTTGGCCCCAGTGACCCCCACTGTCCCCACAACATGACGGGGGAACTGCGAATTCATATTTCACCCAAACCAGAGCAGAAGTCCCACCTCAGGACTCTGGACATCAATTAATACAGTTGACAACAATATATTAATGTTAAGTATTTCATACAGCTTAACTTCCAAAAATCCGAACTATCCTTTTTTCTGATGGAAGTGGAAATCCGTTAGGACTGATTTGGTTCAGAAAAAGATAAGTCCTAGAAGAAAAATAATCAAGTGGAGAAACCCAACTTGATGATGTCATCAAGTGGGGTTTTGTGATAATGATTGGCAGGGCATGGGACCTCATCACAAGCACCCATTTCACACGAGTGTCACGTACCCTGGATGAGTCACAGTCACTAGGAAATGATTAGGTAAAAAGGTGCACGGAGGATTTTATACAAACATATAGCCTATGTGAAAGTGGCACATTCATCCAAGCCACACACACAAAAAAAAACACTGTGGATCTTATATCTGTTTTGAATGTTGTATATAATTCACAGTTGATTCATAGTTGGTGATAAAGGCCTGAAATGTGACACAGATGATCTGACACAAATTGATAATCTATCTCCAGCCACGAAGAATTCTTCTTCTTCTTTTTTTTTCCCAAGATGACCGCAAGCTTGCAATTGGACCCATATGCTATTACTACACCAATTTGTGTGGACTATAAATCTTTGATTTGCCCATCATTTTGGCATAACTTCTCTACCAAGTGAGAAAATAATATTAGGTTCCTACATGGCTCTCAATGCGGTAGCCCACCTCCAGGCCTATACAATGGCACTTATCGTCAAATTGTGACAAGAGACCGAAAGTTCTGCATGGCCAGAGGTTGATTTTCGACTAGGGTCATTTGAAGATCATATGTGCCAAATTTCATGGTTTTATCACCAACTGTGGATTAACCCTGGGAATATATAAATATATATATTAATAATATATAAAGTTTTGTTTTTTATCTCAATTGGTAGAAGACATAGGGCTCCATTTTCGTTACCATCTAAACCCCTTATCCTAAACCCCCTATCTGTTTTTTTATACTATTTTGAAAAACGTTTTGGAATACTTCAACGTGCCAATCTATTGACACATTGTGAGCTTGTAGACTGGCCATTTAAACTATTGAAAAGTCTTTTTTTATAATTTAAAAAGGCAAAGAAGTTAAGGGATGGGGGGGTTTAGCGGTAACGAAAATGGAGCCCATATTCTCTTATGCCAAAATGAGGGGCAAATCAAAGATGTATAGGCCCCACACATTGGTGTATCTAATTGCAAGCTGGCGGCCATCTTGAAAAAGATGGAATTCTGCGTGGCCCGAGGTTGATTTTTGTTTAGGGTCATATGAAGATCATCTGTGCCAAATTTCATGCTTGTATCACCAACTGAACTATCGCATCACGTTTCCGCTTAGCTAATTTTATGAGATTTTATGAGATACATAAAATATTGTTAAGGGCCAAGACTAAAGGCTGAACTAAAGTCTGCATAGTATTAATTACATTTTCAAGGTAAAAGTAAGAGTAACCAAGAACAACCATTTTGACACCAGGGCCCTCTATTTATTCAGTATTAAATAGGACTACCATTTGACATTTTAGCCTCACAGACCTCAAAAGCAAAAGATTTGCTTGGGCTTATTCACATGAATGAACGATGGATATTTTAACTCTTGACAGTGTAAAAATGAAACCAAATGGACCTGCAAGGGTCCATTTGAGAAAGTTCCATTTTTAACTGGAACTTTCTCAAGGACCACTGGTGGTCCCCGGACCACTGGTTGAAAACCATGGTACCCTTTCACGGGCCGGTCAGAGTCAGCCAAAGGGCCGCATTTGGCCCCCGGGCCGCATAATGCCCAGGTATGGCTTAGCTAATGGGCATACAGTAGATCTTTATAGTCCTGGTGGTCCAGTGATTACAGTGAGTCAAGCACTGGAGGGCTTTATAATCCATGTAATCCCATCCCAACACAAATTAGTGATGGGTGGTGGGGTCCCGTCCCGACTGTACAAAAGGACTAGGACTCTCCTCCCCCACGGTTCACATCAGGGGCGGATCTAGGCATAGGCGTGGGGGAGCAATGCCCCCCTAAATGCCCAGTCTCCCCCACCAAACATGATGGCATCCCCCCTTTGCAAATACAACTAGATCAGCACACGGTATAAAGTGCATACTCATGACTCATAACGGTCTCCAATTTACCTCACACAGGGCCGGATCTAGAGGGGGGCAGGGGTGGGCAGAACCCACCCAAATGTGCATCCTGTATGCCCACCCAATGAAAGGTAATACCAGTGGTTTTCATCAGTGGTCCACCAGTGGCTGAGAGAGGTGCAGGTGGTCCCCAGTTAAATGGTGGAAAGTTGGTTAACCAGATGTAACTGAGAGCGGAAACATGGAACCAAATGGACCCTTGCGAGCCCCCATTTGGGGGGGGGGGGGTCCAAATTGCTTAGAAACGCCACTGCGGTAGAGTGCAGACTTGTGTGTTGCGCACAAGTCGGCAGTGGACCGCTTGTGTGCGTGAGCGAAGCGGGTGCGAATCAGACATGAACAAATACGATCTCTTATTATTTCGCGCAACGCGGACGGAAATGAAAGCCTGCAGGGGCGTCGAGGGCTGTAGCCACAAAAAGACCGCCAGCGAGTGCAAGACAATACATGTCATCATCAGGAAGCATTCATTTGCAACACTGCTTTGAGATTGCAAGAGTACAAAAAAAGAGCCAGACACTTGAGGTGAAGTTGCAGAACAGCTCGCAGACATTTAAGGACAAAAAAAGGGACATCCACAATGTCTATAGACACACATCTGTTGACATACACTCCTGTTGACATACTGTAGGCCTACAGTAATTATATTTACAAAAGATTGTGCAACTTGTATGCACGCACGTAAGCACACACACCGGCACACACTTTCCAGCAGTGTCTATTTTTAAACATTCAAACTTCAAGTTATGTATTAGCCCAGTCCCCCCCCCCCCCCCCCATGTGAAATACATCTGATGACATCATCAAGATGTATTTCACCATATTAATGATTTCTATTTAAGACCCCATTTGGTTCACATTTGTATCCTCTCAGGAAAATTCTGAAAATGCGTGGAATTCCCCTTTAAACATAAGTCTAAAGTTCAAACTGTAACTGAGTTCATACATTTTCCCTTTTCTTTTGCAATCACATATCATGACATTCACTTTGCATACATGTGAAATAGAAATAGGCGAAGTTAAACAGACATTTCACCATTTTTGCAAAAGAAACCACTGATATACATAGTATTTATTTTTGGGGAAACATTTTTGGGGGAAAAGTACACTACTACTACTACTAAATACTTCCAGTCCTGCGTGGGTGTGAGTGGAAGTATTCAAAGAATGCTCAAAAAAGTATACTGACCCGCACACTTTGCAGAGCACTTGGCACATGAACACTCAGAATTCTGCCAAAGAAAAACTACAGATTACAACGTGTCAACCAGAGTTTTAACTAAAACTAAGATGAGAGAACATGTTTACTCCAGGTTTAGCTTCACTTCTTTGGCCTTTGATGGTTTGAAGCATTGATTTTTAAAAATGATTTTACTTGTTTATGAACCTTTTTCATCCTACGATTTTGTAACCCATTTCTCATCCAATTCCTAATGTGATCCTGGGCTCTCACACACCCTCCGCCAACCCGTGGAGGCAGCGGACTGGCCTCATGCTTCCTTCAATGCATGAGGAGTTTTATTTTTTTTTCACCTGAGAGTGCGGTGAGGGATCGAGGGCCCTTTCCCCAAACCCCAGCTTCGGTATGGGCACTGATGACGCAGGGGAAGCGCCGAAGCGATGCGCCTCTAGCACGCACCTAGCGGGAATCGAACCCAGGACCCAGCACTAACCACTGGTTGCAATTGAAGTGGTGTTGCTGTTACAAGTGTCTTTGTAATTTGCCCAGATACATATTGTACTGTGTGGAATGCATTTGATTCCATTTAGTGCAACAGGTGATCCGGGGACCGCCAGTGGTCCTTGAGAGGGTTCCAGGTGGTCCCCAGGCTAAATGATGGAAAGTTGGTTAACCAGATGTAACTCTTTGAGAATGTAAAAATGAAACCAAATGGACCCCTGCGGGTCCATTTGGTTTCATTTTCACACTCTCAAGAGTTAAAATATTCATCATCTGAATTAGCACGATTTAATTAAGAAGTCTACACCGTTTTATTTGCAAAATCCAGCCTGGAATTGTGAAAAAAACAAAATAAATTATTTTTATCCCACTTGTTGTAACTCATTTTTCACCCATGTGGTCCTGGGCTCTATGCTGCCTCCGCCAACCAAAATAAAGTTGATGATAGATGATGATGAATGAAACGTAGATAAAAGTGTTCCTTTCATGCACGTGCGCTGCAGATGGTGTGTGAGTCACCATCTCTTACTGACAGAGAAAGACAGAACAACACCAAACATAACAACATGGAAACATTACAGTCACTGCCAATACGCACATTGCTGCCTGCCTCTGTGCGTGTGCGTGTGAGTGTGAGTGTGTGTGTGAGTGTGTGTGTGTGTGTGTGTGAGTGTGTGTGTGAGTGTGTGTGTGTGTGTGTGTGTGTGTGTGTGTCTTTCAGACACACGATATTCACAGAGAAACACAGGGGCGTTTTTGCCATTTGGCAGACTATAGGCAGTTGCGTGGGGCGCCATGAGGGAGCCCAGGCACAGGAGATTTTCCCTGGAGCCCCCCCCCCCCCTGCCAAATGGACCCTTACGGGGTCTTAGAAACGCCACTGGAGAAACAACAACAACACGGGGCAATAGATGCAAGCATGCACCAACATTGTAGATTCTAGGCTTCTAATTCCACACAAATTCCCCCCCAAATTACAAATCGTACAGTGCGCCATGTCAATCCAATATGTAGATCTTTGTGTGTTTGTGATAGCCTATAAAAAAAAAAAAAAAAAAAAAAAAAAAAAACCTATATCCTCAAATGGTGGTTCCGTGGCTCAAATTCTGAATAAATAGTGGGCCCTGGTATCAAAAAGGTTGAAAACCACTAGTCTACAGGGGATCAAAATGGCAGCTCACTGCTTTACCAATCTAAACATCGCAAATCCACCGTTTTTCACAATCTGAAATGTCCATTGTGTTTAGAATCTTCTGTGTACCTTAGAGTAGTACTATCATAGTATCATCATAATGCGCCAGCCCTGTGAAGTCACGGATTCCAGTCCTCATCACATTCAGCTACTGTCTTTTTTTTTACCCCCCACAGTTTGTCCTTTTCGTTTTAGAGCAGCTGTGGGCCAGGAGGAGGTAGAGCAGGTTGTCCAATGACACTCTACAACGAGGAGAAGTGCAACGGGCCAAAAGCACACGCACCCAAGGCCCACCCCAGTCAATCCTGGTTGGGTTCTGGGCATCTGGTCGGGATGCCTCTCGAGCGTCTCCCTATATACGGAGGAGTTCCTCGATGCACGTCCCACTGGGAGGAGACCCCTGGGGCAGAACATGGACCCATGAATGGAGGGGTTTACATCGACTCGCTGGCCTTGAGCGATCTCGGCATACCCCTCAAAGAGTACGTCGCAAATGTTGTGCTCTGCATGGAGAAGGAAGTCCGGAGCTCTCTGGCGGAGATGTTGTCCCCATAGCCTGGCCTAACCCTCAATGATTTTGGCCTTGGGGGGGCAGGGTGCCGTGGGATCCACACGGCAGATCGAGCTGATCTGATTTGATCTCACAAACGTGTCGTCATCCCCGGCCCCTCCCGCGCCCGTCCACTGCTGTTCTACGTCACATCATTTAGAGCGACGCCCATCCCGGAAGGTCGACACCCCCCTCAAGGCCACTTCGCGTAACAAGTTAGTCCAGGCTTTCCGTTTTCGCGCAAGGCGAACGAAAATGAAAGCCTGGGTGTCGAGGCTATTGTCCCCATGACCACGACTACAGATAAACAGGTTGAAGATGGATGGATGTTCTCAATCCATCTTTTCTCATCCTCCCCCCTAACCTCCACCCTCTTCTTCAGCCGGTTCCAAATGCCCATCCCATGAGTCACTGCTGCACAGCAGCTACTGTATAATTATTTTTCCTGAGTTTTAGTGCAGCACATGGTTCAGAAGGTGTATCCCTGTTGTGTCAGGGAAGATCGCAGTTCGACTTGGCGTCTTGGTGGCAACGCAAATCCATCACGACCCTTGCCCTTGCTCGGGTGGGACATCCTCCGAGACCAGGCGGATTTTGCAGAGCTCCAAGTCTACTACTTCCACCGGCGTGTATAAACTCCCCTTTGTAGACTGCAAAACAGAAAAAAAGGATTGTAAAATGTATGGATGGAAAAGGATTGGAGTTTGAGTTTATTTAAAGAAAGACAGAGCAAGACATATTAGGCAAGTAAGTATATCGCCTCTTTTTTTTACATAATGTTTGATCATTTGGCCAATTATTATTATTATAAAGCAGTGGTTTTCAACCTCTTTCATACCAGGGCCCACTATTTATTTTGCATTTTAGCCACAATTTGTGTCCACAATTAAGGACTTTCTAATCATTATTATGTTCTTAATATCTTGTCCATATTTGAAATGGCATCTTGGCAAAGTAACTACACAAATAAAAACTCCCCCTTTAAGCTAATCATGTGGGGATCCGGCAAAATCGCTAGTTACAGAAGTTACAAACAGTAGTTTGCGGAAGTTACTGTATTTACAGTCCCCAGTGAAACAACCCTGTTCAGTCCTCACACTAGCATCTCGACTTGTTCACTCTTATTTTCAGAAAAAAACAACAACAACAAAAAAACAACATTTCAACAAACAGTTATACAGGGCTTGACACTAAGACTTGCCCGCTTGCCCGGGGCAAGTAAAATAAATGGTGGGGCAAGTGAAGACTGCTACCTGGTTGCCCGATCGGGCAAGTGTGCAACTTAGTGCACTATAACACAACACAAGATAAATTTGTCTTGAAGGCAGTCATTGCACTCTGCCTCTGTGTCTTTCCCTGCTTTCTAGCTATCCACAATTCCAGGCTGGATTTGGGAAACAAAACAGGCAAATTAACACATCAAAATGACTAATTAAGATGATGAATATTTTAACTCTTGAGAGCGTAAAAATGAAACCAAATGGACCCGCAATGGTCCATTTGGTTTCATTTTTACGCTCTCAAGAGTTACATCTGGTTAATCAACTTAACTGGGGACCACCTGGAACCTGGGGGGCAAGGGCAAGTGACCATGACCTGAGGGCAAGTAGAACCTGACTTGCACTTGCCCGATGGGCAAGTGCCTCGGAGACCTTAGTGTCAACCCCTGGTTATAGAAGTGTGCAAAGTGCACACAATTCCAACTTTTAAACCTTTATGATGGCTTTGCGAGCACAAAGGGAGAAATAAAATGGTTCCGCGGGGTGTATATTTTCAGGAGCACCGCGCCACGATTGGCTGAAAGAAATGCCAACTTCCGGCGAAAAGTTAACAAGCCGGAGGTCTGGGGGTACTTTGTCTCCAGGCTTTCATTTCGAAGTGCGTCTGTAAGCCTGGAGATCTTTTCTTTACCTCAAAAGAGCAGTCAAACATTTTCTAAATGTGTAGATTCTTGAACGTTAAGTAATTCAAATCTTTAAATATAACTCTTGTAATCTTTTAATATAACTTTTAATATAACTCTTGAGAGCGTAAGATGATACCAAACTCTTGAGAGCGTAAGATGATACCAAATGGACCCGTGAGGGTCCATTTGGTATCATCTTACGCTCTCAAGAGTTACAGAGCTATAAGGGTCCATATGGTTACCCAACTGTCCATTTATTTAGCTGGGGACCACCTGGAATCCTTTCAGGGAATCACAGGTGGTCTTCTACTGGTGGTCCCCCAGTAAAGGATTTACCTTTGGGTCCTTGCTGTTCTCCACCAAGTCCTTGAAGATCCCCGAGGGGTCCGGGATGGTGGGCCAGAGCATGTCTTTGTGTCTGCAACATGAAGACAACACAGATTGTTACAACAACGCTCACAGAATCACAGAAAAACATGAACCCAGCGCAATGGAGCCACACCGTTTTGCAGGAAACGTTTCACATTTGCAGGGAAGTGTACAAAGGTTTATTTTTTTAATTTTTTACTTTTTAAATATGGCCTCCCAGGAAGCACAGGACAGTACGTTTGCTTGTTAAAAGCATTCCTGACTAATAAGATAAACATCGCTTAAAACATTATAATTTTCCCTATATAACTAAAATAAACAAATAAAAACATCAATGGCATGTTATTTCTTTTAAAAATACAGAATATTTCACTCAACAGGAACTGCTCCTGGTGCAGGATGATGATGTCACGTGTGATCTAGCTCTATGGAATGTATGGATGAACATGCTCACGTGGCATCATCATCCTGCGACCGGAGCACCTCCACCTATTGAGTGAAAGATTCTCTATTTATGAAATAAATAAAGTATTGAAGGTGTTTTTATCTGCATGTTTTAGTTATAGAAGGCAAGTATAGTGTTTTAAGGCATATTTGTCTTATTAGCCAGGGGTCCTTTTAAGTACCTAGATTTGGCAAAATGATGGTTTAATATTTGGTTACTGTAGGATATATACATTATACAATAAGGTTGTGAGGTGAGACTAATTTAAGGTTATATCTAGTTATATCTAGTTATTCGACTGCTCCATTAGCCCACAGCTCTGCTTCTTCTAGATAATACAGTAAAATAACAACATACAAAATAAACTCAAAGTTCCAAATGCTTTACATGAACTTCCCCACCAGGTGGCAGAGTGGGAAACCAGTTTGTATTTTTGCTTTATTGTACCTGTAGTCCTTATGGCCTAAGGGTAAAGTTTGGGAAGCTTTCGCTTTCATTTTTATTTTACTTCCTTTTGGAGAAAGCAGAGTCAAATAACCAGAGTTAACCTTAATTAAGCCCTTGACCTTCGACCTTGCCATAATCTGCCCCTTTTCACAACCTTTTTTTCCCCCCCCCCCCCACGCACTAGAAAGAGTTGCCCATATGGAAAAAAAAAACTTTAGAAAAAAACTTTAAACACAGTTGAAACACAACATGGATTTTCTTTGTGTGTGCGTGTGCATGTGTGTATGTGTGTGTGCGCCTGCGCACATGTGCGACGTAATCATTTTTGGCAACTAAACAACCTTCTTGGAAGCTGTGAAACGGAGCAGAAAAAGAAACATCCCTCATCATGCTTTACCTCCTGAAGCAGTAGCAGGCCAGCACAGAGAGAGAGGCAGACACCAACACAGGGAGAACCACGGCCAGGACCACAGGCACGTCGGCAGGAGCGTCCGTACCTGGGGAATGATAGACAGCAGACAGGGAGGTCAGGGGTTGACACTAAGGTCTCCGAGGCACTTGCCCATCGGGCAAGTACAAGTCAGGTTCTACTTGCCCTCAGGTCATGGTCACTTGCCCCCAAAATATATCGTAAATTTTGCATTTACTGCATTTGCGTTTACTTTCTACTTGGGTGCTTTAAACATTTCCTTTTGCAGTCGAAGACTACTGTGTGTTTTGTTTAAAGGTAGGGGAAGTGATTTCACTTTTGTCAGATATCACCCAAAAAACATTTTTTTCTGTTAAAATGCTCTATTATAAGGTGTGGAAACCATATATGGAGTTTCCCCCTCCCCCACGTTAGCAGAGGAGCTAATAAAAGTTCCCCAGGTGGTGGCGAATTCTCCTCCAATCAGGAGCGAGCAGCAGGTTCACATAGTGTAGCTACTGTTGGGGCCCCTAGTGCACCAGGCTAGAACTACAGGATGAATTTCAAATCACTTACCCTACCTTTAAAGGTAGGGGAAGTGATTTGAAATTCATGGCCAAATGGCATGAAAAAATGGCATGGCTTCACAGCGATGAAGCCGCCTCCATACCATGTTCAGTTCAATTTTCCTGTACAGGACTTATATTAGGGAAGTAGAGCAGCAATAATAACATCAGTTGTTGTTGAAGTTGCAACAGACACGCAGCATGCATAAAGCTAAAGGTCTGACTCAGAGAGTTTTCTGTTTTCAATGATTATATGGTGTTTTAGTGGTGTGACAATTGTAGTTTAGTTAGTAGCAGTAGTAGTGTTTCAAATCATTTCAATTATTATAAGCACTTTAATTTGAAATATCTTTGAAATGTGGGTTGTTTTGCATGCCATCATGTTTGGTGGGGCTGGGGCAGTCATGGATCCGGCCAGGGGCGGATCTAGGCATGGGCATGGGGGGGGCAATGCCCCCCTAAATACCCAGTCTGCCCCCCCAAAAACGATGCATTGCAAAACAACCCAAGATATTTCAAATTAAAGTGCTTATATTTACAATGATGTGAAACACTAGTACTGCTACTAACTACAGCTGTGTCACCACTAAACCAACAGCATTTCATCATTGAAAACAGAAAACTCTCTGAGTCAGACCTTTAGCTTTATGCATGCTGCGTGTCTGTTGCAACTACAACAACAACTGATGTTATTATTGATGCTTTACTTGACTAATAAAAGTCCTGTACCCGAAAATGGTATGGGTGCGGCTTCATCGCCTGTGGCGCGAAGCGACACGGGCGATGAAGCCGCCCCCATACCATTTTCTCTTGCCCCTCCAACATGTTCTCTTGCCCCCCCTCCCAAATGGGACATGTTACATCCGCCCCTGGATCCGGCCCTATTCAGCACGAGGAGAGAGATGTGCAGGGGCTGTGAGAACTGAACCGAGAGCCTTTCAGAGTAAAAGCTTCACCGACAAAAGCTTTTTTCTGTATCGGAGCCGAGTCGTAACTGTAGTGACATGGGAACATTCTTATAAAACCGCTTTTGGGGTTGCAGCCAAAATGTTGTGTCATTTGTGTTGACATATTGACATATAGAGCCTATAAAAGAGTCGTAAACCGAAGACAATGTCAATTGTTTCAAAGTGGTGTTTGGGCTTGTGGCCCAAACACCACTCAGTACATCAATATGTCAAATCTGTTGACATACTGACAGATACAACCCTAGTGTCAAGTGTCATACACACTAACCAGGGAAGGATTATCCAACAGGCACGTTGGCAGCTCGTTAACAGGGCAGCTCGTTAACAAGATGTAACTCTTTGAGAGCGTAAAAATTCATTTTTACACCCTCAAGAGTTAAAATATTCATCATGTGAATTAGCCCAACTTAGTCTACGCAACTAGAGAATGTAGAAGACTAATGGTCATTTTGATCTGTATGTTCCAGGCGAGCATCTAGCACATTCTAGTGCATTTTGGAAGTGCCACTAGTGCATTTTGGATCTTGTCCAGGCCACTAGGTGGCGCAGGCCACCGGGAAAACTCCCTGTACTCCAGATGGCCAATCCGCCCCTGGCTTGAGTCTCCGCGTGACCGCTAAGAGGCTCAAGCTCAGGGCCCACACAAAAAAGGGGTAAAAGTGAATAATAATGGTGCATGCGGTCCTTATTAAGAATGGGTTTACTAATTTTGTCACTAAAATAGCCCCAAAGTGCCGCCGCGCCGAGCAGAAAAATCCTCCGGTGTAGGGGGGCCCTTTGGCTGGTGGCAGCCCAGGGGCCCTTAATTTCATAATCCGCCTTTGACACAACCTATTTGATACCAGGGACCAGCATTTGAGCCGTGGACCACCATTTGATGACATGTTCACCCCAAATACCCCAAAACTAAAGATTTCTTTTGGTTTTGTCCACAATTCCAGGCTGGATTTTGGAAGCAAAACACTGCAGACTTCTTAAGTCATGCTAATTCAGATGAAGAATACTTTAAGTCTTGAGAGTGTAAACATGAAACCAAATAGACCCGCAAGGGTTCATTTGGTTTCATCTTAAGTGGTGCCACCAGTGGTCCTTGAGGGGATTCCAGGTGGTCCCCAGGCTAAATGATGGAAAGTTGGTTAAAGGAGAATTCCGGCCCAAAAGTTTTTTTGTATCTTTATTTGCAGTTAATTTTTTTGAAAAAAGTGGTCCAGGTGTTATTTTGTGAAAATACTCCTTTATGGCTGTTTCCCCTACCCCAAAATAAGCTTATAATGGGGCCAATGGGCGTTGTGCAAGTTCACCTATATACATCGCTCCAAAATGCAATTTTTTGCTATATATTGTGTCTCCACCATGTCAGTAGTGAGTTAACACTCACACTTTCACTTTCACTTTTGATTCAGCAGTGATCCAGCTGCCTCAAAACCTGGGGGCGTGGCACATGGTTTATGGCTGAACCACTGCTCAAACAAAAGTGAAAGTGAAAGTGTGAGTGTTAACACACTACTGACATGGTGGAGACACAATATATAGCAAAAAATTGCATTTTGGAGAGATGTGTATAGGTGAACTTGCACAACGCCCATTGGCCCCATAATAAGCTTATTTTGGCGTAGGGGAAACAGCCATAAAGGAGTATTTTCACAAAATAACACCTGGACCACTTTATAAAAAAAAAATTAACTGCAAATAAAGATCCAAAAAAACTTTTGGGCCGGAATTCTCCTTTAACCAGATGTAACTCTTGAGAGTGTAAATATGAAACCAAATCGACTCCATTGCGGGTCCATTTGGTTTCATGGTTACACTCTCAAGAGTTAAAATATCCGTCTGAATTAGTACCACTTAATTAAGAAGTCTACACAGAGAATCTGAGAGAATGTAGAAGATTAATGGTCATTTTGATCTGTATGTTTGACTGTTTTGTTTGCTAAATTCAGGCTGGAATTGTGGACAAAAACAAAATAAATCTTTAGTTTTGCGGTCTGTGGGGGTGAAAATGTGGTCCGTGGCCAAATATAACCACAGACTTAATTCCGATTGGGGATGAAGTCCAAGCCTAAAAAACAAATAATATCTTTTACCACTTTATTAGTATGACTCAATTTGTGAAACGGTGTGGTATATGATAACATTATAGCTCTGACAGTGCACGACACGTGGACCGTAACTTAATCTTAGTTCTGGTCTATCGCTTTTGTCGAAACCGAAATTAGGCCTAAGCCTACCCAATTTTTTGGGGGGGACAAGCCCAAACGCGACTTAAACAAAGAATTTCCCTCATCTTCAGTTACAACTCTGCTCCAGTTACAGACTTTTTGATATTCTGGTATAATAACCAGTCCCCGACAATGAAGTGAGAGAGCGGCGAGGCCGAGACAAGACAAAACAATTTGAGGGCGAGGAAAAAACAAGACAGAGACTGGGCTTGTGACGAGACAATGACCCGAGAACTACAACACGAACCACTGCTGAACCAAAAGTGAAAATTCAATTCACACTACCGACAGGGTGGAGAGAATATAGAGCAAAAAAATTGTTTGTCCGCACCCATAACATTTTCATTTAAAGTCCTGTGACCCACAAGGTTTATATCTTGTATATTAGGCAAGTAAAGCATCAATAATAAAACATCAATTGTTGTTGAAGTTGCAACAGACACGCAGCATGCATAAAGCTAAAGGTCTGACTCAGAGAGTTTTCTGTTTTCAATGATGAAATGCTGTTGGTTTAGTGGTGACACAGCTGCAGTTAGTTAGCAGCAGTAGTAATGTTTCAAATCATTTTAAATATAAGCAGTTTAATTTGAAATATCTTTAAAATATGGGTTTGTTTGCGTGCCCATGCCATCATGTTTGGTGGGGCAGTCAGGACGTTTAGGCCCATGTCTGCAGATGTGATCGCTGATGGATAGTTACCATGCACTACTGCTTTGCTGTAGTCACTCCCTCCTTCCCCAGTGCAGTACCCGTTGATGTTTGCCCTGACTTGGACTTTGTACTGACATCTTGGATCATAGGGGGTGATGTTGTACACCAGTCCGCTTTCAGTCACCTCTCGCTGGGGAGACAATAAAAGCAAACACGGAAGAAACACAACGACTCCAGTCAGATCTGTGATAGTTGTCTCTAGCCTGGCTCCAGGCCTGAATTGCCACCTTAAAGAAAGACTGAAAAAAGTGGCCAGAATTAGCATTTGCTTAAATTCATATTTAGATTTTTTTTCAGACGACCAAAATTTCTGAGATGATATAATGATGATGGACGATGATGGTCATGGAAAGAGAACCTTCTGAAAGCTTCATGGGCAAAGATAAACAACTTTAAAATATCATAATAATGACCTCTCAGTCTTTCTAGTGTTTAAAAAAATACTACCTTACGTTTTTTCCCCAGCAATTCAAGCGTTGGTGTCAGTATTAGTTAACAATTTAGTTACACATCTCTGAAATATGTGTGACAAAAATGTATATAACTGCTGTTTGTGATTTTTTGTTTTTGAGATCAATCAATCAATAAATTACAGTTTAGTGCATATGAATGGCACTCTGGACCAAATGTGGGCAGGCAAAATGGCTACCAAGGAGGCAAAATGGCTACCAAGGAGTTAACAATACATTATTAGCATTACTTAGCATCATCGGCATTACCATCATCGGCATTTAGTTATTGAAAAAATACAGAATATTTTTGAAAATGGTGAAAATGTGGCGCAAATCTTTGAATTATTTTTTCAGAATGGGTTAAATCCCTCCTGTGCACGGCGCTCATACGTACCACCTCCTCGTTGCATTTACTGAAGCTGACTTGGTAGTTCCAGCAGTTTTCGGAAACAGCGTCTGCCCCGATGTCCTGCTGAGGTGTCCAGCTCACCATGAGGTGGTTTCCTACGGCCGTCACCGTCACGTTGGGAGGACGGATTCTCACTGAGGGGGAAAAAAGCAAAATGGTAATCAATCATAATAAAAGAAATGTCTAGCTGAATTGTCTGAAATCCCCCCTAGCAATACACACATTACACGTCACCGCTAAACTCCTTATCCCTTAACTTCTTTCTTTAAAAACATTTTTCAATAGTTGAAATGGCCAGTCTACAAGCTCAACGTGTCAATAGATTGGCACGTCGAACTATTCCAAAAAGATATTCAAAATAGTAAAAAAAGAGATAGGGGTTTGGGACAAGGGCCAACAAGTATCCTTGCATCTCTCTGTATGTATTTATAGTTTTGATGTGCACATGCACGCACTCTACACACATAAATGGTCAGAACACTCTGTAGTAGAGAGGATTATCACAACAAAATGAAAAGAATACGTGTAAGTATCTTTGATGAGTTACTGCTTTAATGTAGTTGCTTGATCATGGGAAAAGGGGAACCAGTGGTGATAATTAATTTTGTTGCATTATACATGCTGGTGGTATTAGAAGTGAGATAGACAATTAGAGCAGCGGTTTTCAACGGTTTTGATACCAGGGCCCACCATTTATTCCTCATTTGAGCCACGGACCAGCATCTGATGGCATTTTAGCCCCACAGACCCCAAAACTAAAGATTGCATTTGCTTTTGTCCACAATACGAAACTGGATTTGGGAAACGAAACAGACAAACATAGAGACAGAGAAGAAAATGCATTAATCTTCAACATTCTCTAGTTGTGTAGACTTGGGGCTAATTCAGATGATGAAAATTTCAACTCATGTTTACGCTCTCAAAGAGTTACATCTGGTTAACCAACTTTACATCATTTAGCCTGGGGACCACCTGGAACCCTCTCGAGGACCACTGGCGGTCCCGAGACCACTGGCTGAAAGGAGCCAGGATGTTGCCATACCTTGTCCCATAGGTTTCCGTTTGAATGAGTTCCACACGGGGGCGCCATCCACGGTTCCATTGACCAGTACACACATGTCGTTCTGGAGGTTAGAGCCTTTGACATCCAGGTAACAGCCGCTGCTAGAAAGGTTCTTACATGCTCTTAAGCTGCTGGCAGGACTTTCACAGGACCTGCAATGACACATGAGGGGAGAGAGGACACAGCCTGTGATGGGATGGATGGATGGATGGATGGATGGATGGATGGATGGATGGATGGGTGGATGGATGGATGGATGGATGGATGGATGGATGGATGGATGGATGGATGGATGGATGGATGGATGGGTGGGTGGGTGGGTGGGTGGATGGATGGATGGATGGATGGATGGATGGATGGATGGATGGATGGATGGATGGGTGGGTGGGTGGGTGGATGGATGGATGGATGGATGGATGGATGGATGGATGGATGGATGGATGGATGGATGGATGGATGGATGGATGGATGGATGGATGGATGGATGGATGGATGGGTGGATTCGTGTCATGCCACCTTTCATACAGGTACACTTCTTTCAGTGTTAAAGGGGATAGTTCAGATTTTTGGAACTTAAAATGATCCCTGGCTAATAACACAAATATGCCTAAAAACACTATAGGCTACTTGCCTTCTATAACTAAAACACGGAGATAAAAACACCTTCAATACTTAATAGATAGAGTAGATAGAGTATATAGATATAAATAGAGAATCTTTCACTCAATAGGAGGTGCTCCGGTCGCAGGATGATGATGTCACCTGAGCATGTTCATCCATATATTCCATAGAGCTAGATCAGATCAGTGGATCTGATCTAATTCATAAATGGACACATTTATGAAATAAATAAGATGCTAATGGTGTTTTTATTTGATAATTTCAGTTATATAGGTAAAGTATAATGTTTTAAGTGATGTTTGTCTTATTAGTCAGGGATCCTTTTGAGTTGATATGAAATACCTGCCGTTAATATACTGGTTCTGCTCTGGTTTTGATGAAATATGAAGTAGTTCTGATCATTTTTACTATACTACCAAAACAAACCAGAGGTTCTTGTCAATCTTGTGTCTAATGGACTAGCCTGTTTGCCATACAGCCAAAACACAGCCAACGTGCGCTACTAGGATGTGACCGAATCAGTAAAATATGTCGGATGGTGATGTCTCTACAACCCGACGCTTCTTTTAAAAAAACTATTTATCATAGGTTGGTTTAATGGACAGATCGATACGGCTGTGATTCGCCGCTGTTGCGGCCGCCATGTTTGTTGTCTGACACTATAACTGTTGCACTGTTGAGTGACAGGGCTGCTGGCCAATCAGCTGTGTCTATTCGGGTGTGTCGTTAGACCAACCCCCAACTCAAACTCTCATTGGTTAAATACATCTAGGTACCCAAGGAAATTAGAGGATAATAGAAGGCTTTTCCATCTTTCTCTTGTACAATTACAGCAGACTATGACCTTTCAAGCCCAGTCTATATTTATACAGAAAGTCTTTGGTTGACCGAAATTGGTCAAGTCTGTTCTTAAAACAGTTAACTGACGTAGCTTGGAACAATTCCTCTGAAAGTCTTTTCCAAACTGTTATCGCTGTGAGTATTATGAAGTTCTTTCTCTTTTCTGTTTGACAGTTTAAGTGGAGTTTAGAGTTTAAGGGAATTCCCTCTCAACTGCTACCTGTCATCCCAGAAATAAACAACCGGGGCTCAGCTGTCATATATCAAGTCATATACAGTATCTGTGAATACATTTATAACCCCCTATCATGTCTCCTCTGTATTTCCTATGAACCAATGTTGGTAACTGTAAGTGTCCTAAAGGGGAATTCCAACCGTTTTCAACATTCTAATATGCCATTAGGGTACCCTAGAGGTGCTGGGTGGACATGATAAAAACGTTTCCCCATTCTGTGTTTCCTAGAAATGGAGGTCTGAAGAAAATCATTAACATGGTGAAACACGTCTTGATGACATCATCAAGATGTACTGTATTTCACCATTTCTTTAGATGCTTCTTTTTTTTTCTGAGAGCAAAGCTAATGGGTTCATTTGGTTGCATTTGTACGCTCTCAAAAAAAAAAAAAAAAAAAGAAGGAAAATGGATGGAATTCCCTTTAAAGGATTTTTAGTTAAGCTTAGATTAGTTTGAGTTAAGTTGTATGAAATAATTGCCATTCATATAGGGGTGTCAACTGTATTAATTAATGTCCAGAGTCCTGTGGTGGGAGTTCTGCTCTGGTTTTGGTGAAATATAAGTAGTTCCATTCATTTTGTGGAGGTCACTGGGGCCACGCACTGAAAATAAATGAATCCAAAAAAATAACTTAATTTGCATTGTTGACCCATTTCTAAAATATCAACACATCCTTTGTTTGTTTTTGACCCCTCTATCACAGGGAACTATGCATTTTGTATCCATATCACAACACCCAAAACGTTGTTCCATGTGATAGAAGGGTCAAAAATGACCAAAGAAAGCCCTAATATTTTAGAAATAATTCAACAATACAAATTGCCTTTTGTGGACTGTATACTGTTACTTTTTATCTTAAATTCACACCTAAAGTATATATAAGCAGTAAATCTCAGAATTTCAATGGCATTTTTCCCTTCTTTTTTGCACTATTTTAGACCGTTTCACTATTAGATCACTTCCTGAAAATATCTAGTATCTTTGACAATGAAACTGAAACCTGGATGGATGAGTTATCATGGCTGCCAGAATGCCGTGTGAAATAGGACACCCGCTAATAAAAAACGATGAACTCACGGAATGCCTGTGCTTCCAAAAAGCACCCTGGGGGAAGGAATCCCCGGAGGAAATGTGATGGGGGAAAAAAATCGATATGCCAATATATCACAATTCTTAATGCTATGATATAAAAAGAGAAAAATGCCAGCACTCAATGAATGTCCTTTCTGTGTATCTTTATTTAACCTCGTCGTGCAGCCAACAACGAACGCGGCCTTCCTCAGCATTGATGAAGACCGTGTGTGTCGAAACGCGTTCGTTGTCTGATTGATATAATGTGAAAGAAAAAATATCAACCCTTCTGCCTTAGTCTGATAAGAAATAAAACATGGCCTAAGCATGGCATGTAGAACTGTAGAAAATGGCCAATAAAAATGTGGAAAAAATGTGAATAAGGGAATTTATTGTCATTTTTTGGCACTTGGAGTGTCAAAAAATCTTGGCACTTCATGTCAAAAAGGTTGCCTAGCCCTGGTCTATCTGTAGAGTCTGTAGAAGCATTATTATTTCAGACGCACGGCCACAGGGGGTCGCTGTTGAGTCACTAAACACGTTGGCTTGGTTCATCCTGCTCAATCTGAACTGGAGTTGGACTAGAAATGCTCCAGCCCCCACCTTTCTGTTTTGTTTTATTTCAATGGATTGAGGGCTTGAGGCGGAAGGGGGAAGCCCATCGAACAGCGACCGCCAGCAATGATAGGCGGTGAGCCAACGTTATATAGGTTATATCATCATAACCTTAGAACACCCTATAACAAGATAAAACACAAACCTGGCAGCCCTGGACTTCCTTCACTCTTTGAAATCAAATAAATTTGTGCAAATGAATAACGAAGACAGCTTAAGGTGTCTACTTTAAAGGGGAACTCCACCCATTTTCAACATTTTAATGTTAATTAATTTTATGTCATTAATATACCATAAAGATGTGTGGACATGATAAAAAAAAGTTCCCCAATTCTGTATTCCCTAAAAATGGAGGTCTGAAAAAAAATCATTAACATGGTGAAATACATCTGATGACATCATCAAGATGTATTTCACTGATTTTTCTTTCAGACCCATCTTTCCTGGACCCGCTAGGGTCCATTTGGTTCACATTTGTATCCTCTCACGAAAATTTTGAAAATGGATAGAATTCCCCTTTAAGGAAAAAGAATATATAAAAAAAACATAACTTGAGTTGATGATATGTTCCATTTAAAATATATATATATAAAACAGCCAGTATTGTCACATTTCGCTGTTTCCAGGACTTGTCCGGAGATAAAGGCATTTAAAGTTATTTAAATTATCATTCATCAATTAAAGTTGTGTGCATTGTGTTTTCCAGGTATTAGTCAGGCACAAATGCACTAATAGAATACTTGGCTTTCTGCTTGTTACGCTCTCTCTCTCATTCTCTGTTTCCCTGCAAGATGTGTTGATGCACAATGCACTACTACAGGGGCCTATTTCACGAAAGGTGGATTAGGGGAAAAGCCAGGATTTAACTGATATCCCGGTTTATTATATCCTGGATTAGCGTTCATTCGGTTTCATGAAAACTGGTTAATCTTGCCAGATTAACTTGACCAGTTAACCTGGATATGTTGAGGCTTGATTTGGTTTCATGAAAGCAATGCCACATTAGTTCCCATGGAAACTAATGCTATGGACTTAGCCTGCTCCGGACCAGGCTAACAGTCAGGTTTAACCTAATCCTGATGTCTTTACTGGGCATTAGACAGTCAATCTGATTACAAACCAATGAGTTTTAACACTTCTTCAATTATTAAAGATTTATGTTGCCTTATTTATCAGTCTGCACTCTGCAGTCATATTGCAGATCAATAAATAACACCATATTGGTCATTAAAGGAAAAAAAAGTCCTATATTCCAAAGAACTATACAGTACATACAGTACAGTACAATACAGTGTGGTACAGTATGGCACAGTACAGTATGATGCAGTACAATACAGTGAAGTACAGTGTGGCACAGTACAGTATCGTACAGTACAGTACAGTACAGTACAGTACAGTACAGTATGATACAGTACAGTACCACCTTGTGCTTTCCTGTACTGCATCATACAGTACTGTACCACAATGCTCTGTACTGTACTCTATGCACTATACTGTATCATACTGTATTGCACCACAATGCACTGTATTGTATTCTATGCTATGTATAACATTATTAATATGATATACTCATACTGTACTGTACTGTACATACTGTACTGCACTGTATTATACTGTACTGTACTCACTGTACTGTGAGTACAGTACTGTGACATACAATACTACATATTGTACTGTACTGTGTCATAAAGTTACTGGTAAATAATTGCATTGAAAATAAATAAAAAAATGATTACTTTTAAGGATTCCATTTAAAAATATGAGGATTTTTATTCAGGATTTCAATTCAAATATAGCAAAAATAGACACTCTACAAGCTCTATTTTTGGCAATAGCAGTAATATGCATTGTGGCCCCTCTTGAAAATACATGTATCTATTATGGCATCAGTATTTGTCTTAGAAGATTAAGTCATTGTATCAATGTAGCAGTAAGTCTGTGGGATAGATGTTAGTTCTTCTACTAAGTAAGATATACAGAATAAGGAGGCGATAATGCAACTATTAAGGATGCCGGCTTCCATAACACCCCACGAAGAAGAAGGATCAGTGATTCTGCCTTCTACCAAAGGGGTCTAGAAAGAAAAAGCCAAGCTGTTTTTTTAGCCAGGCTTGACTATGCAGGCTTGCTAAATCCTCCCATTTTAAGCCTTGCTTGGCTTTAGTGGAACAGAATAAACCAGGCTCTACAGACAGGCTCTAATAAGCCTGGTTTTGGCTTAAATCCCCGATTTGCTAATCCACCTTTCGTGAAATACCCCCCTGGTCCGTTTAGATGAGAACAGAAGGACGGAAACCTCTGTGTATGCAGCTTGTTATACCTGTAGTGTTAAATAAAATGTTGGGTCATACGGAGTTTGCTTTGTAGTTGCCCAAGTGCACATTTGAGAGGAGGTCTGCTATTTCCTGTTGGTGGACTTCATATAAAGGTACTTTTTCTTTTTTATACAGTACAGTATTATTATATATTTTTCTCTGGTATTGGTGTTTGGCATCAGTATTGGCTAAAACAGGATTGGATCGGAAATGAAAAAGTGGCATCGGGACATCCCTAGTGTTAAAGGGATATTTCACTTTTAAAAAAAAAAACACTTTTGGTCTTTTTATGGTCTATTCAGCCTCATGTGAACACACCAGACAGTACTCGGTTACTCCTTTCAGTATTTAGATATTTGATGTTCATTTTAGCGTATCCACCTCATTCCTATACAAACCCATTATAACTTAAAACTCCATTTTAACCTTGACAGATTATTCCAAAACAACCCATCTTTTTTTTGGTGACTGATATTGTCCTCCTAATACGTGAGAGGGCCATGGCATTTCATTTACAGTTTTCATTTATTTTTAAAATATTGTTTTGGAAAATGTAGCACACTCCCTATTTCGGCATGCCCACCCTGGTTACAAAACAATATTTTAAAAATAAATGAAAACCGTAACTGAAATTCCACGGCCCTCTCACATATTAAGAGGACAGTGTCAGTCAAAAAAAAAAATCGGTTGTTTTCGAATAGTCTGTCGTGGAGTTTTAAATTCTAAGGGTTTGTATAGGAAGGAGGCGGGGCAGCTAAAATGAACATCAAATATCTAAATAGTGAATGGAGTAACTTATAAACTGTCTGGGGTGTTCATATGAGACTCAGTAGACCATAAAATGACCAAAAGTTTTTTTTGAAAGTGGAATATCCCTTTAAAAGTAACACTATACCCTTAGTGTACTGAACGCGTTTTGGTGTTCTAAGCATTATGTTTTAACTATTGAAAAATAGCAGAGATACAAGCTCATAGCGCGCCACTCGGTGGCGCGCTATGAGCTCGTATCGCTGCTATTTTTGAAAAATCGTGAAAACGTGGTGCAAATCTTTGAATATTATGTTATTCAGAAACAAGAAATCAAGGTGAGTTAACGTCCCACACAAGTGATACTTCTGTCCCTCAGATGAGGAACAGTATGGATCCCCTTTGGTCACCACGGTTGGAGGTTGCTTTGCTCACCTGTAGAAGACCTTCAGGTCCGTCAGGGAGGCAGCGAGGGTGGTCCACGTCCAGGAGCAGTTCATGAGACGGGAGGAGTGCAGCAGACACGTCACGTTCCTCAGCAACGGGGCTAAACCACCGGATGAAAAATAAAAAGGAACAGATGAGGCGTGTAGTAAGGCGTCGACATGATGACAGACAGACATGACATTTAGATTTAGACAGATGCATCAGAATGACAACGCATGCTAAGATTAGACCTGCCTTTAGACCAGCATACGGAAAAACTGCGCTGCTCTGATGACTGCGGTTTTAGGGTTAGGTTAGGTTAGGTTAGGTTAGGTTAGGTTAGGTTAGGTTAGGTTAGGTTAGGTTAGGTAAGGACAAGTGGTTCTGGAGGACGCGTGAGCTAAGCAGTCCCAACCCTTTCATGACGTCACCCGTGTTCCAGAAACGGATTCCATGTTCATTTTCCTCATAGACTTTTTTTTTTTTTTTTTTTTTTTTTTAATTATAAAGACAACATATGCCGCGGACAAAGCTAACACGGATTGAGACAAATCATGACGACAGACAGAGGCCTACATTTTCGTCACCGCTAAACCCCTCACTTCTTAGCTTCTTTATTAAACTATTAAGCCATTTTAAACTATTATTATAAAATGATAAAAAAAAAATGTTTCAATAGTTAAAATGGCCAGTCAGTCTATAGATGGACACATTGAACTATTCCAAAAGGTTTTTCAAAACAGAAAAGTTCCAGATAAGGAGCTTAGTGTGTGACGAAAATGTGGAGCCCCACAATGTTGGGCCAATGAAATCATTTTTAAGAAGGAAAACAAAAAGTGTCGTATCCTGCCGTTTTTTCCTCTTTCTTGCTATTTAGATATTGTATGATAATACTGTGTGTGTTGTCATGATTTGTCACGACCCAAGTGTACACACACAGTGTACGCACGCACGCGCACGCACGCACGCACGCGCACGCGCACGCGCACACGCACACGCACACGCACACGCACACACACACACACACACACACACACACACACACACACACACACACACACACACACACACAGGGTGGAGCAATACATTAATTCCCTTTGTTGCTCACTTACCGGCAAAAGTGTTTTTTCAGTGATGCATGCATGAGTTACCGTAGTGTAGGCACTTGTGCGAGCAGAGCGAGAGCATTGAACTGTTTGTATTGTATTGTCGTGAGTATTGTCTCCTGGTAGCCTAGGGCAACCTGATGTCCCTCTTTACGTGGGACAGTCCCTTGTTTACAAGACGTTTCAGGTGTCGCAGCTGTGACACTTGTGGATCAGCTATATTTGCTGTACGTGACCCAGCACGACCAAGGTATTATTGAGGTATTATTTTTGTATTATCTGGTCATGTGAAAGCAGGATACCATAGCTACAATTTGACATGTTGGTTGTTCAGGTTGACCCACCAGTGTTTGAAATATAGCAGAGTAATGTCTTGCAGAAAACAGCAAGTTGAGAAAACAGGCCTGAAAGGTTCACTTCTGTGGACTCTAACATGACACCACCTATAGCTACATGTTTAAGCATTTATTTCATATTTAAATGTGAAATTCAGCTCTGATATTTATTTCAGACATGCTCTAGTACAGGGGTGCCCATACTTTTTTGACTTGAGAGCTACTTTCAAAATGAAAGAGCTCTAAAGATCTACACATCAAAAATGTGATTGTTCCATTACTGAAAATCCATTTCAAGGCCCCCTAGAACAGGGGTTTTCAACCACGGACAATCATTTGATGACATTCTTTTTAGCTGAACAGACTCCCAAACTAAAGATTTATTTTGCTTATAGTTGTGTAGACTTGGACTAATTCAAATGATGAATATTTTAACTCTTGAGTGTAGAAATGAAACCAAATGGACCCGCCAGGGTCCATTTGGATTCATTTTTACATTCTCAAGAGTTACTTCTGGTAGCTGGGGACCACCTGGAACCCTCTTAAGGACCACTGGTGGTCCCCGGACCACTGGTTGAAAACCACTGCCCTAGAAAGTATGAGCTTTGAAATAGTTGGTGATGGTGTTACTTACTGTTATAGTGTTTAAGAATAATGCACTTACAGTATAATGAATGAATTTGAGTTGACAGTTTGAGATGTTGATTCTAGATTTTTGCACCCGAAACTTTCACGTTTTTCTCCACAATTGCGAAAGAGAACTGGCAAAACATTGGTCAAAATAACAATTATTACACCATTTTTTAATTGTGTGGACTATTGAAAATGACGTAATTCAGATGTTTAAATATAATTTAACTCATGAGAGTGTAAAATGTTATTTTAACACTGTCAAGAATTACAGATCTATAAGGTTCCAAGTGCTGGGGGGACTGTCATGTGATCTACCTGAATGGTCTGTGTGATCTACTGGTAGATCACCATCTACCTTTTGGGCACCACTGCTCTAGTATGTGAAGAGTGTGACTCATTTTGCTTTCCCCAATGACCTCGGATGGATGAGTTATCACGAATTGGCCACATATTTGAATTGAAATCCTGAATTATTATTACTATTATATTTATTACATGGCTTGAATGAATGCTCCAATCAGAAGCCAGCGTTCTGGTCATGTGAGCGGTCACATAATACACTATAATCACCGCTCCGCGCTATATTGGACCGCTGCATAAACAAGTTCCCCAAAGTGCAAACAGCTGTGTTCATATCAATCCGCGCTGCGCTTCCGCATTTAGTTCCAGCACGCCGTTAGCGGGTCCATTTGGTTAGCTACGCATTTGGTTGTTTACATGCCGTTGCCGTCACCCTCTCAAGGACCACTGGTGGTCCTCGGACGTTGAAAACCACTGACGTAAGCCATGTAATAAGCGGGATAACACCCTTCAAACCGGTGATTTGTTTCCTAACTAACTGACCTCGGCTGCGCCTCGGTCAGTTAATAGGAAACAAATCACCGCCTCGTCGGGTGTTATCCCTTACATATATCACATCAAGACCTTCAAGACAATGCCAAAAGCATTGTCCCACACATGCAACAGGCCTACTTCTGTGAACTGGAACTCCAGTTCCAGGTGGTCCCCAGGCTAAATGATAGAAAGTTGT
Source organism: Benthosema pterotum (assembly GCA_039105355.1). NCBI lineage: Eukaryota > Metazoa > Chordata > Actinopteri > Myctophiformes > Myctophidae > Benthosema > Benthosema pterotum. The sequence goes on from CM076986.1 coordinate 36,465,718, forward strand.
TTAACCAGGTGTAACTCTTTGAGAGCGTAAACATGAACCCGAAACCAAATCCATTTGGTTTCATTTTTACACTCTCAAGAGTTAAAATATTCAACATCTGAATTAGCCCCAAGTCCAAGTCTACACAACTAGAGAATATAGAAGATTAATGGTCATTTTGATCTGTATGTTTGACTGTTTTGTCACCCAAATCCAGACTGGAATTGTGGACAAAAGCAAAAGAAATGTCATCAAATGGTGGTCTGTGGCTCAAAAGCTGATTAAACAATGGGTCCTGGTATCAAAAAGGTAATCACTGCCTCAAATGAACAGTTTGGATCTGGTCTCCCTTCGCACAAGCTGGCACCTCGCAGTGTACAACTCTTGTTGTGGTAATGTAATGATCCCTAATTTATAGTGTCTACCACCTTCTCTTAAACGATCTCCATGCCTTTGTGTTTTTGTTTGTAAAGACAAGGACGGTGCTTAAATATAATTTAACTCCTGAGAGCGTAAAAATGATACCAAATGGACCTGTAAGGGTCCATTTGGTATCATTTTTACGCTCTCAAGAGTTACAAATTCATAGACAAGGAAGTATTTGTAAAACTGCTGCTGTGCAATTCTAGGAGGAAGGAGCTGGTTGGAATAATTTGGTGTTTTTCTTTCCCTGTGCAAACCCGTGCAACGGGGAAACTCCCACCCTCCTTGACAGATGAAAAGAAGAGGGGCGTGGACTCCTCATGCATAGAAGGAAGCATGAGGTTTAGTCTGTTGTTGTTAAAACGTCTCACTTATTGTGCAAGCAGTGACTCAGCGTTTACGGTAATATCACCATCACAGCCAGGGGCGGATGTAACATTTCCCAATTGGGGGGCAAGAGAAAATGGTTTGGGTGCGACTTCATCGCCTGTGTCGCTTCGCGCCACAAAGTGACACGGTTTCACTACCATACCATTTTCTGTTACAGGACTTTTATTAGACAAGTAAAGCATCAATAATAACTTCAGTTGTTGTTGAAGTTGCAACAGACACGCAGCATGCATAAAGCTAAAGGTCTGACTCAGAGAGTTTTCTGTTTTCAATGATGAAATGCTGTTGGTTTAGTGGTAACACAATTAGTAGATAGTTAGTAGCAGTAGTAGTGTTTCAAATAATTTGAATTAGAAGCACTTTACTTTGAATTTTGGGTTGTTTTGCATGCCGTCATGTTTGGTGGGGCAGTCAGGGCATTTAGGGGGGGCATTGCATTGCCCCCCCCCATGCCCATGCCTAGATCCGCCCCTGATCACAACACGAGGACATGAGAACAATCTAACGTATTGTGCAATTCTGGGGCGGTTCAAAGGTCTGCTGCAGCTGCACCAGTGTTGCCAACTTGACGCATTTGTCGCTATATTTAGCTCTTTTTCAGACCCCCCTAGCGCCAAAATTAGTGAAAAACTCCTGGTGGAAAATCTAGTGCTTTTTGGCTGGTGAGTTGGGGCGAAATTGATTGACAGGCGCCAGAGATAAAACCCTCATTTTTCACTATTTTTCCTCCTATGACAGCGGTTTTCAACCAGTGGTCCCCAGGCTAAATGATGGATAGTTGGTTAACCAGATGTAACTCTTTGAGAGCGTAAAAATGAAACCAAATGGACCCTTGCGGGTCCATTTGGTTTCATTTTTACGCTCTCAAGAGTTAAAATATTCATCATGTGAATTAGCCCAAGTCTACACAACTAGAGAATGTTGAAGATTAATGGTCATTTAATGGTCATATTCCCTTCCAGGCGAGCATCTAGCGCATTCTAGTGCATTTTGGAAGTGCCACTAGTGCATTTTGGATTTTGGCAGTTGGCAACACTGGGCTGCACCTTGATGACTTACGGTGGGGAGGACGGACGAGGACGTGCGCGGGGCCGTTCTCACGCCGATCTCTGAGGCACCGCGGCTGATCTCTGCTGTTGGAACACGGGTCGTTTCTGATGGTGTAGTTCAGACCGCCGTCGGACAGCTCCTCTGTGGTCACGGGTCGCGTCAAAAACGTCCCACTTTGTCGTTGTTTAGGCTAGAGAAAAGGAAAAGAAAAATATGGGTTACAGAGCAGCCTTCAACATACACTACAGTACTCATATATTTATTTAGACACGTATGTGAGTGGTTTTTAACCAGCTAAATTATGGACAGTTGGTAACCAAATGGAGTTTTATAAATGTGTAACTCTTGAGAGCGTATCATTTTTACGCTCACAAGAGTTAAATTATATTTAAAACACCTGAATGGCTTCTTTCAAGAATGTACACATTTAGAAAATGGAGAAGAATTGTTATTTTGACCAACGTTTGGCCAGTTTATCTCTCCTAAATTGTGGACACAAATTGAAATTTTTGGGTCCAGGAGACAAAGCTCAACATCAAATGGTGCTCTGTTGCTAAAATGAGTTAAAATATTCATCATGTGAATTAGCCCAAGTCAACAACTAGAAGATGTAGAAGATTAATGGTCATTTTGGTTGATCTATGTTTGCCTGTTTTGTTTCCCAAAATCCAGCCTGGTGGAATTGTGGACAAAAGCAAATGAAATCTATATTTTTGGGGTCTGTCTGGGCTAAAATGTCCTCAAATGGTGGTCTGTGGCTCAAATGCCGAATAAATAGTGGGCCCTTGTATCAAAAAAGGTTGAAACCCACTGCTGTATATGAACTGAAGGGTCAGTTGCACCACAGGCAAAACAAGACGACTTCAAGCAAATGTGAAAAACGGGACGTTTTCCCACTTGTTCTTAGTTTATCTCAAACCTTGTGTATATAGGTGGGGGGTGGGGGGGGTGGGGTGTTAGGGAAAAAAAGTTTGGTAAACATCTGTGGAAAATGTGTGTCCATTAGTTGAACCTAACATCAGCTAATCTTCCTTCCCGACAGGAGGGGCAATTAGATCACTTGTTGAAATATCTATGACAACCATAGGACCATAGGGCCGCAGTGGCCCTTTATTTTTTACTCCACCAGTCCTCCTTTTTGAGAGGCAGCTCAGCGAGTCTCTCCCTGATTGGCTAACAAATAGTCCCGGCGTTTTTTTTGGAGATGATATAATTAAAGGAAGACTTTGTGAAAAACATAAAACAAATAAAATACAATGTAATTATTATTTTGACCATAAATTACATATAGCAGATTTAAGAGGACAAGGAGTGATATCGTTATTCTCTCTGGGACTATCTGACATGCAACATTAGGCTCGATCTTGGTGTACAACTTAAAGGGGAATTCCACCCTGAGTGCGTACAAATGTGAACCAAATGGACCCGCTAGGGTCCATTTGGTTCACATTTGTACGCTCTCAGGAAAAAAGACCCCAAAAGAACAACATCTCGAAGGTATATTAATGACATAAAATGTTGAAAATGGGTGGAATTCCCCTTCAAGGGCACGCCAGGCCACTCAGTGTTGAAGCAGCTGCAGATTTCCCATGCAGGCCCTGACTAAAATAAATCATTTGAGCGGGTGTGAAAGGACAGGAGTTTCAATGACTTGTTTGGTCAGTTGAGGACTAATTTATTGCTGGTTCAGACGTCGTTCATCCAGTACTGTTTTCAGCTCTTTGGGAGCCTGGTGTATACAGATAGGAGATTTATGCGCGTTTTCCAAGAGCCAATGGAAATCTTCCCAGGAAGCACAAGTAAGCCAGCCAGGAACGGGACGAATTAGTGACGTCTTGATTGCGTCAAGGTCAAGGCAATCCAAGACTAGTCTTGAATCACCTGATTTTACCTAGTAATGTCCCAATGCCACTTTTCTCATTTCTGATCCGATCCCGGTACCACAATTTCTGTTGTGTTAGCCGATAACGATACAAATACTGATACCAAAAAATAATATACTGTATATAAATAATAATACAAATCAGAAAAACAATATGAAGTCCACCAACTAGGAATAGAAAATTCTCACTCAAATGTGCACTTTGGTGACTCCAAAGCAAACTCCACATGACCTAATAGTAGAGCAGATTAGTGAAACGATACTTCACTTTGGTATAGAAGCATGAAAATTGGCACAGATACTCTCCAAGGTCTACTCTTTAGGAAAAAGGCGCGTGCCACTCAAAATTCCAAGATGGCGGCCCCAAAATCCAAAATGTCCGCCCACAAATGTGGTTTTTCCTTCATAACTTGAAATGCATTGATTTTACACCCCATAAATGTATTGAACATTAATACAAAGTTGGCCATTACGGACGGTTTGGCACCAAGAACGTGTCTGTATCACTTACGGCTCTTGAGATACAGCATATAGGTACTTTCACAGATTGAGGAGAGCAAGACATTTGTAACATTGATTCTTAAGTGAATCAAATGGTGATACAGGCATGAAAATTGGTACACACACTCTTCAAACCCCACTATTTCCAAGAGTACTGCGTGCCCTGCAAAATTCCAAGATGGCAGCCCCCAAAATCCAAGATGTCCGTCCAAAAATGTGGTTTTTCCTTCATAACTCGAAATACAAAGCTTTTAAGCCCCATAAATGTATTGAGCGTTAATATAAAGTCAGGCATTACGGACATTTTGATACCAAGTACATGTCTGTATGTAGTACGGTTCTTGAGTTACAACATATACGTAGTGATGTGGCACCATAAGTGTAACATTTTGGCATGTTTCACTCTTTAACTCAAAGATTCCTTTATCAGCATTTCTTCTATTTTCAGGAAATGGACCTACATGTATCTGCTATCATAAACCACTTCAAGTTTTTCAATTGATGAAACGGGTCGGGAGTTATTAAGCCAATTGTGAAGGGCTGTTTCAGTGCTAAAATTGCTGCGTACATTTTGCGAATATAAGCCACCCAGAAATGTCTGTCTGTGCATCTGTCCTTCACAATAAGTGTATATGTGAAGCGGACGCACCAAGTGTAGCATGTGTCATAGTATAATGGTATATTGTGCTAAAAGGCGTAATAGTGTAATATATGCAATAGTTTAATAGTGTAATAGAGCCAATAGTGTAAGATATGCAGTATATAGCGGTATACTGTAATAGGGAATATATGTAATAGTGTCGTAGTGTAACGTGTAATACTGTAATAGGGTAAAATGTGTAATAGTGTAATAGGGTAATATGTGTAATAGTGTCATAGTGTAACATATGTAATAGGGTAATAGGGTAATATGTGTAATAGTGTCGTAGTGTAACGTGTAATACTGTAATAGGGTAATATGTGTAATAGTGTAATAGGGTAATATGTGTAATAGTGCCATAGTGTAACATGTGTAATAGGGCAATAGGGTAATAGGGTAATATGTGTAATAGTGTCATAGTGTAACATGTGTAATAGGGTAATAGGGTAATATGTGTAATAGTGTCATAGTGTAACATGTGTAATAGGGTAATAGGGTAATATGTGTAATAGTGTCGTAGTGTAACGTGTAATACTGTAATAGGGTAATATGTGTAATAGTGTAATAGGGTAATATGTGTAATAGTGTCATAGGGTAACATGTGTAATAGGGTAATATGTGTAATAGTGTCATAGTGTAACATGTGTAATAGGGTAATAGGGTAATATGTGTAATAGTGTCATAGTGTAACGTGTAATACTGTAATAGGGTAATTTGTGTAATAGTGTAACAGGCTAATACCTGCAATAGTATAATAATAATAATAATAAACCTTTATTTATATAGCACTTTTTAGGAGCAGAGTCGCAAAGTGCTGTACAACAAAATAAACAACAGTGGAGATTAACAAAACAGGCAGATCAGAATATGGCAAAGAAAGTACAAGGTTGAGAAGAAAAAAAAAAAAAAAAGCACTAGAATGATAAAAACAAGCACTGGGTTGAGAATCAAAACAAGAAGTACAGGAAAAAAAAATAAAAATAAAAAATACAAGGATAACTGGAAGTACATTTTAGAATAGTGACTATGCAAGGGTCAGAGGGTACGGATCAAGGGTTAAAAGCTGCTTTATAAAAGTGGGTCTTTAACAGGGATTTAAAACGAGTAACAGAGTCCGCGAGTCTGATCTCAAGTGGTAGAGCATTCCACAACAAGGGAGCACGGACTGAGAAGGCGCGATCGCCCATGGTTTTTTTATGACCTGTCTTCGGAGTTAAGAGAGCCTGGCCTGAGGATCTCAACATCCGTGGTGGCTCATACGGGACCAGTAACTCCGAGATATAGGATGGGGCAAGGCCGTGCAAGGCCTTGAATGTGAACAGGAGAATTTTGAAGTCAATTCTGAAAGTGATGGGCAGCCAATGAAGGGTCGCTAGGATTGGGGTTATGTGGTCATATTTCTTAGCTCCTGTTAGGAGGCGGGCTGCGGCATTTTGTATTAATTGTAGGCGGTGGATGGATTTTTTTGACAAACAGGAGTAGAGGGAATTACAGTAGTCCAACCGGGAATAAATGAATGCATGGATGACTTTGGTGAGGTCAGGGCGTGAGAGGAAGGATTTAATTTGGGCAATATTGCGGAGGTGGTAGAATGAGGATTGGACAACCTTTTTGACATGGGCTTCGAGGGAGAGGTTTGAATCGAGGGTGACACCAAGGTTTCTAGCAGTGGGGGTAATGTTATCTTGAAGGGAACCGAGGTTGGAATTGAGCTGAGCTCTGACAGATGGTGGGCCGAATAAAAGGACTTCTGTTTTAGACTGGTTGAGCTGAAGAAAGTTATTTCTCATCCAAGCTTGGATAGCAGAAAGGCAGGAGTGTAGTTTGGTTAGGCTGTTGGAGTCGTTGGGGTTGATAGGGAGGTATAACTGGGTATCGTCAGCGTAGCAGTGGAAGTTGAGACCGTGTTTGCGTATGATGTCGCCGAGGGGGAGCATATATAAGGAGAACAGGAGGGGGCCAAGGATTGAGCCTTGAGGAACGCCGCAGTGTAGGGGGGCTTTGGAGGAAGTGGAGTCGCTGATGGAAATGGAGAAGTATCTGTCACTTAAGTAGGAGATGAACCAATTAAGAGCTGTGCCTGAGATGCCAATGCATTTCTCAAGGCGTTTAATTAAAGTTGCGTGATCAATAGTGTCAAATGCCGCTGTCAGGTCTAGGAGGAGTAGAATGGAGCAGTTTCCTGCATCTGAGGCTAACAGAAGGTCATTTACTACTTTTAGCAGCGCAGTCTCTGTGCTATGTAGGGCACGGAAGCCTGACTGAAATTTTTCGAATAGGTTGTGAGTGTTTAAATAACCAAGGATTTGAGTGAAAACAACCCTTTCTAAAACCTTTGAAAGAAACGGAAGTTTCGAAATTGGTCTGTAGTTACTGAGAACTGTTGGGTCAAGGTTACTTTTTTTGAGCAGTGGAGAGACTAGTGCGGTTTTGAAATATGGAGGAACGAGACCGGTGGACAGGGAGCTGTTGATGATGGACAAAATGTGAGGGCCGACAGTGGGAAGTATTTCTTTGAGAAGGGGGGTGGGGATAATATCCAAGGGGCATGAAGAGGATTTCATTTGGCGGATGGTGTTCTGAAGGTTTAGGAGGGTTATCTGGTCAAAAGAAGACAAGGAGACAGTGGGGGAGGAGGGATCAACAACTGCTTCTTGGCCCTGTAGGACAGCTGTAGTGGGTTGTACAGTGGTTAAATGTGATCTAATTGTATCAATTTTGCCAATAAAAAAGGTTAAAAATTCTTCACAGCGGTCGGGAGATGGATCAATGCTGTTTTGGGGGCCGCCAATGACGTGCTCGATAGTCCGGAATAGGGTTCTGGAGTTGTTGTAGTTGTCTGAAATTAAGTTAGAAAAATAACTGGCTCTTGCTGACTTAACTGCGGAGTTGTATGCTTTCAACTGTTCTTTCAGTGCTACGTGGAACACAGTCAACTTGGAGGATTTCCATTTCCGTTCAATTTTTCTGAGTTCACGCTTAAGGGCGCGGGTGTGGTCGTTCAACCAGGGAGACCCTCTAGTGGTAGAATTAGGCCGGGTTTTGAAGGGGGCCACTGTGTCGAGAGTGGCCTTGCAGATCCTGTTAAAAGAGTTAAGCTGGTCGCTGGGGGAGTCGTGTGGAACTGGGGGGGTTGCAGAAGAGAGAAAATTATTGCAGAATTTGTTGGCGGTGGAAGGGTTAATGAAGCGGGAGCGGGTGGGGGCGGACACTTTAAAAGAGGGGGGAGCGGACAGCATGTTGAAAATGATGGCGGAGTGGTCGGAGAGCCCTCCCATATCATTGATTTCAACATCGAAAATGTTTGCTCCATAAGACAGGATAAGGTCAAGGGTATGGCCAAGTTTATGTGTAGGACCAGTGGAGTGCATCGTAATATCAAATGAATCAATGAGATTAAGGAAGTCGGTGGCTACTGCATTGTTAGGGCAGCAGGTATGGACATTATAGTCGCCTAGAAGTACGACTCGAGCAAATTTAGGCATAATTAGAGAAAGTAAGTCTGAGAAATCAGTGAGAAAAGAGCAATTTGGTTTTGGGGGGCGGTATACTAGAACAAATAGAGTATGTTGTTGCTTGGTGCAAAAGGCCAGATATTCAAATGAATCAAACTCCCCAAATGAGATCGGGGTACAGATAAAATTGGAATTAAAAATTACAGCAACTCCACCACCACGACAGGAGAGTCTGGAGTTTTGCAGATAGGAATATGTGGGGGGAGCAGCCTCGTTTAGAAGCTTAAGGTCATTCTTTAACCAGGTCTCGGTGAGCATTAAAATGTCGATGTTATTAGTGGTGATAAAATCGTTACAGATGAATTGTTTGTCATTAAGTGACCTGAGGTTCCAGAGCGCTATTTTGGCTTGATGAGGGGCAGAAAGTGTAATTTTAACATATGGAAGGCGCTGTGGGGAAATTAAATTGTCAATATTGACCCCAGAGCAGTGGGCTTTTCTATTGAAGGGGATTCTGTTTCCACTAATAACAGTGATAGGTTGCTGACTTGGCACTATTGAAGTGGGGGTGGGGTGGGGTGAAGGGAGGTGAGAAGAGGGGGGGGTGTAAATGAAATTAACAGGGGGGCTAGCAGGTAATGACAGTAGAGTGTCGGTCTGAGTAAGACCACCAGGCCACCAGGGGGCGGTGAGGGTGTGGCTGGTGACAGGCTGGTGACCAAGTGGCATTGCATTAGCAGAGAACAGCGACCGATCAGCTGGTATCGATAATAGTCATTGATCAATTGGCTGTGGCGTTTGAGGTCGTATTTGGCCTGCTAGTGAGTGGCGTAAGTTGTGTGCCAGCATCTTGCAACCAAACCGGCTCGGATGGAGGCCGTCATGGGCATAAAAGTGAGGGCGATTACAGAAGAGGAAGAAGTTTGATATGAAATTTATGTTGTGCGTAAAACAGACGGATTGGAGCCAGAAGTGAAGAGCGGATAAACGGCTGAAGGAGACGTCGCCGCGATTGAATGTGGGCAGCGGACCAGATATCAACACGCGTTTTCCAGAATTGCGGAGGAGATGGAATACTTGCTGAAAATGGATTCTAGCAAGCTCCGACTCGCGATCGTTTGCACCGGAGTGGATTACAATGTTGTTGACTGAGGGGGGAAGTGAGGCCAGCAGAGTGGGGAGCTTATCGAGGAGTATGGCTGTGGAGGCTCCGGGGAAGCAGTGCGTAATACAGTTATGCAATTTGATGAATTTAATTTGGCTATCACCAATAATGACCGTTGTGGGATGGTTCGGCATGAGGGGGGGTGGGGTATATGCACTGTGGGGGGTCGAGATGAAGGGTATTTTTCTGTATTATTGTGCACTACTGGGGCGGCGGGCTTCTGACAGGACTTTTTTCCAGGCCATTCCCACGTGTTGGACAGTGTGATGGGGGTGGGCTTCTTCGGGGGATGCGACACTGGGGGACATTCCGAGTGCCGTTTAACAGCGGATTTGAGTAAATTCTGGCGGGACTGTTTACGGCTGGTGGTGGTGGTGGGAGAGCTGGACGGGGAAGAGGCACTAGAGCGCTGGCAATTAGTGGAAGTGGTAGGGTTTAATGGGGGGAACTCGTTCATGTTCAGGAGAGAATAAGAGTTACGTGTTGGTATGGGTGGCGGTGCGTGAGAAAGGGGCTAATGTATGTACAATAGGCTACTAGTGCAATAGGCTAATATGTGTAATAGTGTAATCTGTGTACATTAGGGTAATAGTGTAATATATGGAATAGTGGTCTAGTGTAATTGTCCTATTACACCATTACACATGATACACATATTTGCCTATTACACATGTCACAATTACACATATTACGCTATTATGCTATACCAATATCACAGTAATATATTACACTCTTACACTATTACCATAATGCACAAACATTACACTATTAGCCCTATTACACTATTGCATATATTACACTATTACCCTCTTACACATGTTACACTATGACACTATTACACATATTACCCTATTATGCTATTACACATGTTACACTATGCCACTATTACACATGACACCCTATTACACATATTACACTTTGACACTATTACACATATTTCCTATTACACTATTACCCTAATGCAAAATATTACACTATTACACTTATTACCCTATTACACATGTTACACTATGACACTATTGAACATATTACCCTATTGCACATGTTACACTATGACACTATTACACATATTACCCTATTACACTATTACACATGTTACACTATGACACTATTACACATATTACACTATTACACTATTACACATATTACACTGACACTATTACACATATTAACCTATTACACTATTACACATGTTACACTGTGACACTTATTACATACATTACCCTATTACAGTATACCGGTATATACTGCATATATTACACTATTAGCTCTATTACACTATTGCATATATTACACTATTACGCATTTTAGCACATTATACAATTATAGTATGACACATGGTGCACTTGGTGCGTCCACTTCACATATACACTTATTGTGAAGGACAGATGCACAGACAGACATTTCTGGGTGGCTTATATTCGCAGAATGTACGCAGCAAATTTAGCACTGAAACAGCCCTTCGCGATCGGCTTAATAACTCCCGACCTGTTTCATCAATTGAAAAACCTGAAGTGGTTTATGATAGCAGATACATGTAGGTCCATTTCCTGAAAATAGAAGATATGGTGATAAAGGGATCTTTGAGTTAAAGAGGGAAATGTGCCAAAATGTTACACTTATGGTGCCTCATCACTACGTATATGTTGTAACTCAAGAACCGTAGCACATAGAGACATGTACTTGGTATCAAAATGTCCGTAATGCCTAACTTTATATTAACGCTCAATACATTTATGGGGCTTAAAAGCTTTGTATTTCGAGTTATGAGGGGAAAAACCACATTTTTGGACGGACATCTTGGATTTTGGGGGCTGCCATCTTGGAATTTTGCAGGGCACGCAGTACTTTTAGAAATAGTGGGGTTTGAAGAGTGTGTGTACCAATTTTCATGCCTGTATCACCATTTGATTCACTTAAGAATCAATGTTACAAATGTCTTGCTCTCCTCAATCTGTGAAAGTACCTATATGCTGTATCTCAAGAGCCGTACGTGATACAGGCACGTTCTTGGTGCCAAACCGTCCGTAATGGCCAACTTTGTATTAATGTTCAATACATTTATGGGGTGTAAAATCAATGCATTTCAAGTTATGAAGGAAAAACCACATTTTTGGGCGGACATTTTGGATTTTGGGGCCGCCATCTTGGAATTTTGAGTGGCAAGCGCCTTTTTCCTAAAGAGTAGACCTTGGAGAGTATCTGTGCCAATTTTCACGCTTCTATACCAAAGTGAAGTATCATATGAAAAAAATGAGTTAATCTGCTGTACTATAACATTTTATACTATCTATACTATCTATTATACTATTTTACAACTATCATAATGTCAACCCCTTACCCCTGTGTCAGGTCTGTGTCAGACTGGCATATCTACCAATACCAATTGGCAGATATCTGCCAAGACGCAATAATGACAAATAAGGGCCAATACTGATACTCTTTCCGATACCAATACAGTATTTGCAGATACCGATATGGCAAGCAAAGATCCGATACGATACTTTTTCCGATACCGATACAGTATCATTCTGACATCCCTAATTTTACCCAACACAAATGGGACGTCCCTGGATGAATCAGAGCGAGTCGGATTGAGGCCAGACTAACTTAAATCTGAACTAAATATATGTCCGTATTTCTAACTGTTCGCTATTTGTTCAAATCCTCCAGGGGGTTTTAAAAGGAATATTCGACGATCGCATTTGCAGCCCTATAGTATTGTATATGAAGGTGTAACTATATACACACACACACACACACACATTCAGGTGCAAGTTCAGGCCAAGTCCATTGCTGCACCCATCATATTTTTAACATGAGTAATACAGTAGCAATACAGTGCAGTCATACAGATGTACAGGAATATATAGTGTATGTCTTCATAGCTGGAAAGTGGCCAAAGTTATTTCACTTCCTACGAATGCATAGGATGCCCTCACACGCCGCAACGGCAGAACAACGCAGCTAGCATTGTCATTTGGCCCCTTGGGAAAAATAATTGCCCACCCCTGATATACAGTATACTAACAGGGGCGGATTGGCACATATTTTCCCACCGGGACAATTTTGCCTTTGCCAGGCCATGGGGGGTGGGGGGTGGGGCAGCTGGTTAACCAGATGTAACTCTTGAAACCAAATGGACCCTTGCGGGTCCATTTGGTTTCATTTTTACACCCTCAAGAGTTAAAATATTCATCATGTTAATTAGACCAACTTAGTCTACACAACTGGAGAATGTAGAAGATTAATGGTCATTTTGATCTGTATGTTCCAGGTCAGCATCTAGCACATTCTAGTGCACATGTGTCAAAGTCAAGGCCCGCGGGCCAGATCCGGCCCGCGAGATGATTTAATCCGGCACCAGGCTTGTAGAGCAAAAATGTCTGAGTCTATTAAAAAAAAGTAAGGGCGCGATTTTCCTTCCACCCCTTGTCCCTAACGTTACCCGATACCCGCAGCGAATTCCCTTATTGCTATTTTGGTCACCTTTTCTCTTCCCTTAGCCACTATTCTTTATGCCGACACCGTTATTTGTGGCTGGAGGTGTGGTCATGGGCGTGTTTGTTGCGCAGTCCCTTAAGTTGCTAATTTCGTCAAATCGATTTGGGAACTAGATAACGCCATCAGAGACCACCCGTTAACCGATGTGAGAAGGCAGAGCCACGTGCGCACAGTGCGGCGTCTGTGCGCCTTTGGAGATGTCCACGACTCCACGTGGAAAGGCGCCAGTTCAATTCATCTCCTTATTTATGGATTGTCCTATAAACAGCTGTAGATTGCCTGCTGTCGGTCACTTCCTTGTGTTTAGGTAATGTACAGTATATAATATAATTAAATACATTAATTAACTTGTGACGCAATGTTGTAAATGGCAAAAAGGTCGGCAATCCGCGGCAAAAAAACGTTTTTTTGATCATTGATTTCTCGGTCAATTCTGGACCATTTTTTACATTTCAAAGTGCAGCGTGACGGGAAAACCCTTCTCTCTCAGATGCTGTATAGAATATGTGGGTAGGTCTTCTCTACGATGCGAGATCGGGCAAACTATAACTGTCGGGGATTAGGCGGACCATTTCCACCGAATCCCCGACAGTTGCAGTTTGCTCGGTCCCGCATTGTAGAGAAGACCTACCCACATATTCTATACAGCATCTGAGAGAGTGGCCTTTTCCCGTCACGCTGCACTTTGAAATGTAAAAAATGGTCCAGAATTGACCGAGAAATCAATGATCAAAAAACGTTTTTTTTTGCCACGAATTGCCGACTTTTTTGCAATTTACTTTATAACATTTCGCAGACTTGGGATAAATGCACGCCACAAAAAAACATGGAACATGTTTTTTCAACATAACATGTTGAATGGTAAGAAATGATTGAGAATTGACCGAGCTATAATTGTTTGAAAATGAGAGCATAATCTTTGAGAATAGGCGTCTGTCCTAAGCCAGGCTGCGTGCTTAGGAGGGTCAGACATAGCAGTAGGGATAAGGGAACTAGATAAGGGATGAATTAAAGGGAATGGCAAGACCAACACGGATTGGATGAAAGCTAAAAACGCCCAAACCACACCTATGCATAATTTAACGGGTATAGGAGGTGTTTAAGGGAGATGGCATGGTTACGAAATTAGCGACTTTAGTGTGGGAACGCCTCTTCCCCAATGCTATGTGCGTTAATTGCGCATAAGGGCTGATGTGACCAAAATCGTGCCCCAAGTCTCTAGCAAGTTCCTATCAAAAGTTATGATCGTTTAAAGAAATGCTTTTGAGCTCTCTTCTGAATGGCATGTAATGCATGTTGTCCAGCAGGGGGAGTCGTTTTACCAGGCTAGGCTTGGCTTTCTGTGTTAGCCGATACCGATACAAATACTGATACCAAAAAATAATATACTGTATATATATATAATAATACAAATCAGAAAAAAACAATATGAAGTCCACCAACTGGGAATAGAAAATTCTCACTCAAATGTGCACTTTGGTGACTCCAAAGCAAACTCCACATGACCTAACATTTTATACTATCTATACTATCTATTATACTATTTTACAACTATCATAGTGTCAACCCCTTACCCCTGTGTCAGGTCTGTGTCAGACTGGCATATCTGCCAATGCCAATTGGCAGATATCTGCCAAGACGCAATAATGACAAATAAGGGCCAATACTGATACTCTTTCCGATACCAATACAGTATTTGCAGATACCGATATGGCAAGCAAAGATCCGATACGATACTTTTTCCGATACCGATACAGTATCATTCTGACATCCCTAATTTTACCCAACACAAATGGGACGTCCCTGGATGAATCAGAGCGAGTCGGATTGAGGCCAGACTAACTTAAATCTGAACTAAATATATGTCCGTATTTCTAACTGTTCGCTATTTGTTCAAATCCTCCAGGGGGTTTTAAAAGGAATATTCGACGATCGCATTTGCAGCCCTATAGTATTGTATATGAAGGTGTAACTACACACACACACACACACGTACACATTCAGGTGCAAGTTCAGGCCAAGTCCATTGCTGCACCCATCATATTTTTAACATGAGTAATACAGTAGCAATACAGTGCAGTCATACAGATGTACAGGAATATATAGTGTATGTCTTCATAGCTGGAAAGTGGCCAAAGTTATTTCACTTCCTACGAATGCATAGGATGCCCTCACACGCCCCAACGGCAGAACAACGCAGCTAGCATCGTCATTTGGCCCCTTGGGAAAAATAATTGCCCACCCCTGATATACAGTATACTAACAGGGGCGGATTGGCACATATTTTCCCACCGGGACAATTTTGCCTTTGCCAGGCCATGGGGGGTGGGGGGGGGGCAGCTGGTTAACCAGATGTAACTTTTTGAAACCAAATGGACCCTTGCGGGTCCATTTGGTTTCATTTTTACACCCTCAAGAGTTAAAATATTCATCATGTTAATTAGACCAACTTAGTCTACACAGCTGGAGAATGTAGAAGATTAATGGTCATTTTGATCTGTATGTTCCAGGTCAGCATCTAGCACATTCTAGTGCATTTTGGAAGTGCCACTAGTGCATTTTGGATCTTGGCAGTTGGCAACACTGCCTCCAGCGCCCTGGCGCACAGGAGTGAACGGGAATATGGCAACTCTCCTACTTGAAGGCTCTGGTGTAGGACACCTTTTCTTTTTTGAAGGATAGAAACACTAGTTTGCCTGGTCTGGGCCTGGCGCCCTGGCCTGCCCTGGACTAAAAACAAAACAAAACAAAAAAAACCTGTCCAGGCCACTAGGTGGCGCAGTTCACCGGGAAAACTCCCTGTACTCCAGATGGCCAATCCGCCCCTGCCTCCTAATAAACTAGCCGGGTGCTTGTGCTTGTGGCTCCTTACCTCCTCCTTCTCCGTCCTGCCAGTAACCGTGACAAGGTAGCAGCAGTCCTGGGAAGAACTGGAGTTGCCAACACCCGGGTCTGGGCTGGGTCTCTTCCAGGTGACGACGACGTGGAAGGGGTCCGTCCACACCGCCGACGGAAGGCCATCTGAGGATCAATCAGCACAAAGACACACATGGAGTTGGGACACAAGGATTGTAACCAATGCATGAAGGCTTGGCCCAAATAATACTCAGCCGACCAGCCGGAATGTTGCGACATTGAGGGGTCAGAAAACTGAGTGCTCGGGGACAGGCTGTTGCAACCTGCAAAAAGGGACAAAAGAGTGACGTTTCCAAAGATGGTTGGTTGTTAGGGGTGGTGTTAGGGAATAGTGAATTTTATAAGCAACAATGTCATGTTATGCTTTGTGTGTTCTTTCTTTAATTCTTCATACATATTACACATTTTGTATAAGGCTTCTTTGTTCTCCTCTCATTAACGGTGCCAGGCCTTATCGGTAGAGAAACATACAGGCACTATTATTCATTTGTTGAGAACATTATATGTCCTTGGGTCCCACAGAGTCCTATCTACCCCTGAACGGAATAGGGAGTAAGCCTTATCTGGTCCACACAACCCCTCTAAGGTATATTAATGACGTAGTAAACTGAGTAAACCTTTGAAAATGGGCGGTTCCGATTGAAAGCTCCACCACTGATAACCGCTGGGCTTTTTTGACATGGCCAAGTGCTACTTTAACTGGCAACTGTCAGACAGCGCAACGCGTTTTGGGTGACTGAAATGTTTTTGGTGTGGATCACCCCAGTGTGTGTATGTAATAATGCTACAGCCACTGAGCCACTAGGGCTGTGTTCTAGAGCCGCATGCGGCTCCTGAGCCGCAGGTTGCTGACCCCTGTGCTAGGCCCTGCCTAGTGGGTTGGGTTTCCAATTATATTATCAACTGTTTTACTGTTTGTTGGTTAATGTGTCTTGCACTCGTCTGTTAGGTGTTTGCAACCCCGCATCATAAGTTACTATATTGTGCACAATATACTATTTTCAGGGGTTGACACTAAGGTCTCCGAGGCACTTGCCCATTGGGCAAGTGCAAGTTAGGTTCTACTTGCCCTCAGGTCATGGTCCCCCCCCAAAAAAATATATATATTGTAAATTTTGCATTTAAGTTTTAAACCAGGGGTTTTCAACAGGTGGTCTGGGGACCACCAGTGGTCCCTGAGAAGGTTCCAGGTGGTCCCCAGTTAAGTTGGTTAAACAGATGTAACTCTTGAGAATGTAAAAATGAAACCAAATGGACCCTTGCGGGTCCATTTGGTTTCATTTTTACACTCTCAAGAGTTAAAATTCATCATCTTAATTAGCCCAGGTCTACACAACTATAGAGAATGTAGAAGATTGGGTCATTTTGATGTGTATGTTAATTTGACTGTTTTGTTTCCCAAATCCAGCCTGGAATTGTGGATAGCTAGAAAGCAGGGAAAGACCCAGAGGTCTTGCCCGATCGGGCAACCAGATAGCAGTCTTCACTTGCCCCACCATTTTTTTTACTTGCCCCGGGCAAGCGGGCAAGTGTTAGTGTCAAGCCCTGATTTTATTCAATAAACTCCACTCTAAGGAAGACTAAGGAATCTCTTGCTTTACATTCATCGTGTATTTTTGGAGCAAGTGCAATTTTTCCTGAACAGTGGGCAAAAAAAAAAAATCGATATGGCAATATATTGCAATGTTTAATGCCATGATATCAATATGGAATGGTCTGAAATATTTTTTGGTACTTACAGTATGTAGGCCTATTCATTTATTTGTTCATGTCAGAAAGACTGACTGACGTCATCAGGCTGCATTGATGTGCATGATTGAACTTTTTGTTATCTATATTGTTTAAAATGGCTTTAAAATCTTCTAGTTCAGGGGTTTTCAACCTTTTTCATCCCACGGACCACCATTCATTCAGGATTTGAGCCACGGACCACCATTTGAGGATATTTTAGCCCCACAGACCCCAAATCAATAGATTTATTTTGCTTTTGTCCACAATTCCAGGCTGGGTTTGGGAAACAAAACAAGCAAAAAATACATTCCAAAATGGCTAATTCAGATGATGAATATTTTAACTCTTGAGAGTGTAAAAATGAAACCAAATGGACCCGCAAGGGTCCATTTGGTTTCATTTTTACGTTCTCAAGAGTTACATCTGGTTAACCAACTTAGCTGGGGACCACCTGGAACCCTCTCAGGGACCACTGGTGGTCCCCGGACCACCTGTTGAAAACCACTGTTCTAGTTGATTGAACTTGTGGTGAAACACAGCTTGATGACATCATCAAGTTGTGTTTGTGTTGTGTTTGTTAATGATTTTTCCATTAGGGCCACCCATTTTCAAGATTTTTTTCTGTACAAAGGGGGTACACCCTGTACACTCTGTACAGGGTGTACAAAATAAAATCTTGAAAATGGGTGGAACTCCCCTTCAAAATGTTCTAGTATAATAAAATCTCAGTCATCTGCGGGGAAAAGATGTGTATTATCAATAATATCAAATCAAATCAAATTGCAGCATAATTAAGAATCGCAATATGAATTGATTCACAAGCCTAAATTTCAGTATTGTATCGTGAGGTAAGTGAATCGTCCCACCCCTATTGGTTGTCTCGCATTCTTTTTAGTGGGAGCCAATGAGCCCTTCACTAAGTCCCTCCCCATTTCCTCCTTGTCCAATAGGCCTGTCCGTAGAGGAAAGCTTGACCAGGAAAGCTATGGTGCAAATCGTAGGATAATCCCGGAAGGTTCATTAATATTCATGAGGTGCTGCTCCGAGCATCCAATCACGTTCACGCGAGGAGGGAGATTTGGCGGAAAACTCATTATTAGAGCGCTTGTTTTATCTGCCGGCTACTACTAGTCGGGCGGGGCGAAGGAAGTTTTACTGAGGTTATGGTTAGGGTTAGGTTAGGTTTAGGCATAGGTTTACTGAGGTTAAGTTTAGGGTTAGGATTAGGTTTAGGCATAGCCTAGTTTTACTGGGGTTATGTTTAGGGTTAGGGTTAGGTTAGGGTTAGAGGTACAAGCTTCGCCCCGCCCGACTAGTAGTAGCCGGCAGATAAAACAAGCGCTCTAATAATGAGTTTTCCGCCAAATGCCCCTCCTCGCGTGAACGTGATTGGATGCTCGGAGCAGCACCTCATGAATATTAATGAACCTTCCGGGATGCTCCTACGATTTGCACCATTGCGACCAGGAAAGCTTGACCTACATAGCAACAGTTGCCGGATTGGCATTGGACAGTGACTTAAACCCTGCCCCAAAGGGTGTGGGTTTTGAGAAGGGCTCATTAGTTGAACCACTTTGTTGTTTAAGCTTAATCTGGGTTGGAATGCGGTTTGTAATTGTAGTAGAACTCCCGCTGGCGTTATGCTCATGTACTTTGTTGACATTAGGGCTAGAGATGGCCAATATTGACTTTTTTACCGATATCCGATATCCCGATATTATCCAACTACTAATTCCCGATACCGATATCAACCGATACCGATATATGCGGCCTCCAGTGGTGGAGAAATAACAGAAACTATTACTATACAAATATTTAATATAAATAAACATTTTGTATAAATACGAATTCATGTTATAGCCTAGAAATACTCCACACAACTATAAATTCAACATGTAGCCTACTTCAGTAAAGTACAAAAGTAATGGTATAAACATGACCGTAGCGCTGAGTCTACATCTCTGTAAATAGTCATAATTTCCAGTTTGTAAATACCGATACCGATATTTTCCGATATGAAATTTGAAAGCTTTTATCGGCCGATAATATCGGAGGGCTGATAATATCTGCCATCTCTAATTAGGGCAGCATTTTGACAGGTCTACCATGGAGATTATAAGGAGTTGAGAGTAGCTCCATGTTGCATGGGGATTATACGTGCAGACAGAAACATGTACTAAAGCCTATAATAAGGGTAATAATAATAATAATAATAATAATAATAATAATAATAATAATACCGCAAATAAGTGGCAGTTTTGTGTACTCCCCCGCAGGGAAAATCTGTGTTGATTCGGGAACTTAATATCTCCTTGCAAATCTGTAGGCGGGGTCACTTCAATCCATTATGCAAAGTCTAACTCTAATACAACAAGGTTTATGTTAGAGATGTTGAGTAGGGGTCCCCAGCATGTATAAACTGCCCGATGGTAAGTAGCAATATGTTGAGCAAGTTTCATAATTGGCACCATAAGCTTAACAACCTACAGAAGACAAACAAGTCAAAATCTAATCATGCTTTATGTAGCATCAAGCATGTGATATGTCTAACTAGGGGGTCTTCGTGATGCTCAAAAAACAGCCCCCTAGTTAGAAACATAAACCATGATGGAATTTTGACCTTTTTTGCCTTCTATAGGTTGTTAATGTTGTGGTAACATTATGCCAATTATACATGCCGGGGCCCATAGTCAACATACACATTGCCTTATATGAACTTTCTACGGGTCAATGAGCAGCTTCTGTTCTTGTTTGGTTGCACTTTGTTTTGAAAGGGGTGATCAATCAATCAATCAATCAATCAATCAATCAATCAATCAATCAATCAATCAATCAATCAATCAATCAATCACAGGCCCGGATGTAACATTTCCCAAATTGCCTTATACATGCAAGTAAAGCAATAATACCATCAGTTGTTGTTGAAGTTGCAACAGACACGCAGCATGCATAAAGCTAAAGGTCTGACTCAGAGAGTTTTCTGTTTTCAATGATGAAATGCTGTTGGTTTAGCTGTAGTTAGTCAGTAGCAGTAGTAGTGTTTTAAATCATTTTAAATATACTGTAAAGTGTAAACACTTTAATTTGAAATATATGTGAAATGTGGGTTGTATTGCATACCATCATGTTTGGTGGGGGCAGTCAGGGCATTTAGGGGGTGGCATTGCCCCTCACCCCTGAATCGATTTACCAATCAATTAAAGATAATGATGGTTGCAATAAGGAGTTGTGAGTGAGTTGCATGTTGCAAGGAATCCGTGCAAACAGAAGCTGTACTGAAGCCAATGTTAATACCGCAAATACTTGGCAGGTTGCGTGCTTGGCTCACCTCAGAGAAACCTGTTATAATTAGGGTAATTATTGGTTTGCGAATGTGAATGTGTTGGCACGATTTTTCGCATGCACCCGGCCGTGCCTGTGCATTAAAATATGATCTGATAAGGACCCGCGGACGATTCCTACGAAGTTTCCTATTTCTGAAGTCAAAGTCTTATGAACAGTCACTCACGTTTCTGCAGTGAAATTGTTTCTCTGCTTCTGACCCATCTCTTGGAGCGGTGAGCTGCAGCGTGCGCCGCGCTCTGGAATCATTAGTTGATTTCACCCACAATCCAACCATTTGATGCCAAGCCCGAGTGCCAAGCAGGGAGGCATTGGGTCCCATTTATACAGTCTTTAGCAGGGGTGTAGTGGAGGGGGGACGCGGGGGGTCTGGTAGGGTCCCACTAAGGTCCCATTAAGATGGTGTTCCACAAGGAAGTATACCAGGGCCTCTGTTGTTTCCAAATACATGTGGTCGACATGACATCAACCTGTTGCGACTTGTTCCTGTTCGCTGATGATGACTCAGCACTGAGTGATGACTCACAGCTGGTCTTGGACGGCAACGAACTGCAGGTTGAAAAGTCCCTCAGCTCTGACCTCAGTAGTACGACTAGTACGTACGTGCACCTGCCTCAATGATAACAAACTATAACAACACCTGGGAAAACTGAGTCCTTTCCCTTTGCTACAGATAGTAAGGAAGCAAGGAAGATGGCTTCACGGTTAAGGGCCTGATACACCACCTAGCAATGTTTTGAGCAACATCAACAAGCAACGTCAACTATCAACGTTGACTTTTCACCTTTCTATACAAAATGATCAACTCCTGGTTGTTCAGAAAAGTCAGCTCTTTAGCGCCCGCTACTGGGCAACATTTCGAAATCCTCCAATCACAGCCCTCCTTGGCGTCACCTGCTCCTTTCTCCTAGACTCCCACAGATAAGCTTTTCTGAAACCATGGCTGCTGCTGCTGCTTCACTGCGGTGACAAAAACAAGGATTTTGTAACTTTTATTTTGCTAAATGAACATTTTGAGTTGGGTGGCAGTTGGGTGAAGATGATTCATTGCGAACTAAGGCTTCTTTTTTCTGAGAGTGTACAAATGGAACCAAATGGACCCGCTAGGGTCCATTTGGTTCACATTTGTACACTCTCAGGAAAAAATAAAAATGGGTGGAATTCCCCTTTTAATGTTGCCTGTTGCCATGTGTCTCATCATGTTGCCCATTGATGTTGACATTGCTAGTTGATATTGATCAAAATATTGCTAGTGTAGCAGGGCCTTTAGAGTGGGTGAGCACATTATCACACGGAAAGACAAAATGACTCCAGCCTGGAGGCAAATCTTTCCAGTGATAAAATGGCCACCGGCGTATTCAAAAAGGTCGACCAAATATAACGAGGAGCCCTAGACTACGCCTATCACATGCAGCTCCCCAAAGGCCCTGAAAAAAGGGGCTACAGACCCCCCAAAACAAACTGATCAGGCTGTTCCTTGGCTTACAGGTCCATTTGGTATCATTTTACAATATAAATTTGACAATTAAATTATATTTAAACATCTGAATTACATAATTTTCAAGAATCTGCATTAGAAAACGTAGAAGAATTGTTATTTTGACCAACATTTTGCCAGTTTATCTCTCCTAAATTGTGGACACAAACTTGAAAATCCTGAAGTTTTGGGTCCGAAAGACTAAACTCAACATCAAATAGTGCTCCTCTGTGGTTAAAAATGCAGAATAAATAGTGGGCCCTGCTATGAAAAAGGTTGAAAACCCACTACATTAAGGAGTTGCAACCATTATATGTGATAAAGGTTACAAGGAGCCCATACTGCATTGAGTGCAAAGAGAAGCAGCGCAGAAGCCAAAACTAATCAGGCCTGTTTTGCATACGGTAGGGGTTTTCAACCTTTTTGATCGCAGGGACCACTATTTATTCAGCATTTGAGCCACGGAGGACCATCATTTGAGGACATTTTAGCCCCCACAGACCCCCAAAACTAAAGATTTCTCTTGCTTTTGTCCACAATTCCAGGCTGGATTTGGGGAAACAAAACAGACAAATTAAGATAAGATAGATAGACAGAAATAGACAGAATACAGATAAAAAAAAATGACCATTCATCTTCTAGTTGTGTAGACTTGGGGCTAATTAAGATGATGAATATTTTAACTCTTGAGAGCTACATCTGGTTACATCTGGTTAACCAACTTAGCTTGGGGACCACCTGGAACCCTCTCAGGGACCACTGGTGGTCCCTGGTCCGCCTGTTGAAAACCCCTGGCGTACGGCACTACTCAGATCACCCCCCTGCCCCGGAGAAACCTGTTATGATTTGGGTACTTATACAGGTTTGCGAGTGTGAAGGGGGTTGTGTGGGACGTTTCTCGTATTCACCGTGCCTGTGCATGCATGCCATGCAATGCAAATCTCTCTGAGATTGTTTGATAAGGACCCCGTGAAGATTCCTATGTGACTAAAGGGTGACTGATAACTCAGGGTGTGTGGTGTGGTGTGGAATGCCCTGCCCGTATTTATGAGTCTCCTTTTGAACTTTCCTGTCCCATTTGTGCGGGTCAGTGACGTGCTTCTCTCCTTGTTGCACAACATTTGTTTTGAAATGTGCTTTTTTATGCGTAGCATGTGTATAGGTCCTACTATTTGGCCTATATTTACAGTACCTACATGCACATGAAAACATTACTGGCCACCTGCCACGATATCCCGTGCAATGACCAAAAAACCCACCACATTACCCTCATGAAAAAACATTATTGAATCACTATTCACTACTCTATCAATTCATGAATTTTTGCTATTGTGATGAGTAGTGATTATGTAGTGATTTCAATAGTAAAATGTAGAGAAATGTCCCGTTTCACTACTGATAATCACTACTGATAATTACAACATAATTCCTATTCCAATCACTACCTGGCTGCTGCTTAATTACTTCAGCCTCACTATGGCTTTTTGGAAAGAACTACACAATCACAATGCTTACACATTTGCTGCTGTATCTCTACGCCATCCCTATAGAAAATATTCATGTAGTGCTTTCACTACACGCCCCCCCAGCCCCTGCATTTTAAACCCAGAATACCCATTCTGACCTGAAAAATACGTGCGCCACATTTTCACCATTTACCGGATGAATATCAGATCTACAAGCTCATAGCCAATAGAGTGGAGTCGAGGTGGGGTTAGAGTCTGTTTTTAACAATTTGTGTCCTGAACGCGGTGTTTTATCTGTTGAAAAATAGCAGATCAACAAGCTCATGTCGCGCCACCGAGTGGCGCGACATGAGCTTGTTGCTCTGCTATTTTTGAAAAATTGTGAAAATGTGCTGCAAATCTCTGAATATGTTATTTTGGAAGCAAACATTTTTAACTCAATTTTTTTCATCTGGGGGATCCCTAGAACAACATGTTTTCAGATGGGGGGGTCTGCAGCCAAATATGGATAATTCTGGTGGTCCTTGGCTTGGCCTTGGACACAGGAACACAGATTTTTCAGAAAAACTAGAATCTAATGTCAGAGACTATAGAATCTAGTGTCAAAAACTCGATTCTAGTGTCAGAAACTAAATTCTAGTGTCAAAAGTAGATCCTATCATCAGAAACTATAATTTAGTGTCAATAATTAGAATCTAGTGTCGGAAACTACTGTAGAATCTAGCGTCAAAAGCTAGAATGTTGCTGCAGCTATAATCTGGTGTCAGGAACTATACTGTATAATCTGGTGTCAGAAACTCCAATCGAGGGTCAGGACACAATGGGTTAAAGCACAGTATTTGCACATACTAAAGTTGCCTCTGTTACCTTTAATTCAACACCCGTTGGGAAAAAAAAAAGAAACAGGTCATGTCGAGTCACAAAACAAGAAACAAAGGACTGACTTTGACCTGTTTTTATGAGGTTTCCCACAGGAGGTGAATTTCAACACTATGTACATTATGCCATTAGTAGACATCAGAAACACACTGATAAAGGCAGTTCTTGGTAACGATTTCACTCCCAGATTGTTCGAATATCTCAGCAAGACCCACCCTAATGTCAAAATCAAGACCCAGGGGTCAAATCAAGGCCTGTGAATGAGTTATCTTTGGCCCACAGGTGATATTTAATCACTATTAGAACTGGCCTGCTAAAGTCACTGTGAGTGCATATTTACTCTGGGCGTGTAAAGACATTGATGAGTTTATACCAGGGCTTTTCAACAATGGTCCCTGAGAGGATTCCAGGTGGTCCCCACCTAAATAAGGAGAGTTGGTAACCAAAAGGATCTGTAACTCTTGTGAGTGTTAAAATTAAACCACACAACATCTCTAAGGTATATTAACGACATATAGTAAAATGTTGAAAATGGGTGGAATCCCCCTTTAAGTCACTGTCATGATAGCCTCGACACCCAGGCTTTCATTTTCGTCCGCCTTGCGCGAAAACGGAAAGCCTGGACTAACGCGCGTTGGAAAGTGGCCTTGAGGGGCGTGTCAACCTTCCGGGGTGGGCGTCGCTCTAAATGATGTGACGTAGAACAGCAGTGGACGGGCGTGGGAGGGGCCGGAGATGACGACACGTTAGTGAGATCAAATCAGAGCGCAACACTTCCGCCGTGTGGATCCCACGACACCCCCGCCCCCAAGGCCAAAATCATTGAGGGCTAGACCAGGCTACTGTCATGATAATGACAGGCTGAGCTCTCCCACGCCAATTACCCACGCATACATCTCCCTGTCAGTAAACAGCGGACGTGACAACATAAACAGGGGAAATGACAACATAGTAAACAGTGGCGGACGTGGCATTTAAGTTCAACATGTTTGACAGCCCACTACTGTGTGTAAACAGTGCATGGAGCCAAACCAAAATAGCCTACAGACAGTCCGGAGGGATGTGCTTTTATTTCTACAAGGAAACACCGCAGACCAATAATATAATCCGGGGTATAGCGGCTGAAGGGACATGATGAAAGGTTTATATACTAAGGCATAGATTTTCGTCACCGCTAAACCCCTTATCTTCTTTGACTTTTTAAACTATACATAAACTAACACATTTTTCAGGAGTTCAAATGGCCAGTCTACATGCTCACAACATGAGGGATGGATTGGCATATTGAAATATTCCCAAAGGTTTTTAAAAATAGTTAAGAAAAAAAAAAAAGAAAAAAAAGGAAAAGGGATATGGGGATTAGCATGTAACGGAAATGGAGCCCTTAGGCTATTATTGATAATAAAGGGGAATTCCACCCATTTCCAACATTTTAGTAGGCTATGTAATTAATCTAGCTTTAATAGAGATGTTGTGTAAAGCTACCCCATTCTATGACCGTAATGCAATTATTAATAAAAATATTAATATTAATAACAATAATAATGAAATGCTTTAGCCTACCTACAAAAGAGGAAAGCACTAAATATCTATTTTTGCATTGGACAATCACTTTGCACGTGCCCATTGATGTCGCCCACTCATTTAGAGATTGTAAAAATGGGCAGATCAGATAAAAATAAACTACAGCCCCTGGCATAATTACTTACTACTACTACTGCTACTGTAAGAGAGACATCTATTTATTTATTTAGCCTACTATTCCATGACGCATGCGGGCATCCTTTATAATTGTGAACACATCCGTGCTGTCATGCCATGCAGACCAGGTGGGTTTTGATTTATTTCTTTTTGAAATTTGTATTAAAGGTAGGGGAAGTGATTTCACTTTTGTCAGATATCACCCCAAAAAAATTTTTTTCTGTTAAAATGCTCTATTATAAGGTGTGGAAACCACATATGGAGTTTCCCCCTCCCCCACGTTAGCAGAGGAGCTAATAAAAGTTCCCCAGGTTGCCACCAATTCTCCTCCAATCAGGAGCGAGCAGCAGGTTCACATAGTGTAGCTACTGTTGGGGGCCCCTAGTGCACCAGGCTGGTACTACACCATGAATTTCAAATCACTTCCCCTACCTTTAACAGCAGCTCACAGCACAACTCAATACAAGACTGGTAAACTGTGAATATACAAACTTGTTAAAGGGGAAGTCCACCTATTTTCAACATTTTAATATGTCACTAATATACCTTAGAGATGTTGTGTATGTGGACATGATAAAAAAAAGTTCCCCAAATTCTGTATTTCCTAAAAATGGAGGTCTGAAAAAAAAATTAACATGGTGAAATACATCTGATGACATCATCAAGATGTACTTCATCCATGTTAATGATTTTTCTTTCAGACCCCTTTTTCCTGAGAGGGTACAAATGGAACCAAATGGACCCGCTAGGGTCCAAAAATTTCCCCTCAGAATTTTTTTTTGAAAATGGATGGAATTTCCCTTTAATGTTTTTTCAGACCTCCATTTCTAGGAAACACGGAATGGGGGGGGGGGGGGGGGGGGGCTGTTTTTATTATTATTTTTAAATCATTTTCCACACAACATCTCTAAGGTACATTAATGACAAAGTAAAATGTTGAAATGGGTGGAATTCCCCTTTAAGAATACACCTGTTTACAAGAGCAGCGAGCCCGGCGATTTCATCAAACATTTGTCACCTCTAAACCCCTTTTTCAATAGTTTAAATGGCCAGTCTACAAGTTCACACACTGTGAATAGATTGGCACGTCGAACTATTCCAAAAGGTTTTCCAAAATAGTAAAAAAAAAATGATAAGGGGTTTAGCTGGTATAAATGGAGCCCATGGGCTACAAATACTCACTTCCATTGCTTTTAAAAAACACGAAAACTGTAATTTATTGACGGTCCCTAAGATCTGGAAATAATATCCATCCCGGTGAATGTTAAACCTGAAACCAACTTCCCGGCGGTAAATGACCGAAATATACAAGGAGGAGATCCCCAAAGCAAAGTATAGTATCGTATATCGTCACCTTCTTAAAATAATCGCCTAAGTCATTTTTTGGTCATTTTTTGCGATATACTGTATATTATACAGCATATTATACTGTATAATATACAGTATATCGCAAAAAATGGCCAAAAAATGACTTAGGCGATTATTTTAAGAAGGTGACGATATTTACCTGCCATGATCACAGACACCACCGCGATGCAGTTCAACGCCAGGCTAAACGTCCACCAGTCTCCCAGAGGCATGTTTTATTCCACCAGAGCGACGATTTCTGTTAATATTCCATGTAATCCATGATGTTGTTGTTGTTGTTCTGTGGAGGCAAACTCTTCACACACAGCTGTCTTGTTCTCACCCCAAAAGCACTCGTTTACGCACGGTTCTAGCAGTAACAATAACTATTTTACGCACGGTTCTGTACCCACAAAAATGGCTATTTTACGCGCGGATATGTCACCGAAGAAAAAAAAAACATATGGTTCCTGTGAGTGAAAGTAGGCTGACACTCAATGAATGGACGTTTGAAATGAAATTTCCTTTCCCGAAACCAACGCGATCAGAGGAAAAGTCCAGGCACAACTTCCTACAGCGTGAACAATCCGACTGCGTTAGTCACTGCGCGGTGACTGGTCTTGTAATATAAAGATCCTCGATAGCAGTAGGCGACACCTGAAGAGCAGGGCCGGATCTAGGCATAGGCATGGGGGGGCAATGCCCTCCTAAGTACCCTGACTGGCCCAACAAACATGATGGCATGCAAAACAACCCAAATTTCAAATATATTTCACATGATTGAAACACTAGCCTACTCCTGCTACTAACTAACTACAGTTGTGTCGCCACTAAACCAACAGCATTTCATCATTGAAAACATAAAACTCTCTGAGTCAGACCTTTAGCTTTATGTATGGCTGCAACTTCAGCATGCAACTTCAACAACAACTGATGTTATTATTGATGCTTAGTTGCCTAATATAATTTCTGTAGCCTACAAGAAAATTTAACTCGCGCCACAGGCGATGAAGCTGCCCTCATGGCACCCCCCCCCCCAATGGGAAATGTTATATCCGGGCCTGACTAGGCGACACCTGAAAGAGCAATGTGACTCACTGGAGCAGCCGGCATGATCACGTCACACCAGAGCGACACCGTCTAGCGACATTGCGGAAGTCAGAAACCGATGCGCCTGAGCTGCTGTTCTTGCAGCAGCAATAGGGACAAGCTGGAGTTGGCAAAGCATCGTTTTCAACGGAGGCGGCGCGTACTGTTTTAAGGCGTGTGTGTGTGGAACATGACGACTGACTGTTTTAAAGTATTGTAAAATGTACAGTAACAGCGAAAGTCTCTGTAATGTAATGTTTGTGTTGTGCTAGAAGTATGAGGATGAGTCTTCGTTGGTCTGACCCCATGAAGTGAACGGAGTTGGCGCTACTCGGTCTCTACTCGTTCTGCCTGAATCACACTACACAGAGATAAGATCCTATTGGCTGGTCAGTTTATTGTGGGCTGGTTAAAGGACAACTTTATTCATTTATGTATTCAACTAAGGTTTATGTTTTAAGTTGTTATAGAGAAAGTAAAAGATGGGTGTTAATTGTTTTACACTCCTGCTCCTGCTACACACTGCTTTCTTTAGTGTTAGGGATTTTAGCTACAAGACGGGGCATTCGAACATGGTCCTAAATACACATTTGTTTACAAATTTTAAAGCGTTTTCTTCTTTTTTATTAACACCCATCTTTTATTTTCTCATCCTAAAACATGAACCTTGGTTGAAAAAACTAAATAAAAAAAAGTTGTCCCTTAAACCAGGAGCTCTTGGAAAATTCATTCATAGAATATTATATTATTTATTATGTCTATTTCACATTTAATTTGGCCCCAATCAGGAGTGTTTAAATGCTCAGCTCGTTTCTTTAATTTTATGTCTGTCTGTCTGTCTATGTATGTATGCCTATGTACTATAGGCTATGTATGTACTGTATGTATGTGCATGTACATCAGTACATGTATGTATGTATGTAACAGAGAAGTCGCAGCCAAGATAGAGACCAAGACCACTGCAAGGCAAGTCCATACCAAGACCAAGACATTATTTTTTTGTGCTCCATCCATGCCTAAATTCCCTAGTTGTGGACTGCTCTTGATATGCACGTCATCCATCCAGTGCTGTGTGCCGCTCTCCTGTCTTTATGAAAGGGCTCCTTGGTCCTCATAATGTCTATATAGAATATTTCCTTTGCATTGTCTTGGTCTTGGTGAGAGAAAGAGGCTCAAGACATTTGCTCCGAGATCGAGAGCAAGACAAATTGAGGGTAAGACAAAAACAAGACCGAGACAATCAAAATGTGTCTTGAGACTGGGATCGATTCGAGACCTGCCTCACCCTACTACAGAAACAGGAGATCCTGACCTACAGTATATATATGGGCCTCAATGGCTCATCTTGGCCTCATGACGGCATGGCCTGGCCAGGCTACTAAAGAAGTGAAAGCAGGCTACTTTATTGTGCAGAATGCCCCATTTCACAAGTTGCTCCTTTTGTTTTTTTAGTCCAGTAGACTATCTATTCTATTGCATCGTTTGCAATGCAAATAATCGGTATTGAATTGTTTCAGTAGTTTAATTACTTAGTTTAATTACTTAATTTGATGTAGTATTGCATTAATACTTAATCAAATTTAGCATTTTTAATAGAAAAAAATAATAAGGGTGGTTTAATTGCTTATATATTTTTTGTTTTTTTTTTGCATTTTAAATTGTTACTATGTCAATTTCAAATAATCAATCAAACGTACCGTATCACCAGATTTTTTTTTTTTTACATCAAACAATCCTATGAACAAGAGACTAGACACGACATTGTAAATCAGTTCACCAATTTGCTGTAAAATGTTTTTATTTAAAAAAAAAAAAAAAAAAAAGAATTAAATCTGTCATAACAAAGTATGTATCGACAAGCAGCTTCGATGAACCAAAAACGCAAACAAACTGATAAAACCTCCCTGGAACAAGGCAAAGGTTGGACAAGAAATTAAAATTGTACAAATATAAATACATACATACACGTGTAGAATTCAATTTACAGCATGGCATTATAGTATATGTACAGCTTTATCATTCTTATTATTATCATTCTGTTAATACTGTGTACCGTTATTTCTCCACCTCAACTCTCGGCTCTCATTTCAGTGTAGCACTTGGGAGATACCGTAACACCGCACGATTATTTATAATCCTGTTCCTACAGCTTGAAATAACAGAGGCTGGTATTATCGAACGCTATGGTGCAGCCAGGTATAGTCTATAAGTCTTCTCATTGGCTGCATGGCAGCAAATCATGTCTGTGGGGCCTTGTGTGTAGGCCAAAAGCCTGTACCACCACCACCACCACCTGGGCCTACCAAATAATTACCCAGGGCGGATCTAGGCATAGGCATGGGAGGGGGAGGGCAGTCTGCTCCACCAAACATGATGGCATGCAAAAAAAAAACAAGATATGTCAGTGCTTATATTTAAAAGTATTTGAAACACTACTGAAAATGGTAAGGGGGGGGGGGGGGGGGGGGGGCTTCATTGCCTGTGGCGCGAAGCGACACGGGCGATGAAGCTGCCCCCTTACCATCCCCCCCAATTGGGAAATGTTACATCCCATAATAAATGAAAGTATTTTATTATTAAAGTATTTAATAATATAAATTATTTTAATAAGTATTTGGTAAGCCCAGGCCCAAGTCTGGTGGTACAGCCTTTTGGCCTACCACAAGGCACCATACCTGGCTACAGCATAGCGTTGGAGAATACCAGCCAGAGCCTTTTTTTTCAGAAGGCGTGAGCAGGAAGGCACTGGGTCTAAAATAGGAAAAAAAAGGAATTGTTCAGAAGCTCCATTCGGCGTCTGAAGCAAAATAATAACAATGCACCATAAAGTCAATGAGTTTATGCTCTTCAACACCCCGACCATTTAGCCATCTCCCTATAGCCTGCTTTTCTAGAACCACTATTACCTTTTTTTACTGCACAGAAAAGCTAAACGAGGTTCTTAAAGGGGAAGTCCACCCATTTTCAACATTCTAATATGTCATTAGCATACCCTAGAGGTGCTGGGTGGACATGATAAAAAAAAGTTCCCCCATTCTGTGTTCCCAAGAAATGGAGGTCTGAAGAAAGCCACTAACATAGTGAAACATCTTGATGATGCCACATGATGTCATATTTTCACCATGTTAATGGATTTCTTCAGACGCTTCTTTTTTTCCCGAGAAAAAAAAATGTTGAAAATGAGTGGAATTTCCCTTTAAGAAGGTGCTAAGCCATCTCCCTTGACATAACACCACATCGTACGGATTGGCATTACACTCTTGATAAAACTAAAATCATTTTGCAAGCGCGGCATGCTGTACGTCACGACGGATGGCGACATGGGCGCGATGTTTGGCCGACGGTCACAGCGTCGACGGTTACAAATCAAATCATACAAATTAGTTGCGACCGGTGAAAATGGTTGACCGTTTTTACCGGTCGCGACGCTTGGCCCAATGGCCTCAATCGTTGCTCACTGGTCGCTAATAAACCTGAAAAATGATTTCGCCTCTCTTGAATAATCTCCCTATAATTTCATTTCATATCATTAAAGGGAACTCTACCCATTTTCAACATTTTAATAGGTCATTAATATACCTTAGAGATGTTGTGTATGTGGACATGATAAAAAAATCCCTCAATTCTGTATTTCCTAAAAATGAAGGTCTGAAAAAATCATTAACATGGTGAAACACATCTTGGTGACATCGTCAAGATGTATTTCACCATGTTAATGATTTTTCTTTCAGACCCCTGGATCCGCTAGGGTCCATTTGGTTCACATTTGTACCCGCTCAGGAAAATTTAGAAAATGGGTGGAATTCCCCTTTAAAGGGAAACCTATAAGCCAGTGCTAAAACCAGTAGGTTTTAATCTATTTTTATTTTGTTTTTCTATATATATATAATAAAATAATTTAGGCAGTTTTTCTTTATTTAGATGTGATAGCAGAGATAGAGTTAGAGAGACAGGTGACAGGGCAGAAATGGAACAACATGCAACACAGCTCTCCAGCTGGACTAGAATGTTTTTTTTTTATGTTTCATCAAGCAAAGTCCCTATACGGATACTCTTTAAACTGCTAAATGTGTTGTTTTATGGCACGCACACGGATATGAACCTACTGCTGTAATGTTTATGATGACATATTTTATCACCTCTTGTCTGAGCGAGGAGAAGTGAACGTTTCCCTGTATGTATACTTAACCCTTAATACGCCAGTATTTTTTTCTCTCGAAATTTTAGTAGTTATCTTCCGCCAGTATTTTTTTTTCTCGAAATTTTAGTAGTTATCTGTCGCCAGTATTTTTTTTCTCGGAATCGGAATTTTAGTAGTTATCTTCCGCCAGTATTTTTTTTCTCAAAATTTTTAGTAGTTATCTTCCGCCAGTATTTTTTGCCCGAAATTGTAGTAGTTATCTGCCGCCGGTATTTTTTTTTTTCAATGCCGAACTCATATTTCAGCCAAGTTTCCGTGGCGACATTTCAAAACAACGCACAGGATGTTGTCGATCCATCCATATATATATATACACATGTATATGGATGGATCGATTAGATCGATTATATATATGGATGGATTAGAATGGCATGCAAAATGAGTACCGTAAACAACGGTGCTGTGGTGCACCGAAAAAAATAGTATGGTGGAGGAGGAAGTCGGGCGGAACTAGGAACCAAACTGCACCGAATGGTCTCGGGTCGAGGGCAAAAAAAGCAGCTCTTGGCTCTGATTGGTTATCCCCGGCCAAACGTCAGCCGATTTGGCCAAAAAGCTCACCAACTTTTATCTTTCCGGGCGACGTCACCCACCCACATCGGCCGACGTTGCCGATGTGGGAACCAAATGGACCCTTGCAGGTCCATTTGGTTTCATTTTTACACCCTCAAGAGTTAAAATATTCATCATGTGAATTAGCCCAACTAGAGAATGTAGAAGATTAATGGTCATTTTGATCTGTATGTTCCAGGCGAGCATCTAGCGCATTCTAGTGCATTTTGGATCTTGGCAGTTGGCAACACTGCCTCCAGCAGCGCGAGGCAGTGCCCTGGCGCACAGGAGTGAACGGGAATATGGCAACTCTCCTACTTGAAGGCTCTGGTGTAGGACACCTTTTCTTTTTTGAAGGATAGAAACACTAGTTTGCCTGGCCTGGGCCTGGCGCCCTGGCCAGGCCCAGGCCAGTAGGTGGCGCAGGCCACCGGGAAAACTCCCTGTACTCCAGATGGCCAATCCGCCCCTGCAGCCAGAAGGCATTTCACAAGGATCGGCAGTTGGACAATTCAGAAGAATATTATACAGTAATTACGCAATGTAGCCTACTGTTGTTATTGGGTGATGGACGGGATTATTTGTTTTCGGATTACCTTCCCCTCCTACGCTCCTACGTCGTAAAAACACGCACAGCTCCATCAAATGGTCCCGTATACACATACAGGTCTGTCTGGTTTCATTTTACGCTCCCTGATTAAAGGGCAATTCCGCCTATTTTCAACATTTTTTTTTCTGAAAGCATACAAATGTAACCAAATGAACCAAATTGTTTCCATTTGTACGCTCTCAGAAAAAAAGAAGCGTCTAAAGAAATTCATTAACATGGTGAAAATACATGTTGATCAAGATGTTTCATCATGTTAGTGGTTTTCTTCAGACCTCCATTTCTTGGGAACACACACACACACTAGCACCGCCTTGGCATGACCCAGACAAAAAAAGGATTTGTTGACAATAACAATAAAGTTCTGGACAGTCTGCGGGGCAAAGCAAGTGCCTGCCTGCGGGGAAACGGCTGCAGCATCAAAGCAGCAGCGACGTAGAGGGGAATATAGTTTGATTCTCAGCTAAGAAGCAGCCTATAATAACTTTAAAGGGGTGTTGGGTGGACTGCGATACAATCCTTTATACATTCTAACCACGGTTATTTGGGGTGGGGCTTTTTCTGCTAGCTTTTATTTTGATATACAGTCACAGTGAAGAGAGATTGTCCCAGTGAGTGACGTGCAGGAAGCAGGACTGGGCCGGTCGGGAATCGAACCGGGGGATCATTGTGAGGCATTAAGAGGCGAGCCTATGTGATGGTAGTACACACCCCCAAAACCACTTCGCCATAACTCAGTGGACCTGGGACCACCAGTGGTCCTTGAGAGGGTTCCGGGTGGTCCATAGGCCAAATGATGGAAAGTTGGTTGACCAGATGTAACTCTGTGAGAGCGTAAACATGAAACCAAATGGACCCTTGCGGCGGGTCCATATGGTTTCATGTTTACACTTTTAAGAGTTAAAAATATCATCATCTGAATTAGCCTACAAGTCTACACAGCTAGAAGATTAATGGTCATTTTGATCTGTATGTTTGCCTGTTTTGTTTCCCAAATCCAGCCTGGAAGTGTGGACAAAAGCAACCCCCCCCCCCTCAACCCAGCAACAACAAAAATGGACATAGAATTGATAACCGACATCTAGTATTCTCTACAGTCAGGGGTGTAGTGGAGGGGGGGCGTGGGGGGACGGCGTCCCCCCACTTCTCACATCTAAAATATTTTTGGGTCTGAAAAAAATCATTAGCATGGTGGTGAAATACATCTTGATGATATCATCAAGAGTGTACAAATGGAACCAAATGGACCCGCTAGGGTCCATTTTGGTTCACATTTGTACACTCTCAGAAAGTAAAATCAATGGGGGGGGGGGGGGGGGGGGGGGGGGGGAATTCCCCTTTCAGAGGCGTCCCCCCACTTATAAAAGTACCACTACAACCCTGTCTACAGTGTTTTGCATAGCATCACCTGGTGTATACAGCAGGCCTACTGTGAGCATAAACACGAAAACACGGAGACAAACAGCTGAACCTGACTTTCTACTCTGTCTGTGCCAACAATCTCTGCCATTACATTCTTATTAAAGGGGAAATCCACTAGGGCTGAATGCACTGAAAACTGTGGGGAAGCATCAGTATCACTTCTGGCCCTCGGGGGCTCAATCGTGGGACAAAATGAATGTTCCTCCAATAAAACAGACAAACAATAAAAAAGGGGGAAGGACTGTTGATTGATCAGCCTCCAGGGCATCCAGGCAGGATCTGCCAGACAGCAAACCAGTGCTGTGCGAACCCACACATAGGGCAAGCAGTCACAAGGATGTACCAGAGAAAGATGCCGGAGCGTCAAAGCACCATCGACTTGATGTAAGGAGAACCGGGGATGACTGGAAGCGACGATGGAAGGATTGTCTGAGGATCTAGAAGAGAAAGATGGAAACCAGCAGGGCGACAGCAGGACAGACAGCTAGCACCAGGTCCGCGGACGCTAGCCCAGGTCCGCGGACGCTAGCCCAGTTCCGTGGACATTAGCGCCAGTTCTGCGGACGCTAGCTCCAGGCAATGACTATCTAATAATGACAGGAAGCCAAGACACCTATGGGGGAGTCCACATTGGTTCATGGGAGGAAACAGACATGCTCAGTACAGACCAGGAAGTCAAACCATCCAAGAGACCAATGGCATGCATGGTTTGCAAGTGCCAAACTTCCTGGAATGTACTGAGCATGTCTGTTTCCTCCCATGAACCAATGTGGACTCCCCCATAGGTGTCTTGGCTTCCTGTCCTTATTAGATAGTCCTTGGCTCCAGGTTCGCGGACACTAGCGCCAGGTCCGTTGGACACTAGCGCCAGGTCCGTTGGATACTAGCTCCAGGTCCGCGGACATTAGCACCAGGTTCGTGGACGCTAGCCTAGGTCTGTTGACGCTAGCGCCAGGTCCGCAGATGCTAGCCCAGTTCCGTGGCAGTTCCACTGATGGCTCTGAAGACGTGGAGGGAGTTGTGTAGCAGCGAACGCATCATGTCCTCCTGGTAGATCTGTAACAACACGGAAAACACAAAATCAGCAAAACGCATATGTTGAACAGGTTAAAAAGCCCACAAATACAGAATACGGACACACTTAACCAATATGGATGATGGGTAGGAAGTGACATAGGCCTACGTTGTGAAAGAAGTGCACAGAGTAGGCCTACCAAAATAAAACAAAAAGTATTCATGATTATTAGAAGAATACTGTATATCATATACTGTATTGCAATGAGCGGTTGTGAAAACATTCCAAAGCACTTCTGGGCTTGCCTGGGGAAGCCACGGAGCGACATATTTAAAGGGATATTTCACTTTCACTTGTATCGTCTGCTCAGGCTCATGCGTGCATCTCAGGCAGTTTAGTAAGTTACTCCATTCCCCCCTTAATTGACTCCTATTGCTATAGTAACCTACCCGGTAGAGTGCATTTTCACTGTAGTTGTCCATGTAGTCCAAACGGGTCCCTGATCCACTCGTGCTTGCCATAGTTAAGATCCGTCGCTATTTTTTTCCCCCACAGACCGTCCTCAAATGATCTCCAGAAAGCCATCGATGCAGTATTAGCCTAGCATTGGCGGCCATTGTTGTTTTTAGCCACTGTACTCTGCGTACAGCGTGTACAAGGGCTGAAAACAACAAGGGCTGTTAACTCCTACGTCGAGTACGAGTGGATCATTAGTTAAAAGGATCCCTGGCTAATAAGACAAATATCACTTAAAACATTATACTTGCCCTATATAACTAACATAAACAAATATAAACACCATTGGTATCTCATTTCTTTCATAAATAGAGAATATTTCACTCAACAGGAACTGCTCCTGCCGCAGGTTGATGATGTCACATGTCCACGCGTGGTCCAGCTCTATGGAATGCACATGCTCATGTGACATCATCAACCTGTGACAGGAACAGTTCCAATTGAGTGAAAGATTCTCTG
The DNA here is from genome assembly GCA_039105355.1 of Benthosema pterotum. Classification (NCBI taxonomy): domain Eukaryota; kingdom Metazoa; phylum Chordata; class Actinopteri; order Myctophiformes; family Myctophidae; genus Benthosema; species Benthosema pterotum. Next base: position 36,503,427 of record CM076986.1, read on the forward strand.
TTTATGAAAGAAATAAAGTATTGAAGGTGTTTTTTATCTTTACGTTTTATTTATAGAAGGCAAGTATAGTGTTTTAAGGCATGTTTGTCTTATTAGCCAGGGATCATTTTAGCATTGCAGCGCGTGGGGCTGGGGCAGGTGTGGGACGGGGGGGATGTCCCGTTTTGGACTACAGGGACAACCACAGTGAAAAGGAACATTTCCAGGTAGGTTACCATGGTGTGGAATTCCCCCTTTAAGTGTTCACAATGTGTACACTGTACACTGGCAAAGCTAAATGAGTCAATGATTAACATGGGTTTCATGGTACATATTCAACAGTCGCAGTCAGAACAGCATTTGACCTTTGTTTTTTTTCCTGCTTCCCTAAACAGATAACAGGTAAGAACAGTTTAACGACAGTGTTCATGTCCCGTGGGTTGTGATTCAGACTACGGAGGAACACCCAGGCTTGTGGTTTAACGCCTCGCCCTGCTCAGGGTGCTTTGGAATGTCTCCGGTGTCGAATGAAAACATGTAGTAAAAATTTAAGATCAACCAATACAGTGTATTGTAAATAAACTAGCCCCACGTGACTTCAGAAACCTAACTTTGTGAATGAACCCACCTCAATATAATGGGTGTATATAGTATGTATTTGATCATTGATCAAACTGTTGATTACTGTTGATTGTTGATTACTCACCTTTTTTTTTCCAACAAGGTATGGCGTGTGTAATAGATCAGACATTCCTGGAATGAATTTATTGTTTCCCACACA
>CM076986.1:36509186-36564186 GCA_039105355.1 Benthosema pterotum
TGAAGGCAGTCATTGCACTCTGCCTCTGTGTCTTTCCCTGCTTTCTAGCTACCCACAATTCCAGGCTGGATTTGGGAAACAAAACAGGCAAATTAACATACACATCAAAATGACCTAATCTTCTACATTCTCTAGTTGTGTAGGCCTGGGCTAATTGAGATGATGAATTTTAACTCTTGAGAGTGTAAAAATGAAACCAAATGGAAACCCGCAAGGGCCCATTTGGTTTCATGTTTACGTTCTCAAGAGTTACATCTGGTTAAACTTAAATGCAAAATTTACAATATATTTTTGGGGGGCAAGTGACCATGACCTTAGGGCAAGTAGAACCTGACTTGCACTTGCCCGATGGGAAAGTGCCTCGGAGACCTTAGTGTCAACCCCTGCATGTTATCAGACACCATTAGAAACTCATTGGTAACGTTTCTTGGTAACTGGAGTGGTTTCCGTCGTTCTGCGGATGTCTTTAAGCTTCTCTTCCTCACTTTTCAGTCTGAATCAATGAAGTGAAGTGTGCTCATAGGTTAGAACGGATTACATACTCTATAAGGAGTCATTTGAGACCACTTGGGCTCCATTCTTAAGTTACGTTAGAGAACCAGGCTATTATGCACCGGTAGTAACCTAAATTTACTGCCACAATGTTGATTTCAGATTACGTGACACATGTTGATTCCCTCTGGAATTTCCCCTTCATTTTCGTTTGTCACTTGCCTTTTGTGCAGCCATTCTAGCTGGTGTAACACATACCATTTTCAGTTACAGGACTTTTATTAGGCAAGTAAAGGCATCAATAATAACATAAGTTGTTGTTGAAGTTGCAACAGACACGCAGCATGCATAAAGTTAAAGGTCTGACTCAGAGAGTTTTCTGTTTTCAATGATGAAATGCTGTAGGTTTAGTGGTGACACAGCTGTAGTTAGTTAGTAGCAGGAGTAGTGTTACAAATCAGCTTAAATATAAGCACTTTAATTTGAAATGTCTTGGGTTGTTTTGCATGCCATCGTGTTTGGTGGGTCAGATTGGGCTTGTGATAGGCTTGTGAATTACCTGTTCGTGGATGAGTTCCGACAGGTCTTTGACCATGTCTTTGAAGTTGTTCTTCAGGCCCTCGTGATACTCCAACTGGTCCTCCTTGATGAGCCGTTCGTTGATGTCCAGAGCTATGCTGCACGCCTGCACGAAACGCCTGCAAATGACATGCACATTGATTGATTAAAAAAATATATTTAACTCTTTGGACCCCAAAGCCGTTAAAACGAGCTGTAAACAAGTTAAAAAAGCTTGTTTAGAGACGCCATAAACATACTTTGTTTACTCTCATTGATTAATCCACTTTATTCCCGGTCGATGCTAACCAAATTAGCATCTCCGGCTAACGTTGGGATCGCGCTCTCGTAAATAACGTCCAAAATGCGGGGTGCACGGAAGTGATGCACATGGTCTGTTGAACTCCCTCCGGTGTTGTGTGAGTAGACTTAAAGCTGCGGCGAACCGGAAAAGGAGGGGATTTTATTTTGAAGTCTCAGCCTGAAACGCTGATCTGAGGTTTCTGAACCAATCAGAGCTCGGATCCCTTCAGGCTATGGGGCGCAAAAAACAAGGGACAGCTGTACTATGAGTTATATACTATACGCCATGCATGGATGTTTACAAACATCACTCAGTTCTGCCTCTGTACTGCTATGTGGCTTATTTCTACCACTATGTGTTCAGATATACAGTATATTCTAACGTGATGAGTGAGTTTAAACCCAGTAACACACTGTCTGGATGCCAGAATGGGATTAAAAACAGGACTATTTCTCTCTGTAATCAAGCCACCTGTGTTTGTGGAGGATTCACTTTTAGACCATGGATGTGGTCTAAAAGGTCTTTCAATTCACCGACGTGTGTTTTCAATTCACCGACACGTGTTATCAATTCACTGACGTGTTTTCAATTCACTGACGTGCGTTTTCAATTCACTGAAATGTTTTTTTTTTTTCAATTCACTGACATGTTTTTATTTATTTTTTTCAATTCACTGACATGTTGTTTTTTTTTTTTTTTTCCAAATCACTGACATGTGTTTTTTTTTTTTCAATTCACTGACATCTGTTTTCAATTCACCGACATAAGGAAGTACGTGGACAGGTACATTGGTTGTTTTGGTACTGGATCAAATCCACACCCATTGCACGATGCTGCACTCTGCTATCATTCAGTCACCACACCCAGAGCAGGTTTGCACGTAGCGTCCCAGATAACGATCGAGATTATCAGGCCATAACCATACACACTGCATTAGAAACACTTAAAAGGCCCTACCTGAATATCTCTTTGAGATCTTTGGCTTTTCCTTTGCCAGACTGGTTGGGTTTACTGTCGTCCAGGAAAGCCCTGGCGTAGGCCATGGGACCTGCATTCACCTGAACAAACAGGGAGGAAAACATGAGGGTCAATTTAAAAAAAAAAATCAAAATAAATAGATTTACCTTTTTGAAAATTCTGTCTGTGTTTCAAAATGCACACAATGCATCCTGTTTGCTGAAACATTGAGGCAGTTTTGAGAGAGATGCCGCCCCGTGAGTTGAACTATTATCAGTGCACAGAGACGCAGCCCTGCAGTTTGAGCTGCAGTTTTTATCATCTTACCAGTGCACATAGACACACCGCTGCAGTTTGGATCATTTATCAGTGCACAGAGACGCAACACTGCAGTTTGGATCATGTTATCAGTGCACAGAGACACAGTGCTGCAGTTTGAGCTGCGGATTGAGCTGCAGTTTGGGTCATGGGACTTTACCTGCACAGAGACGCAGCGCTGCAGTTTGAGCTACAGATGGATCATGTTATCAGTGCACAGAGACGCAGCGCTGCAGTTTGAGCTGCAGTGGTTTACCTGCACGGAGACGCAGCCCTGCAGTTTGAGCTGCAGTTTGGATCATGTTATCAGTGCACAGAGACACAGCGCTGCAGTTTGAGCTGCAGTGGTTTACCTGCACGGAGACACAGCGCTGCAGTTTGAGCTGCAGTGGTTTACCTGCACGGAGACGCAGCCCTGCAGTTTGAGCTGCAGTTGGATCATGTCCACCTCGGTGCTGGAGCAGAGCTTGGTGAGCTCGGCGGTCCTGGCCCGCATCTCGTCGATGGCCACGTCCACAGGCTTCAGCTCCACCTGCTTCTCGTTCAGCACCTCGATGCGCTTCTTCACGTACGGGAAGGTGTGGGCGGCTGCAGTACACGCACACGCACGCACGCACGCGCGCGCACACGCACACGCACACACACGCACACACACACAACACACACACACACACACACACACACACACACACACACACACACACACACACACACACACACACACACAGTGCTTGTCAGTGTTAATGTTGTTGATTAATACCAATTAATACGATGAATGACTTTGCCTGGCACTCCGAGTCAGAATTATTATTATTATTATTATTTTGTTTCACTTCATTATTCAGTCTGAAAACCCTGTCAGCGACTGAAGTTTATGGGTTAATAATAATAATAATAATAATAATGATACATACAATTTATATAGCGCTTTTCAAGATACCCAAAGTCGCTTTCCATAGGTAGAAAAGAGAAATAAAAAAAACAAATTTATTTAAAAAAAAAAAAAGAATAAAATAATAAAAGGTTAAAAAAGAGAAGGGGGAGTGTGCTATGTGGGGAAGGCTAGTCTAAAGAAGTGGGATTTGAGTGTGTGTTTGAAGGTTTCCAGGGTGGGGGCAGCTGGAAGTGAGTTCCACAGGTAGGGGCAGCCACTGCAAAGGCCCTGTCCCCCCATGTTCGCTTTGGTAGTATGGTAGGATAGGATTTTTTTTTTAAGGTGGCGATTTAGGACTGGAGCCAGGCAATAAATAACTAATAATATCTAGTATTTCATTCGGAAGACAAAAATAGGACCGAGGCAAATGTTGTGTTATTCAAAAGATTAGGACGAAATCAAAAATATCAAAAAATATAAATGAAACTGCTGCTAGTTTGACCAACCAAAAAAACGAAAATAGCGCCATGACGTGTCTTGGCGTGTTAACCATACAGACGCCATGCTGACATCTGTGACATTCAAATTGCAAGTCACGGTGGACTGGAAAACTTGAAGGAAGAAAGCAAACAAAACAAAAAAAAAAAACAGCACATCCTCCTCTTGGTGCTGAGCCAGGCTGTCTGAATGAATAAAAAAGGTCAGCTTAAAGGGGGAGTCCACCCATTTTCAATATTTTACTATGTCATTGATGTACCTTCAAGGTGTTGTGTGGACTTGATAAAAAAAAGTTCCCCCCCATTCTGTGTTCCCAAGAAATGGAGGTCTGAAGAAAACCACTAACATGGTGAAACATCTTGATGACATCATCAAGATGTATTTTCACCATGTTAATGGATTTATTTAGACACTTCTTTTTATGAGAGCGTACAAATGGGACCGTTTTTTTTTATGAGAGCGTACAAATGGGACCGTTTTTTATGAGAGCGTACAAATGCGTACAAATGGAATCAAATGAACCCTAACGGGTTCAAATGAACCCTAACGGGTTCATTTGGTTCCATTAAATTATCTAAAAAAAAAAAAAAAAAAAAAAAAAAACTTTCATTCATTGCACAGGTATTGCCTGTTGCGTGTGAATAAACATATTTGGAGCACGACAAAGCAAAGACATTTGTCAGCCTGTGCTTTTAGTGCTCCACTGACAGATTTGTATTCTTCCTGTTATGGGATGTTGCTCTTCAAAGAGACTCGACAGCCTATAATCCTTTTTACATTTTGTTCCGCCAGCCAGTGACACAGGGCAGGGAGCGTTCACCTGGGGTGACCAGATGTCCCTCTTTGCGTGGGACAGTCCCTTGTTTCAAAGCCTGTTCAGATGTCCCACAAACACCAAAAAAATGTGGCTTTCTATTGTCTCTTTTCCCTTCTATAGCTGTGCTTTTCAACCAGTGGTCCCTGAGAGGATTCCAGGTGGTCCCCAGCTAAATGATGGACTGTTGTAAAATGAAACAAAATGGAGCCTTACGGGGTCCATTTGGTTTCATTTTATGCTCTTAAGAGTTAAATTATATTTAAGCTTTAAACATCTCATCTACCTTTTTGAATGAAGAATCATATAGAAAATGTCTAAGAATTGTTATTTTGTTACCAAAGTTTTGCCAGTTATCTCTCCTAAATTGTGGACGCAAACTTGAAAATCCTATAGTTTTCAGCCAGAGAGACTAAACATCAAATGGTGATCTGTGGCTAATATGCAGAATAAATAATGGGCCCTGACATGAAATAGGTTGTATGCATTAAAAATAGTTGATCTACAAGCTCAAAATGCGTCGCACTGTGACGTTTGAGCTTGTACATCAACCACGTTTGCTGTATTTGAATTTAAATCCTGAATTCTTGTTTTAAATATGACATCAAGATCATTTCCTAAACCCGTTTTTCTCCCGTAATGTAGGGGTTTTCAACAGGTGGTCCGGGGACCACCAGTGGTCCCTGAGAGGGTTCCAGGTGGTCCCCAGGCTAAACGATGGAAAGTTGGTTAACCAGATGTAACTCTTTGAGATCGTGAAACATGAAACCAAATGGACCCGCAAGGGTCCATTTGGTTTCATGTTTAAACTCTCATGAGTTAAAATATTCATCATCTGAATTAGCTTAAGTCTATACAACTAGAGAATGTAGGAGATTATTTTGATCATTTTGATCTGTATGTTTGCCTGGTTTATTTTCTCCGAAATCCAGCTTGGAATTGTGGACAAAAGCAAATGAAATCTTTAGTTTTTTGGAGTCTGCGGGGCTAAAATGTAATCAAATGGTGGTCCGTGGCTCGAATCCTGTATAAATAGTGGGCCTTGGTATGAAAAAGCCCCTCAGATGAACAGTTTGGACGTGGTCACCCTGAAACCAACCTGGCACAAACACCAAGGTTCAAGGTTCAACTTATATGTACATTGTTATATTGCCACCTTATAAACCCATTTAACTCATTAAATTAAATGTTATCCTCTCCCCTAGAATGCAATACTGCCTCAGGAAAGCTGGTAGTCTTGTTATTACATAGAATTTTACTAGATAAAACTGTGGATGCTGAATGATTAAAATATTTAATTGGGTTAATCACAGCTTCAAAATAAGTTATCTCATGATTAATCACCATTTGAACTATGTCCAAAATATGGGGGGGGGGGGGGGGGTTTTTGTTCGAATTATTTATCAAAGTAGGTGATCTACAAGCCCCAAATGCTTGTAGATTCCTCGAACTATACTCGATAGCTCTGGTTACAGGGACACAAACAGCTAATAGCTACTGTATATGTCTCCGTAAAACCGTGCTCTACCCATATTTCAATGAGAAAATGCTCAGTGGGTTGAGTCAGTGTGCACAGGCGTTAATTCCGTTAAAATTTTAATCAGACGGAAGCGAAGAGCTTAGGGCATTTATTGCTGTGGTAGTGGATACGCTGGGACTTTAAGGACAAGAATAACATGCATTTAACTTGCCTTTACGCACATCCTCACTCACTGTTTGGATGGGATTATGTTTGCTTACAGTTGCATTACCTGATAAGCCCCTTTTGGTTTCAAAGGTCTTAGCGCTGACAATGTTAATATAGACATTATTCTTTATGGCACTTTATGGCCTTTGCTTTGCATGCATAGAAGTTTCCTCTTTTGCTCGCTGTGTTGCCAGGTTTGCAACAGAAACAAGTGGACCAGGTCTATGAAGACCAGTCACAAATGAAGGTAGCTGAACTACAAGGTCATAGTGACACATTGTGAGTTTGTACATCTGTAATTTTGAGAATAACATCTCTAAAATAGAGACTAAACTCAACATCAAATGGTGGTCCGTGGCTCAAATGCTGAATACTGAAATAGTGGGCTCTGGTATCAAAAATGTTGAAAACCACAGGTTTATAGTGCATCATCTGATCTCGAGATGTGTTTTGCAATATTCTATTGTAATTTTTTTTTATTGCTATTGGCAGTGCCGATTCTTCCTATACGCAGACTGCGCAGCCTGCGTTGGGCCCCCCATTCCCCAAAGGGCCCCCCGCCAGCTCTGAGTAAATAACTAATTGAAAGAACTGTTATTTACGCAAATAACGTAGAGTGGGCGCATGTACGTTTATTGAATCGCGGAGCACGTAAATAACGTACAGCGGGCGAACGTAACCACTCTAGTGCATGCTTGTTCTGTACGTAGAAGGGAAATCTTCTTCCGTAAACAGCGTTACTTGAATCATGCCCGCTGGCGCGGTTTTTTACACCACGCAGAAACGCCCCCCCTTTTTGCTTAGCATGTTTGGTCAACAACATCATTACTTCAGGATATGAAAAAAGGAGCAGCAGCAGTCAGGTAGGCTGGCAGGCTAACGCTATGAATGACTGCAGTTTTCGGTTGTGCTGTTAAATGCTGGGCTGTCGGTAGTGTGTTGTTGTGTTGTACAAAATGTTTTTTTGGTGGCAGAGATACAAGCTTGTTGTATTTTGTCAATAATAATATCTCCTATCATGTGGCATGCCCAAAGCTTAGAGTATTATGGATATAGACAGTCATGTCAACTCCATTCACTTCATGAAGCCAGTCACTTCACAGAGTCTCTGTGACTGATGTTTTATGTGGCACTATTATGCTACTACACAGAATGTGTTGGTTACTGTAGCCTACAATACTTTGACGGTGAACAAATATTTTCAACTCTTATTTGTCCCTATTCTAGACCATCTACATCTCTACATAAGAGACAGTTTCATAGTTTTGTTGTTGGTCAGGATTGAAATAGCAATAAATACATTCATTTGAAAAGGAAACATTGGGAGAGAGAGAGAGAGAGAGATGAGAGAGAGAGAAGAGAAGAGAGAGAGAGAGAGAGAGAGAGAGAGAGGAGAGAGAGAGAGAGAGAGAGAGAGAGTGTATCTGTGTGTGTGTGTGTGTGTGTGTGTGTGTGTGTGTGTGTGTGTGTGTGTGTGTGTGTCTCCATAGGTTTTAAACAATTAAGTTATCTTATAATTTATTTCTCTGCAAAAAATGGCCAAAATAACAAAAAAAAAGCAGGGCCCCTAGTAAAAAACCTGCTTAGGGCCCCTTGGAGGCCAGAATCGGCACTGGCTATTGGTAATTTAGTTTTATTAGCCGTGATGTAGCTGTTTCTCATTTCCTGTACTTGTACTGCAACCGTTGTTATGGTCTGGTTAATTAAGAGTCTATTTACTGTGGGCGCCATAACTCATAAACTATGAGATTAACCATATTGTTTTCAATAGGTGCTACACAAATAAAGTGTATGTAATAGTGTGTGTGTGTGTGTGTGTGTGTGTGTGTGTGTGTGTGTGTGTGTGTGTGTGTGTGTGTGTGTGTGTGCGTGTTCGTGTGCGTGTGTGTGTTCCACATACTTGTGAGCACGCTCCTCCTCTTGCACTGCTCCTCCACCCCGCCGTGCTTCTTGCCCGTCAGAGTGTAGGGCGTCTCGAAAACGAAGCGGCCGATGTTGTGGGCCTTCTCGAAGTCCGTCTTCTTCTCCGGAGACTCCTTCTCCTCGAAGTAGGGCTGTACGAAGGTCACCTGGATGTAGGCCAGCTTGGGGTCCAGGTCCTTGGGGTTGACCTGCGGGGGGGGGGGGGCAGACAGACAGACAGGTAACGACCACAACGACCAGTAAGACAGGTTCCGTGGTAGGGGTTGACACTAAGGTCTCCGAGGCACTTCAGGTTCTACTTGCCCTCAGGTCATGGTCACTTGCCACCCAAAAAATTTATATTGTAAATTTTGCATTTAAGTTTACTTCCTAGTTGGGTGCTTTAAACCAGGGGTTTTCAACAGGTGGTCCGGGGACCACCAGTGGTCTCTGAGAGGGTTCCAGGTGTTCCCCAGTTAAGTTGGTTAACCAGATGTAACTCTTGAGAGTGTAAAAATGAAACCAAATGGACTCTCAAGAGTTAAAATTCATCATCTTAATTAGCCCAGGTCTACACAACCAGAGAATGTAGAAGATTAGGTCATTTTGATGTGTATGTTAATTTGCCTGTTTTGTTTCCCAAATCCAGCCTGGAATTGTGGACATCTAGAAAGCAGGGAAAGACACAGAGGCAGAGTGCAATGACCGCCTTCAAGACAAATTTATTGTGTGTTGTGTTATAGTGCACTAAGTTGCACACTTGCTCGTTCGAACAACCAGGTAGCAGTCTTCACTTGCCCCACCATTTTTTTTTACTTGCCCCGGGCAAGCGGGCAAGTGTTAGTGTCCAGCCCTGCGTGGACTAGCTCACTTAACACATACGACGCCGATCAAGTCCTGGAGACAGGCCATACAGGCCTCTGTTGTCCTAAAGGGGCTCCACCGTATGAAAACAAAACGATGTGGAGAGAATAAAAGATAAGGTGACACAAATGTGTTCCAGGTCTTTTTTTTTTCTTGAGACGACTACTGGTTGCTAAAGAGAATGTTTTGACAAATAACAGCCTCTTCGAACGTTCTACCGACGTCTATCGAATGTCTTGTTTGGCATCCGTGGCTACAGTACGGGGGAATGCAGAGGTTTTCCAAAGCAAACACAGGGCCAATAACTCCTCTATGGTAAATGATACTCAACTCATCGTCACCTGGGACTTCTCCATTCACTCACAGACCTGCTGATAGTGGAGGAGCTTAAAGGAGAGAGAGAAAGTGATATTTCGCTTGCCTGAAACTCTGAAAGCACCCCCCACGACCAGTCTTCAGTGAATTCATCATTTTATTGCCCTCACTGTTGCTAAACAAAAGTAGGCTTGCTTCCATTCCATGCCAGCTTGGAAAAATCAACAACGTTGGACATCATAAACGAAGTGGAAATGCAAATTTGGAACTGAAGACTGAAGGAGAGGAGGAACAGACCGTCCAGTAAGCCCCTCCCCAAACTGCTATGCATAAGATGTGATAGACAAACCTGTCCACCAATAGTTTTCCTACTGATTGTTAAAAAAAAGCCACACACACATTTTTTCCACTGCATAGGCCAGGGCATGCCTTGTTGATGCAACCTGGCTTCCCCACCCTCAATACAACTATTACAAGCTTGTATATGAGTCTGGAGTTGCGGGCAGGGTCCTGATTCGCTAGCGATGGGATTTGACTTTCCAGGGATGGGATTTCAACTCCTATTGGTTAGAATCTAACCAATCAGAGCAGCACTGATTGCCACGTATAGAACACAGGCGCCAGTATTACACAGTGTCTGTAGTCCCCAGTACCAGTGCCCTGTTAGCTAGCCTAGCTTCCAAAAACTACGAACTGGGTCTCTGCTGATTTGCGTCATTTGTTTTTATGTGGAAACGCGCTCTGATTGGCTCCCCAGGGTTCGTGGCGAGCCAGATCCATCTCTGATTTGGCGAAGCCAGAGTCTTCCGCGCCATTACGCCAGTAGGGGGCGCAGGGAAGATTCAGGGTATTGTTCAGGGGTTGACACTAAGGTCTCTGAGGCACTTGCCCATCAGGCAAGTGCAAGTCAGGTTCTACTTGCCCTCAGGTCATGGTCACTTGCCCCCCAAAAATATATTGTAAATTTTGCATTTAAGTTTACTTCCTACTTGGGTGCTTTAAACCAGGGGTTTTCAACAGGTGGTCTGGGGACCACCAGTGGTCCCTGAGAGGGTTCCAGGTGGTCCCCAGCTAAGTTGGTTAACCAGATGTAACTCTTGAGAACGTAAAAATGAAACCAAATGGACCCTTGCGGGTCCATTTGGTTTCTTTTTTACACTCTCAAGAGTTAAAATTCATCATCTTAATTAGCCCAGGTCGCAATGACCACCTTCAAGACAAATTTATCTTGTGTTGTGTTATAGTGCACTAAGTTGCACTATAACACTTGTCCCACCATTTTTTTTACTTGCCCCGGGCAAGCGGGCAAGTCTTAGTGTCAAGCCCTGTTGTTGATGCATTTGGAAGAGCATTTGAAGGACTGGTTCTAAAAATGAAGTAGTATTTAATGTCCATGATTTTTACATCGGAATGAATGAGTGCGGCTGGAAAGTGTACTAGCCTTGGGTGGACACTGGGGAGGGCTTACCTAAAGGTCTATTGTACAAAGCAGAGTGCATTGATGACATCATTATGAGGCCAAAACAAAAATGGTGTGTTTTAATGAGGGCTTTGCCTCCCCACCCTCTCTCTAGCCTGATTGTCAGACTCTGAGCCATGGCTCAAGAGTCTGACATTGGCCCCATTGTAACCGATTTACGAGGAGGCGGGCCCTTGATTTTCCCTCAACCAATCACTGGAGATCAGCGAATCTGTCTTCCTGTGACGTTGTTTGCAGTCGACAACAACAGTTAACACTTAGTCAGCACAGTGACTAACTTTTAGACTAGCAGTGCAGTTGGCGTCGGACATTTGCACTATTTATGCACTAAATGCAGTATTAAAGAATGAAACTCTTGTTACAATGAAACTGAACGGATGTGTGCTGATTTTATGGGCAACTGTTCCGTTGTGGCAGTTAGATGATCCTCGACGCCTGTGTCGAAACGGCCCTCGGTGTTGATTGGCTATTTTTTAAGACCCGCCTCCAACTCCTTCGCTCATTGGATGCGCCGTTTTTTCCGGACGAGATAAATTGAAACTCTACATCACAACACCAGACCACAGAACCCAGCAGAGTGGGCGGGGCCCAACGGAGTAGATGGGGTCTGTGGGCTGAACCCAGGCTACCCTCTCTCTCTCTCCTTCCTCCATTACCTTGTTGGAGTCCTGGATGATGCGGACGTTCTCCGCTCCAAACTTGTCCCCGTAGAGTCCCAGCAGGCGCTGGGAGATCTCTGACAGGCCTGTGAGTTTGGGCTCCTTGTAGACGTACTCCTTTCCGTCCTCCTCCTCAAACAAGCCCTGTGCAGCGCGAAACACACACACACACACACGCACACGCACGCACGCACCCACGCACGCACACACGCACACACAAACACAAAGTCAGGTACAGGTATGAGGACATTTTCTAAAAACTTTGTTCATTTTTTACCCCTCCATCACAGGGAACAGTGTTGGGAATATTACTTTACCTTGTTTATATTACTTATTAATTATTACCTTCATTTTAAAGCAATATATTATATTACAATATTACTGTCTGAGCAAGTGTAATATATTAATATTACTATTACATATTACTTAAAGACCCCGTAAAGCAAAAAAATATATGATACAAAATGTATTCCCAGTTTGTCACACCACAGAGTAATGTATTATAGCCCCACAGACCAAATATTTATGATTAAAAAAGTTGCTATGTTTCAGAAATGATGTTTAAACATGTGTGAAATACAATGGAAAAAAATCTGGCCTGATTCTCCAGGACTGTAGGGGCGTGGCCAGTACTGTAAGCTCATTAGCATATTCATGAGCAGTATGCTAATTAGCATATCTCGCCGTCCAAACCATACAGCCTAACTGTTTGTCAACAACAAGCCAGTACTACAGCGTGCTAACTTTACTAGCGTCGTGTGTGTGTGTGTGTGTGTGTGTGTGTGTGTGTGTGTGTGTGTGTGTGTGTGTGTGTGCGTGTGTGCGTGCGTGCGTGCGTGTGTGTGTGCGTGTGTGTGTGTACGACATGCGGATCTGAGAAAAGAGACTGACTGACTACAGCGGTCCCATCATCATGGTCCCATAGCCTGTAGGGACGGCCACGGTCGGTCCAGGCTATGGGACAGGAGTTACGACAACTCCGTCCACTTCATGGGGTTAGTCCAATGGCGGCTCTTTTATTTTCTGCCCTCATTGAAAACAATGCATTTCCATCTCCACTTTGTCCCTATTCGGGCTGCATGAACAGCGCTGGAGCGCTCAGTTTGTGACCCCTCGATGTCGCAACTCGTCTACTAGATAGCTCTGATGGTACGCAGCAGGGCTGGCAGGCAGTGTTGCCAACTTCGCACATTTGTCACTATTTAGATTTTTTTTCGAGACCCCCCTACCGCCGAAATTAATGGAAAAAAAACTCCTGGCGGAAAATCCAAGTGCTTTTTAGGTATGAAAATAGTTGAAAACCCAATGCTCTAGCGCATTCGAGTGCATTTTGGAAGTGCCACTAGTGCACTTTGGATTTTGGCAGTTGGCAATACTGCTGGCAGGCAGCAGCAGCCGTTAGATAGTCCTTGAATGTGAAAACGTCGCCAACCTCTCCATCATCGACAGTTACTAAAAACAGAGTAGTTTTCAGCTGTCATCCACAAAATCACGCATCGAGAGCAAACAAATGTCAGTGCTTGTCAGCCTACAGGCAAAACACACTGTAGTAACTACACTTTCTTATATATGTCTAGTCTATGGTAGCTAGTAGCTACTAGCTAGCTATCAACCAACACCACCACCACCAGCTAACCACCACCACCTCTAACTGACTATATGGAATATGATTTATATACAGTAGTACAGTAGGCTCATTAGCATATAATTCGGCTTGACTACGTCATCAAGCCGAATATGCTAATGAGACAAAACCTACCCATGAGATTAACCAAACACATAAAGTGGTCTTATTCTACAATGCTGTAAAATAAAGTTTTAGTTTTTTGTCCAGGGGTATAAAAATGACTTTTGTACATGATTTTCATGTCTACAAGAAAAAGGCTGATTTTGGTTTACGGGGTCTTTAAAAAAAACCTCTTACAAAATATATAATGAAATATTTAGTATCACTATTAATCAAATATTGCGTAGACCAGTGGCATACCTGCAATAAAGCAAGCGCACTTGGCTATCTGGCCAAATCCATATGAAATCAACTTGAAAAAACGTCACTCCTGAATAAATAATTTGATGACAAATGATAGAAAATAAGTAATTATTTAACTTCTCCAGTTGTCAATGTAATTTCACAGGAACATCTTCAATGAGACAGATTGTAAGACAGAAAGTAATATTGAAAGTAACTCAGTAATGCAGAAAGAAAAGTATAATATATTAGATTGTTTTAGTTAAGTAATATATTTATATTACAAGTTACTGCATTTTGGTAATATATTATGTAATATATTAAGTTACGTAGTGCACATGTCCCAACACTGCATCACAGGGAACTATGTATTTTGTGTCCATATCACTACAGTCCCACCACGGGACTCTGGCAATCAATTGATACAGTTGAAACCACTATATTAACAGACAGCATTTCATACAACTTAAGTTTAAAAAAATCCGGGCTATCCCTTTAAGCTCTCTGTTGTTGTTGTTGGTTAACAGCACCAACCATCAAACCTGTTGGTAAACAGGTTTGACGGTGACGGGTGACGAGTTTGACGACTGACGGGTGACAGAAAGCACATTCCTCCAGCAAATTAAATGTTTATTTGATGCCCGCCGCCATGCCAATCATATTTCATAACAACAATGAGAGCAGGCTGTGAGATTAATTCGCCTTTCAATTCATTTCAAAGGACTTTACTTGAATGAAGAAACAGCATTGCAAACACATTACCAACGCCAAAAAGCACAATACAACAGTACAACAATACATCAAAACAAAAATTATGAAACTCTTATGAATTATGAATCTTCAATCAATCAATTTCTATATACCAAGATCAACCAATGTCAGAGCACACACAATGATTGTTCTTTAGGGTGGTTGTCTTCCATTTGACATCTTTCTCTTATCACAGCAGAACACAAATGTGCCTTGGTGCAGTGGACAGACAGTATGTGTCTTTGATGCTTTGGTACAGTGGACAGTATGTGTCTCTGTTAGCTTGGTACAGTGGACAGTATGTGACTCTAATGTCTCAGTACAGTGGACATTATGTATCTCTGACTCTGATGCCTTGGTACAGTGGACACTATGTGTCTCTGATGCCTTGGTACAGTGGACTGTATGTCTCTGATAACTTGGTACCAGCAGGGGCGAAATCCAAAAGCGACCTCGCCCGCGGGCGCCCGTTTTCAAAAGCGGGCGCCGGTTTCACAAAAACGGGCGCCCGGTTTCACAAAAACGGGCGCCCGTTTTCAAAAGCGGGCGCCTGTTTTCACAAACGGGCGCCCTTTTCAAAAGGTTATGGTTAGGGTTAGGTTAGGTTTAGGCATAGGTTTACTGAGGTTAAGTTTAGGGTTAGAGTTAGGTTTAGGCATAGGCTAGTTTGTGAAAACGGGCGCCCGCTTTTGAAACGGGCGCCCGTTTTTGTGAAACGGCCGCCCGTTTTTGTGAAACCGGGCGCCCGTTTTTGTGAAAGCGGGCGCCCGCTTTTGAAACCGGGCGCCCGCGGGCGAGGTCGCTTTTGGATTTCGCTGGCTCTCCTTGGTACAGTGGACAGACAGTGTGCCTCTCTGTCTTGTCTACAAAATGACTACAAAGGACTATATACAGTATACCCAGGTGTGACAGAAATTTTAGAAATGCTATTGCCAAAAATGTGTCACCAAACATGAGTAATAAATCATGCCAAAGGATCAAATAAACAAACTTTCTCCACATTGCATCGTCGTTATTAGAAATTCTACAACAACAGGTTGTTCTGAGGAACTAATCTGATTAGTAATCTGATTGGTTGAAACAGGTCACATGCATTTACCGCACACAGTCGGTGTGGTGTTGTAAAACCTGTTGCGACGCTCGTCTACCACCCACAATCACATGGGGTTACGCAAACTTCCGAATGAAGCAGGGGCGGATCTAGGCATGGGGGGCAATGCACCCCCTAAATGCCCTGACTGATGGCTTGCAAAACAACCCAAGATATTTCAGTGTTTATATTTAAAATGATTTGAAACAATACTACTGCTACTAACTAACTACAATTGTGTCACGACTAAACCAACAGCATTTCATCATTGAAAACAGAAAACTCTCCGAGTCAGACCTTTAGCTTTATGCATGCTGTGCTGTGTGTCTGTTGCAACTTCAACAACAACTGATGGTATTATTGGGAATATTAGGACTGTATGCTACATCCGCCCCCGGAATGAAGTGGTTAGGACTGTAAGTTTTGTGTGTGACAGTATGTGCACTTTTAATATGAAATCAAGATCTTAATCATTTGCTAACCGCGTTGGCAACAACGTTTTTCCCACCTGTCCCACACATGCAGTACGTCCCTCGAATGAACAGATTGGGTCACCCTAGCGCATGTCTGTGTACGTTTGTGTAAACCACTGCCCTGTGGAAAGAGTCTGACTCATGCTTTTTAATTAAGAAACGTCCTTTCGTGGGACACACGCATCAGGAGAGAGTTTCGTGTAAATAGTGCTAGAAGTACGAGAACTGGCTGCGTAGGCTTATTACTATAAATCTACTTCCCCTACTGCGTTAGTTAGAGTGACGAGTGTACGAATGGAACAAAAGAATCACTGATGGTCAAAATGGATTAACCCTTTAACACAATAGATGCCATGGAAGCTAAAGGGACAGTTTAGATTTTTTAAGCTTTTTTAGATTTAAGTTAAGCTCTATGAGTCACTTTTAAGTAGTTCTCGTTATTTTGCGAGGGTCAGTGGGGCCACAAAGTAAAAGTAAATTAATAAAAAAAAAATACATAATCGGTATTGTTGTCCCCTTAGTGTGCTTTTTATGAACAATAATGTCTTTCCTTTGTATTTAGGGTTTATCTCTAAATACAACCCTTTCAGTCCAGGAACCCATTTTTGGATTCTGTACAGTATGTACAGTTTAAAGAAAACAACAACATTTTTTTTTAATTATTCTGCCATATAAGAAGTTTTTCAGGAACCTTAATTGGGTTAATGAACTGGTGGGTTTGCCCACATGAAAGGGACATTTTAACAAATACCTTACACTTTTTTCCGGGAAAAAAAAAGATGCTCATCTTTTAGGGTAGATAAAACCTCTTTATTCCCCTCTAATCGGGGCTTATATTTTCATTGTTCTTAGCCTGCGTAACTAACAAGAAAGAAAAAATCCTCTTGGCAAAAGAAAAAATCCTATTTTATGGACCCTCCCCTCACCTGTCCGTAGAAAGCCACTCTGAAGTAGGTTCCCAGCATCCTGCGTCTGGACTGCATCACCTCCATGATCTTGTTGTAGGCTCTGTGCAGGGTGTTGTACAGAGCGCTCAGTTTCTGCACGGACACAACAGACACATATGGAGAGGGTTAGACGGGGCCCTGAGTATAGACAGAGTTACACGGTCGCAAACTCTGTTCACTTTATGGGATCAGTCCAATGGCGGCTCAACCATCAAGTTGTGTTTCACCATGTTAATGATTTGTCTTTTAGGACCTATTTTCCTGAGAGTTTTCTGACCCCTGGTATGGATTCGGAAAAGGTAGATTGTTGCGAACGCAGTGTGTGGGTGTGTGTATGTGTGTGTGTGTGTGTGTGTGTGTGTGTGTGTGTGTATGTGTGTGTGTGTGTGTGTGTGTGTGTGTGTGTGTGTGTGCGTGACACTCTGTGCGTCACACACAGTGTACGTACAGCATCAGGGCCGGATCTAAGCATGGGCATGGTGAGGGCAATATTACCTACCTAAATGCCCTGACTGCCCCACCAAACATAATGGCATGCAAAACAACTCACATTTCAAAGATATTCAAAGATAAAAGTGCTTATATTCAAAGTCATTTGAAACACTACTACTGCTACTAACTAACTACAGCTGTCTCACCACTAAACCAACAGTGTTTCATCATTGAAAACAGAAAACTCTCTGAGTCAGACCTTTAGCTTTATGCATGCTGCGTGTCTGTTGCAACTTCAACAACAACTGATGGCATTATTGATGCTTTACTTGACTACAACTGGAAATGGTATGGGTGATTTCTCCATCACATCACCTCTAATTAAAAAAAAAGCTTTTGTAATGTATAACTTTCTTTTTCTTTTTTTCCTGAACTCAATTGCAACCAAACAACCTGAACTTTTCACATCCAGTAGCTTCTCTGTGGACCGGAGCTTTTCTGTCTGTATCATCCTCAGTGTTTTTTTGGGGCACCGAAGATTGTACAGATTGTGCATTCACGGACGATTGCATTCATTAGACGTGGTCTAATGAAGAAGGTAAGATAGCCGGTGTGTCCAGACGATCGTTATCAAAACGGAGAATGAATAGAGGTGATTGGGCCCCATCAGACCATCGCACAACGTCGCGTGTCACATTAAAGTAAAAGAGCTTGCATTTGTCATACAGACCTGGACCAGGAAATCCTGACAGCTCCACTGATCGGGAGTGGGATAAAAGTCAGATAAAAGTGGTATGTTTGTCTGTGTGCGCGCGAACGCTCTGCACGCGGCACACGGTACGTTACACACATCCTAATAGACCTTTAGGTATAAGCACCTCCCCAAACTGCTATGGTCCAATTACAGCTAAGCATAGCATGTGATAGACAAACCTCCCCACCAATAGCTTTCCTATGACATTGTTTTAAAAAAAAAAAAAATGTCACACACACATTTTTTTCCACTGCGTAAGCCATGACTTGTTGATGGATTTGGAAGAGATTTTGTAGGTCTGGTTCCAAAAATTTAGGCTTACCCAAAGGTCTATTACCCCAAGTATAATTTGAACACCATTTTTCCACTGTAGCGGCAGTGGCTCAGGAGTGGAGTCACCGCAAGGTTGCCGGTTCGAACCCAGGCTCCACCAATGTGCTGGCCAGTACCTTGCATGGTTAAAAAAAATGCCCCCACAACGCCCGCCTCCAACACACTAGCACCGCCTTCCCATGGGCCAGACGAAAACGATTTGTTGGCGACTACAAAAGTTTTAGACCGTCTGCAGGGCGAAGCAAGCGTCTGTCTGCAGGGGAACAGCTGCAGCATAAAAGTAGAAGTGTGGTGGGGGAAAAAATGCATAGCTACTTACTGGTATACATATGTGATTGGGTCTGATACTTTGAGGCTCAACTAGGCCAGGGTCATTTTTCTGTTTTTTACAGATTATTAAAGTACACAATGTATCATTCAATGAAATTGGAGCATATTTGGATGAGTTATAACCATTTAAACTTGAATGCTCCAAAATACCTAGACTGAGAAATAGCCCCTTAAAGTTTTAGAAAAAAAAAAAAAAAACTCACAACTAGAGCAGCCCAGAGGTGGGTGTAACAATGGGAGGTGACAATGGGTGATCAACTCCAGCAGCTGATTGGCCAGCAACCCCGTCACTCAACAATGCAACAAACATGGCAGCTGCAACTGCGGTGAATGGCGGATGTATCAATCTGTCCATTAAACCGACCTATGACAAATAGTTTCTTTAAACAAGTGGTGGGTTGTATAAACATCAACATCATCCGCCATATTTTACTGCTTTTGTTCACATGCTAGTGCTAGTGGTTTTAATTATTATGGACAATTATTTGGTATGCCCGGCCCAGGCCCAGGTCTGGTGGTACAGGGCAGGCTTTTGGCCTACATACAAGGCCCCAGACCTTATTTGCTGCCATGCAACCAATGGGAAGACTTACACCATACCTGGCAACACCATAGCTGTGCGAGAATACCAGCCACTTACTGGTATACATACTGTATAGCTAGCTATATATACATCTTTTAAACTCTAGAACAGGCCTGCCCCAAAGTTATTAGTGCAGCCGGCAGAAGACTGGTGTGTCCTGAGATAATGAATCGAACTGAAATTCTTAGCACAGTGTTTACAGTGATACGGTTTTTCACCAGTGTGGACACGCTGGTGGAGCTGCAGACTATCTAACCTGCTGAACCTCTTGTGACAAAGTTTACAAATGAAGGGCGTTTCACCACTGTGGATACGTTGGTGTCTCCTTAGGGCCGTTAGCACGCTGAATCTCTTATCACACTCTGGGCATTGGAACGGTCGTTCTCCCGTGTGGATACGTTGGTGTCTCCTTAAGGCCCCTGCATCGCTGAAACTCTTATCACACTCTGGGCATTGGAACGGTCGTTCTCCATTGTGGACACTCTGGTGCCTATTTAGGTTACTTACGTTAGTGAAACTCTTACCACAGTCTTGGCAGTGAAACGGTTGTTCTCCTGTGTGGACGCGACGGTGAGTCTCCAGCAGACTTGGCCATTTAAACCTCTTGCCACAACGTTCACAGATGTGAGGTTTCTTTCCCGTAGAAATCATCTGACTCGTCTCCACTCCTCCTGGTGGAGTCAAAGTGTGGGTAAAGGGTTGCTGGCCGTATAGGCTGGGTTGGTCTGCGTCTCCTTGGTCCTGGCTGGTTAAAATGCTGGTGATTTGCTGACAGGATTCCGAGGGCACAATCGCTTCCTTTCTGGTCATTCTGTGAGACTCCTTACTTGAAACGTGGTTCATCATCAGTTCTGAATCCATATACTGTACATGGACTATGACGGTGTTGTAGGTTCTGTTGGGGAACTCTCAGTCTGCGATGGACACTTCATTTACCATGGCCACTCTTTGATTCTTGTTGCTCTCTCTATCAATGGTCATAATCTCTGCTTATATGGCTGGGCCGCTTGTCACAATGGTGACGTCAGTTGCCTGTGTCCATATACAGTATAGTCTTTCTAGCTCTTTTTCATATATAGAGTTCTACCTTTGCCGTGATCTCAGTACCAGCCGGGCCTTAGAGCGTATGCAAACTCCATTCACTTCATGGAGTTCACGTCTAATGGACTTTCTTCTACATATACTAGCCATTGAGAACGTAAACAACAAATAGGAACAAGTCTGGATCAAAAGTAGGCAAACATACACTGCACTCACAGCTTTAATGACCTTAAATCCCAATCCAAAGGCACACTCACAGAGGATTATTGGCTGAACTGTCTCCAGAAATGGCTGAAAGAGGCAGAAAGGCTTTGACCAATACAATGGCACTAAAAACCTCACACCAGTCTGAGCTACTGAGCTAAACAATGTTCTCTCCGAGCTTCCTGTTGTCATGATGCGCCTGCAAGTTGCTGCAAATGTTGGTCAGAAGATCGCGACCTTAATTGAAATAGCGTCTGATACAAACTACATAATGCCACAAGGCCCCAGACCTGATTGCCCAATGGGAAGTTTTACACCATATCTGGCTACGCAATAGCTGTTCGAGAATACCAGGCATTTCTCCAGCTATATATACATTTTTTTTAACTCTAGGACGGGCCTGCCCCAAAGCTATTAGTGCAGCCGGCAGAAAACTGGTGTCTTCTGAGATTACAAATTGCCCTGAAATCCTTAGTGCAATGTTTACAGTGATACGGTTATTCACCAGTGTGGATGCGCAGGTGGACCCCCAGAGCATCTAACCTGCTGAACCTCTTGTGACAAAGTTTACAAATGAAGGGCGTTTCACCACTATGGATACGTTGGTGTCTCCTTAGGTCCCCTGCAACGCAGAAAGTCTTATCACACTCTGGGCATTGAACGGTCGTTCTCCATTGTGGACACTCTGGTGCCTATTTAGGTGACTTACGTAGGCAAAACTCTTATCACATTCTTGGCAGTGAAACGATTTTTCACCGGTATGGACCATCATGTGTGTACTGAGGCTACCTCGCTGACTGAAACTTTTACCACACTCATGGCAGTGAAACGGTTGTTCTCCTGTGTGGACGCGACTGTGTTTCTCCAGATCACTTGGGCAAACAAACCTCTTGCCACAACGTTCACAGATGTGAGGTTTCATCCCCTGTAGAAAGCAGCTGACTCGTCTTCACTCCTCCTGGTGGAGGAGTGTGGGTAAAGCGTTGATGTCCGTACAGTCTGCGTTGGTCTGTGTCTCCTTGGTCCTGGCTGGTTACAATGCTGGTGATTTGCTGACAGGATTCCGAAGGCATCGCTTCCTTTCCGGTCATTCTGTGAGACTCCTTACTGGAAACGTGGTTCATCATCAGTTCTGAATCCATATACATGGACTTTGACGGTGTTGTAGGTTCTGTTGGGGAACTCTCTGTCTGCTATGGACACTTCATTTACCCTGGCCACTCTTTGATTCTAGTTGCTTCTCTCTATCAATGGTCATAACCTCTGTTTATATTTCTGGGCCGCTTGTCACAATGGTGACGTCAGTTGCCTGTGTGCATATATGGAGTTCTACCTTTGCCGTGATCTCAGTACCAGCCAGCCTTAGAGTGTAGACAGATTTATGCAAATTCCATTCACTTTATGGGGCCAGACATTGACTTATGTCGTCTGATGGAGTTTCTTCTACATAATGTAGAAGAAACTCCATCAGACGACATAAGTCAATGTAGAAGTATGTAGAAGTAGAAGTATATTAGACTAGCTATTGAGAACGTAAACAACAAATAGGAACAAGTCTGGACCAGAAGTAGGCAAACATACACTGCACTCACAGCTTTAATGACCTTAAATTCCAATCCAAAGGCACACTCACAGAGGATTATTGGCTGAACTGTCTCCAGAAATGGCTGAAAGAGGCAGAAAGGCTTTGACCAACAAAATCACAATGGCACTAAAAACCACACGCCAGTCTGAGCTACTCCAAAACAATGTTCTCTCCGAGCTTCCTGTTGTCATGATGCTCCTGCAAGTTACTGCAAATGTTGGTCAGAAGATCGCAACCTTAATTGACCTAGTGCCTGATACAAACTACATAATGCCACAAGGCCCCAGACCTGATTGCCCAATGGGAAGTTTTACACCATACCTGGCTATGCCATAGCTGTTCGAGAATACCAGCCATTTCTCCAGCCTATCTATACATTTTTTAAACTCTAGGACGGGCCTGCCCCAGAGTTATTAGTGCAGCCGGCAGAAAACTGGTGTCTTCTGAGATTACAAATTGCCCGGAAATCCTTAGTGCAATGTTTACAGTGATACGGTTTTTCACCAGTGTGGATGCGCAGGTGGACCCCCAGAGCATATAACCTGCTGAATCTCTTGTGACAAAGTTTACAAATGAAGGGTTTTTCATCACTGTGGGCACGTTGGTGTCTCCTTAGGGTCTCTAGGTGCCTGAAACTCTTTTCACACTCTTGGCAGTGATACGGTTTTTCACCCGTGTGGACGCGACGGTGTGTCTTGAGGTTACTTGAATGACTGAAACTTTTATCACATTCTTGGCAGTGAAACGGTTGGTCTCCAGTGTGAACACGGCGGTGTCGCTCCAGCTTACTTGGCCAATCAAATCTCTTGCCACAATCTTCACAGATGTGAGGGTTCCTTCCAGTAGATGTCACCTGACTCGTCTCCACTCCTCCTGGTGGAGTCAAAGTGTGGGTAAAGCGTTGCTGGCTGTACAGTCTGGGTTGGTCTGTGTCTCCTTGGTCCTGGCTGGTTACAATGCTGGTGATTTGCTGACAGGATTCCGAGGGCACAATCACCTCCTTTCTGGTCATTTGGTGAGACTTCTTACTGGGATGGTGACTCATCATCAGTTCTGAATCCATATACATGGACTATGACAGTGTTGTAGGTTCTGTTGGGGAACTCTCTGTCTTCTATGGATACTTTGTTTACCCTGGCCACTCTTTGATTCCACTTGCTTTCTCTATCAATGGTCATAACCTCTGCTTATATGGCTGGGCCGCTTGTCACAATAGTGACGACAGTCACCTGTGTCCATATATGGAGTTCTACCTTTGCCGTGACCTCAGTGCCAGCAGGGCCTTAGAGTGTAGACAGAGTTATGCAAACTCCATTCACTTCATGGGGCCAGTCCATAGGCGGCTCTTCTACATTGACTTATATCGTCTGATAGAGTTTCGTCTACATAGACTGGCTATTGAGAATGTAGATTGAGAATTTGTCCAAGTCTGGATCAGAAGTAGGGAGACACACTGGACTCACAGCTTTATTACCTTAAATCCCTTTTGTTTATAGTAATAGTACAACATAAATATTACAAGAGACTTCAGTTGTCACTGGATGATACTTATCCTTATCCTAGATCCTTCTTCAATATCCTCTGTAAAATCCATTTCCTCATTCATGGACATAAATATTGCCTTGTATCTCACAGTCTATTGAATTGATATTATTTCTGTCCTCATTTCTGACAGAAACAATCCTCTCCTTTGGAATATTAACGCATCTAGACCGACGTTTGACGTCAACAAAGGTTTTCATTACAGTTTTTTGTCCGGGTCATGGCATGGATTGGCCGCGAGTACGCCCAAACTAACATACAGTATATGCATGTGCTCAAGAAAGATGCAGGAGCGCAGAACACCAGCGAGTTGGCCGGATGTGTGGAGAACCGGGATGACTGGAAACAACATTGGAAGGGTCGGCTGCAGGGGTGTAGTGGAGGGGGGACGCGGGGGGATGGCGTCCCCCCACTTCTCAGACCTCTACCTACCGTATGTTTTTGTCTTGTCATTTTACTTTTATGGATACAATCAGGCATTGTAAACAATCTTTCTCAATATGCTATACTTGTTTTAATAGCGTGTCTCTGTGTGTGTGTGTTGCGCAGGTGCACGCAAATGTGCATGCAAGTGCAAGTGTGCATGCACGTGTCTTAAAGGGGAGTTCCACTCATTTTCAATATTTTACTATGTCATTGTTGTGTGGACATGGTAAAAAAAAAGTTCTTCCCCACTTTGTGTTTCCTAGAAATGGAGGTCTGAATGGTGAAATACGTTCATTATGTTAATGAGTTCCCTTTTTTCTGAGAGCGTACAAATCGGGTCCATTTGGTTCACATTTGTACGCTCTCAGAAAAAAAAAATGGGGGGAATGGGTGAAAAAAATGGGTGGAAGAGGCGTCCCCCCACTTCTAAAAGTACCACTACAACATGGTCGGCTGAGGACGACCCAGAGATCACTGGCACAACTAGCTTTCATTTTGTAAGAAATCCAGGCACTGATTGCACAAATAAAGGTCTTGTGCTTGGCCCAGACTGGCACACCAACCGACGCACTGAGGGTGTGGATGACGTTGCTGCCGTACCTCAAACTCGTGGCGCTTCTCGTAGACGGGTATGATGAGCTTGGCGATGTGCGTGATGAGCTCGTAGCGCTCCGCCTTCCACAGCGCCTCCACACACACCTCCAGATGTTCAACCAGAACTTCCTGGGAAAAAAAGGGAAATCAGGATTATTATCAGTGTAGCTCAGTGTAATAGACCTTAATGTGTCTTAGCTCAGTGTAATACAGTAGACCTTAATGTGTCTTACCTCAGTGTAGTAGACCTTAATGTGTCTTAGCTCAGTGTAGTAGACCTTAATGTGTCTTAGCTCAGTGTAGTAGACCTTAATGTGTCTTAGCTCAGTGTAGTAGACCTTAATGTGTCTTAGCTCAGTGTAGTAGACCTTAATGTGTCTTAGCTCAGTGTAGTAGACCGACCTTAATGTGTCTTAGCTCAGTGTAGTAGACCTTAATGTGTCTTAGCTCAGTGTAGTAGACCTTAATGTGTCTTAGCTCAGTGTAGTAGACCTTAACTCTCTCAGTGCCAGCCCTTTTTCATATTTTTGGAGGTAGCCAGTGCCAGCGTTTTTCATCAAAAAGTCATATTTCATATTTCGGTCCATGTTTCCCCACGGACAAGTTAGTTGACGGACACACACTTTTGGTTCCGGGTTGGTCCGTCCCTTATTATGGTCTATCAATGGTCGCTGCGGTCGCTGCTAGCTGCTGTTAGCATGGGGATCGTATTAAACCGGCGCCGGTAAGTAACGACCAAACGCGTAGCTCAACGGCAGCGGCATCAATTGTTACTGTAAATCATAATGATAACGGGTGACGTAGATCCATTTCAACGGCACGAAAACTGTTAATGTGTCTTAGCTCAGTGTAGTAGAGCTTAATGTGTCTTACAGTGTAGTAGACCTTAATGTGTCTTAGCTCAGTGTAGTAGAGCCTAATGTGTCTTACAGTGTAGTAGAGCTTAATGTGTCTTAGCTCAGTGTAGTAGAGCCTAATGTGTCTTACAGTGTAGTAGAGCTTAATGTGTCTTAGCTCAGTGTAGTAGACCTTAATGTGTCTTAGCTCAGTGTAGTAGACCTTAATGTGTCTTAGCTCAGTGTAGTAGAGCTTAATGTGTCTTACAGTGTAGTAGACCTTAATGTGTCTTAGCTCAGTGTAGTAGAGCCTAATGTGTCTTACAGTGTAGTAGAGCTTAATGTGTCTTAGCTCAGTGTAGTAGAGCCTAATGTGTCTTACCTCAGTATAGTAGACGTCCTGCATCCCCGTGTCCTCCTTCATGGCTGCCTCCTCGTCGATGTTGAAGGTTATCTTCTTGAAGGCCGCCAGGCCGCTGGGGAACAGCTCTGATGGACACACACACACGCACACGCACACGCACACACGCACACACGCGCGCGCGCACACACACACACACACACACACACACACACACACACACACACACACACACACACACACACACACACACACACACACACACACACACACACACACACACACACACACACACACACACACACACACACACACACACACACACACACAGTGATTGAAGCAGGGTGCGCGTGCGTGCATGCATGCACATACAGACGGTCGGACACATACGGACATAATTTGCTTAATTGATTATTTTTGGAAGACTTTTCTGGTAGCAATGTCCATTTGGACCTTTGACCAGTCGGGAAAAAAAAGCGTCCGGACCCCCATGATCGACATTAGGTTGCGGAACGTCCCGTTTGAAAACATAAGGCAGTGAACCCACACCCCTCCCCATAAAAGATCATTTTCATGAATCCAGCATTGATTCCAAAACCCATTCATTTCATGGACCTCCAGTTTGACATGCTACTGAGCCGTGTGAGATGAAAAAAAGAAAAGAAAAAAAAGAAATGATAAGCCAACGGATGTAAATTAATCCCTCCAAAAGTCATAGTAAATCTGTCAAAAAGTATTTGATGCATGGCTTTTTTAATCGCTTGCCTAAACGAGCAAATTGTTCAGCTTACTGTAAATTATCATCATCAGTTGTCATGTTTCTGCCTACAGGCTAAATGTCAAAATGTATTAAAGGGGAACTGCACCCATTTTCAACATTTTTAATATGTCATTAATAAACCTTAGAGATGTTGTGTGGTGATGACAAAAAAGTTCCCCCAATTCTGCATTTCCTAAAAATGGAGGTCTGAAAAAATCATTAACATGGAGAAATACATCTGATGACATCATCAAGATGTATTTCACCATGTTAATGATTTTTCTTTCAGACCCCTTTTTCCTGAGAGGGTACAAATGTGAACCAAATGGACCCGCTAGGGTCCATTTGGTTCACATCTGTATCCTCTCAGGAAATTTTTGAAAATGGGTGGAATTCCCTTTTAACATGTGTACAGTATGTGTGTGGGTGTATGTGGTTGTGCGTGCATGGGCGTGCACACAACTATAC
This sequence comes from Benthosema pterotum, assembly GCA_039105355.1. Lineage (NCBI taxonomy): Eukaryota > Metazoa > Chordata > Actinopteri > Myctophiformes > Myctophidae > Benthosema > Benthosema pterotum. Next base: position 36,536,387 of record CM076986.1, read on the forward strand.
ATCCAAGTGCCAGCAAATATCGCTGAATTTCTTTGCATATCCTTTGGTTGCGCAACTCGCCCCGAGAACATTGCTGTCTTCAATACATTGTGTTACACTACATTGGAAAGCAGCCAACAGCTGTTGTCAGTTAGGAGATTAATGCATGTAAAACGATGGTGCGTGTCGCGGTGTCACACAATATTTACATGGCGCTGCACTGTTGTATGGAAATAAACCCCTAGAGTTAGTGGACTCGAGAAACACACACAAAAAAAGCAGAACTACGACTGGGGCCAGAGAACGGAGGCTTTGTCTTAGCAGCTAGTTTAGTTCTTTGTCCTGCTCTGGATAAGGGAAATGTGGTGGGTTTGCATAATTTGCATACTGGGTACCAAAACAACTGAAATCGGTGTTGTTATTGTCAGTCAACAACAGAATGGCACGATATCAGCTCCCAGGAGTTGGGAGTGAAGTTACAGAGGTACTACTGAGAGCAGGGGCGTTTTTTCTTCATTAGGCAGACTAGGCAGTTAGTTGCCTGGGGCGCCATGATGAGGGGGGGGGGGGGGGGCACCGGGGCCAGACAGGCTTTTGGTCTACCACAAGGCCCCAGACCTGATTTGCTGCCAATGAGAAGACTTACACCCTACCTGGCTACATCATAGCTCTTCAAGAATACCAGACACTGTGTGTATTCTGCCATCAAATAAACTTGGCATATAGGAATTGATTTATTGATGATTCAGATGATTTAAGAGATAGTTGTTGATCGTTGTTTGTTGTAGATCGTTGTTGTATTGATCATATTTGTATTTTTTGCTTTGGCAATAAGGTCCATTGATTTGAATTGAAATCGAGTCTTTCTTGTGCAAGTCCTGTGACTGTCGGGAACAATCAGAGAGGTGTTTTTTTTTTTTTATAATCTGCTGTATGATTGATGACAAACTACTGTATGACTGATGACACTACAGTATGACTGATGGTGCCTGGGAGAATTGTGAGGCCAGATGCGAGAGAGAGAGAGAGAGAGAGAGAGAGAGAGAGAGAGAGAGAGAGAGAGAGAGAGAGGAGAGAGAGAGGAGAGAGAGAGAGAGAGAGAGAGAGATGGAGATTTTCAACCCTTTTCATACCAGGGCCCACTATTTATCTGAATTTGAGCTGCAATCGGAGAAAACACAAAAAGTAAAACATACACTAAATAAAAATGACCATTAACCTTCTACATTCTCTAGTTGTGTAGAGTTGGGCTAATTCAGATGATGAATTCAAAGATCTCAACGGGCCTGAAAATAGAGGCCCGGCCCTAGCTGGCCCTAACAGTTCAGGCCCTAGGCCCGGGCCGGCCCTACTAAATGGAATAGATTTTAGGCCCTACCCGGCCCTAAACTGTCGGGTTTGGGCAAAATTTGAGAATTCCCAACAGATGAATGGCAAAAATGAAATGGCAATCAGCACCATCTTCATAATAGGTAAATACAGAAAATAACTATTAATAACTATTATAAATAACTATTACAGACGGCGAGGAATAAATCGCCCACTCTAATTCATTCTCAATGGGGCCGGCGTTTTTTTTTAGCACAAAAGTTCAAAAATCGACCCGCGTTCAAGAGAGCGTTTATCGCCGGTCGTTTTCCGCCCGGCGTCACTGATTTTTGCCGCGCGCGTGTGCACGAAACGAGCACGCGCGCGCAAGTTCAATTCCAGTGAACTTTTTGTAAAACGCTTGGCGATTTATAGCAAACAAACATTGAGGAGTGAGGACCCTCTACCAGTAGACCTGCACAGTGCCGTTTCTGTTCCAGGAAGGAGTGGATTCCCTAATCATTTGGCGCAGCCGAGCCTATGAGCCGAGCCAGGGCCGGATATAGCCAGCCCTACTAGGGTGGGCTGGAAGAATGGCAGGGTGGGAAACTCTAAAGTTTTTCATAAGGAGCAGTGCTTTTGAACATTTTTGATACCACCTGGAATCCTCCTAAGGAACACTAGTGGTCCACTGGTTGAAAACCACTGATATTAGCTTTCATTGGGTGGGCAGGATGCACGTTTGGGTGGGCTGTGCCCACCCTGCCCCCCTCTAGATCCGGCCCTGAGCCGAGCTATGACGTGAGTTGTGGCAATTCTGCTCTAACGTTCTAATGTTTACGACGCATTTTTGCACGACGTGTTGTGAGTTTGTGTCACGGTTAAAGTGAAGCATGTTGATGTTGGTTACATGCTTTTAGCCAGCAGAGATTATTATACAACATATTTAAACCGTGATGGATGCTGCCCATTTTATTTTAACCTACACAACTTGGAATAACTATAGTCTACGTTCAAATATCAACCTCTACGGCTGCAGCCATCATTATTGGTGAGTCATTAATTCATTGTAAATGAATTGTAAATTCAGCGCGTGATTATGGTCAGCCAGCTTGACTGGAAGGATGTAAGCTGCTGGGAAGTTGGTAGTCTGTTGGCTGCTGACTGAGCGACGCATTCGTGCGCCCCCCCCCCCCCCCCCCCCCCCCCCCCCCCCCCCCCCCCCCCCCCCCTCCCCCTCCAACTGGCACAAAACGCTCAGCGTTTATCGACGGGCGATTTTCTTTATGTCAGCAAAGAAACTCGCCCGGCGATAACGCCGGCGTTTATCGTTGCGTCTGGAAGCCCCTTTATTCTTACTATAGTAAAATAATTCAATATATGTTATATTTTCATGGGGCCCGAGGCCCTACCCGGCCCTATTGATTAGCATAGATTTTAGGCCCTACCCGGCCCTAAATGTCGGGTCGGGCCTGTTCGGGTTCGGTCTTGGTCGGGTTCGGGCAGAGTTTGAGAACTCTAGATGAATTAGCCCAAGATGTAACTCTCAAGAGTTACATCTGGTTAACCAACTTTCCATCTGGTTACTTAGCTTGGGACCACCTGGAACCCTCTCAAGGACCACTGGTGGTCCCCGGACCACTGGTTGAAAAGCACTGAATTCTGGAGGATCAGATTTGTTTGTCGCATTGCATGCAACTTTGACAGAGAAACATGCAGATAGGGCAACTTCAGCAACGTGTGCTGCTGCTGCAGACATCATTTTTGGTTGCTGTTTTTTTTTTTTTTTTTTTTCAACTCGATCAACTTTGTTCTTTCAAGTTTACCCACCACCACGCTTCCCTCCCTCCCTAGCACTGATCTTTGATACGACGCAGACATGCAATCCCACTGCCAGGGGTGGATTGGCACATATTTTCCCACCGGGACAATTTTGCCTTTGGCAGGCCACCCTGGGGGGGGGGGGGGGGGGGGGGTCATTTTTACACCCTCCCACCCGCCCACACCAACCCAAGAGTTAAAATATTCATCATGTGAATTAGCCCAACTTAGTCTACACAACTAGAGAATGTAGAAGATTAATGGTCATTTTGATCTGTGTGTTCCAGGCGAGCATCTAGCGCATTCTAGTGCATTTTGGAAGTGCCACTAGTGCATTTTGGATCTTGTCCAGGCCACCGGGAAAACTCCCTGTACTCCAGATGGCCAATCCGCCCCTGCCCACAGCCCAACACACAGGCTGCAAACAGTGTGTGTGTCAAAATAGCCATTATTTCCAAAGGACATGTCCCCACATCAGAGATGCACAATGCCGTGAGAGGCCAATTCCAAATTCCAAATTCCAAAAAAAAAAAAGACGCTTTCACTGCACGGCAACGTCTGGAAATAGAACATTGGTGTGCAGGGTTTGTTTTTATCCCACAACAGCGGTGTCAGACCGCACGTGCCGTCCACGGCGCGCGCCTTCTAGTGTCAGAGTTACGACATTGAGGGGTCAGAAACTGAACGATCGAGCTGCTGTTCATGCAGCCTGGATAGGGACAAACTGGAGTTGGAAATATTGATTGATTGGACTGACCCCATAAAGGGCTCTGGACACAGTGCAGGCTGCTGAAGGTGTCAATTTAAACAATTTAAGATCCTTATGGGTCAATTTTCTGACCCATACGGGTCAAAGACATGACTTACTCTTCCTGTGGAGGTATTCTGCCACCAGCGCAGCCACGTGGACGTAACACATCGCCGCCTGTGGACACAAAGAGCAGAGACAGAAAACAGCTCCAGTTAATATGCCAAACTCACAAGAGTGTGGCGTCGAAGCAGTGAAAAAAGCAGGTCTGTAGGTCTTTACAGGTCGGTTGTTTCACTACTGAACTGTGTTTTGACAGCCATAACGACAAAATGAATGAAAAAATGAATAGCGTACAAGGAAAAAAGCGAGGACAAGGTCAGTTCTGTGATCAGTATGGATTATGGAGTATAACGGCACAGATAAATCAGACACAGACAGAAAGAGAGAGAGAGAGAGAGAGAGAGAGAGAGAGAGAGAGAGAGAGAGAGAGAGAGAGACAGAGAGAGACAGAGAGACAGACAGACAGACAGACAGACAGACAGACAGACAGACAGACAGACAGACAGACAGACAGACAGACAGACAGACAGACAGACAGACAGACAGAGTATTAGAGTTAAGTTTGTTCATGTGGGGCCCAAATATCCTGTGCTTTAACTGGCAAGAGTGCATAGTATAGCTAATGCAGCTCTCATTTATTTTTTATTTTTTTGTTTTACAGTTTTCTTTAAGGTTTTAGGATCTCAACTACACCCACACAATACCTGAACTTTGACCTATACTGTAACAGTGGATTTTCGGTAACAGAAAACGGGAAAACCAACGAAAACAGTGGCCTGATGTGTGGACAAATCCGACTGACATACATCAGACACCAGAAAAGCACAAAAAACCTTTTTAATGTCACATTCCCTTTAAAGAACAGTTCTACAGTAAGAAGACAATATGTTTATTTTTTTGGGCTGGGAGGATTGAGATGTCCCAATCAACACCCTGCGTTTGCCAGAGGACAATATGCTCCGCTCTAGCAATACCACCACATCCTTTTACCTCAGCATGTGCAAAGGGTGTTGGGCCAATGTACTTACACAAAGCAAATACCGCAACTACTGCAGAACTTTGTTGTGCTTAAACGTTTTGCCATCTATCACGGCATCATGACAAACTCTGTCACACAGTACAGTTCAGTTCAGTACAGTACAGTACAGTACAGTACAGTGTCACAATGTACTCAGTGTGACATCATAAGGTGTGGTGATGTTTGATTGTTTACCCTTTCGACAGCAACTCAATTCGGCAAAGGCAAGGCTAATATTGGTAGTAGCAAAAGTAAGCAAGGGCATTTCTTTCTTGTCATCTGAAAAACAAGAATCAACGCATCGTTTAAGTGGCTTCTGAATGCATTGAATTGGATGGGTGCAAATGGGACAACCAAAAAGTTGTTGCGGCAATTCTGTTCCAAATGAGAGTGAGCAACGGGATCTTTATCAGACGATGCGCTGGGACTAATAGATGGATTAAAGAATGAAATCTACATTTTGTCGTGTTACTAGCCGTTGTCGTGACCGGCGTGCGTAATTTCACGTTAAAACAACGACAACCGCGGGATCGGCGGTCCGGGAGTTAATGTGCATCGATTAACCGGATTCTACTCCCCTCATAAACGGTGTCGCTTCACTTCAATGCGCGGCAGACTGCGGATCCTTGCAGGCGTGAATGCAATCACATTAAACATAGGGACTGAATATTCCATTGTTGGATGAAGAAGTTGTTTTTTTTTCCCCCACAGGAAAAGGAAGGAGAAGGCATCATTACGCACTATGTAGCGATGTGTGAAGACGGCCAGGACAGTGGATACACGTCATAGAAGCCCTTATTGCAATAGAAGCCCTTATTGCAATAGATGGTCATAGCTACTGTGTGATGACAATGCAGTGTACAGTACAGTATGTAGCAACAGAAGGGACGTGGTTAGGTTCCATATTGCACCCATGCCAGTGTTGCAGGTTTCATAATGTGTTTGTGCTTGTAGAACAGAAGTGGACCAGGAATCCTGACAGTGACGCACGCGCACGCGCACACGCACACGCACACACACAGATATGTCTAGTCCTGAAGTCATATAACTTTATCTATGCCTCGCTGTGTTGTTTATGAGTTGAACACATTAATGAAGGTCCATGCTGCATTTTCAATAGAACTTTCAGTAACAGGGGCGGATCTAGGCATGGGCATGGAGGGGGCTATGCCCCCTAAATACCCAGTCTGCCCCCCCAAACACGATGCCATGCAAAACAACCCAAGATATTTCAAATTAAAGTGCTTCTATTTAAAATGATGTGAAACACTACTACTGCTACTAACTAACTACAGCTGTGTCACCACTAAACCAACAGCATTTCATCATTGAAAACAGAAAACTCTCTGAGTCAGACCTTTAGCTTCATGCATGCTGCGTGTCTGTTGCAACTTCAACAACAACTGGTGTTATTTTTGATGCTTTACTTGACTAGTAAAAGTCCTGTAACCGAAAATGGTATGGGTGCGACTTCATCGATGAAGCGATGAAGTCCATGAAGTCCAGCATACATCGATGAAGTCCATCGATGAAGTACCATTTTCTCTTGCCCCTCCAACATGTTGTCTCCCCCCCAAATGGGACATGTTACATCCGCCCCTGTTCAGTAAGCCCCTACCCAAACCGCCACGGTCCAACCACAGCTAAGCATAACATGTGACCAACAGCTTTCCTATATGATAAAACATTGTTTTTAAAAATAAATAAATGCCACACACACATTTTTCCACTGCATAGGGCATGCCTTGTTGATGGATTTGGAAGAGATTTTGAAGGTCTGGTTCCAAAAATGAACCAGTATTTATTGTGTAAAGTCCATGATATTTACATTGGAATGAATGATCCCTGGGCTGGAAAGTGTCCTAGGGTGGACAAAGGGGCAGGGCTTACCTAAAGGCCTATTGCAGCGGTCAGCAACCTGCGGCTCAGGAGCTGCATGCGGCTCCAGAACACAGCCCTAGTGGCTCCCTGGCTGTTGCATTAGTACATGCACACACTGAGGTGATCCACACCAAAATAATATAAACATTTCAGTCACCCAAAACGTGTTGCGCTGTCTGACAGTTGCCAGTTAAAGTAGCACTTGGCCATGTCAAAAAAGCCCAGCAGTTATCAGAGGTGGAGCTTTCATTCTGAACCACCCATTTTCAACAGTTTACTATGTCATTAATATACCTTAGAGATGTTGTGTGGACTAGAAATGGAGTTCTGTAAAACTTTAGAAACTCCATTTCTGAAGAAAGGTTGTGTTTCACCATGTTAATGATTTTTCTTTGAGGACCTTTTTTTTCTGAGAGTGTGGAAAATGGAACCAAATGGAACCAAATGGACCCGCCAGGGTCCCATTTGGTTCACATTTGTACACTCTCAGGAAAAAAATAATAAAATGCGGCTCCAGACAGATTTGGAATTTAATTTTGGGTCGAAAAAGGCTCTTTCAACATCTTGGGTTGCCGACCCGTGGTCTATTGGCAAGGATGCACTCTGCACATAATCAGTCAAAAGCACTGTTTAGTGAGGACTGAGGACTCAATGTGGATAAATTATCAGACCTTCTGTCTGAAGTGACTTTAAACGGTTCTGAGACGCTCCAGTGCACTTTCAAAAGGCTATTTAGTGCGTCTTGAACAGACACAATGTTTATCTGGTCCGTAAACAAACTAGGCTCGGCTGGAAGTCATGGCTCGTTTAAGAGAGCAGATTACATTGCTCCCCTGTCGCTGACAACAATGGATGAACCAGGGGTCATGTTGAATCCTTAATCTGTGCTTCTGTGTTGTTGGCATTTGGCATTTTGGTGGTGGCTCTGGTGTAAGACAGACTGGTAAACACTATGATGAGCTCCCGTACCGTGTGAGTCATGGTCTTATGATCTTATACGGTATGTTGTTTGCGCTGCAGGTGAACTTTCTGTTTCTTTGGATTAATGTCGGCTCAGAGGTTTAGCTTAACAGCTGATCTCATCTCCGCGTCGTAGATAAGATTCCTGTGCTTTGTCTGAGGTTGAGTCTTTGTGTGTGTGTGTGTGAGAGAGAGAGAGAGAGAGAGATAGAGATAGAGATACAGATAGTACTTGCTCTAGCCTTGACCTCCTACAGCAGTGATTTTCAACCTTTTTCATACCAGGGCCCACTATTTGTTCAGCATTTAAGTCACGGAGGACCACCATTTGAGGACATTTTAGCCCCACAGACCCCAAAACTAAAGATTTTTTTGGTTTTGCCCACAATTCCAGGCTGGATTTTGGAAAACAAAACAGCCAAATCTTCTACATTCTCTAGTTGTGTAGACTTGGGGCTAATTCAGGTAGTGAATATTTTAACTCTTGAGAGCGTTTAGGCTACTCAAAGAGTTACATAAGGGATAACACCCGACGAGGCGGTGATTTGTTTCCTATTAACTGACCGAGGTGCAGCCGAGGTCAGTTAGTTGGGAAACAAATCACCGCCTCGAAGGGTGTTATCCGCTTATTACATGGCTTACCTCAGTGGTTTTCAACGCCCGAGGACCACCAGTGGTCCTTGAGAGGGTGACGGCAACGGCATGTAAACAACCAAATACGTAGCTGCTAACCAAATGGACCCACTAACGGCGTGCTGGAACTAAATGCGGAAGCGCACCGCGGGCTTACGTCAGTGGTTTTCAACGTCCGAGGACCACCAGTGGTCCTTGAGAGGGTGACGACAACAGCATGTAAACAACCAAATACGTAGCTAACCAAATGGACCCGCTAACGGCGTGCTGGAACTAAATGCGGAAGCGCAGCACGGATTGATATGAACACAGCTGTTTGCACTTTGGGGAACTTGTTTATGCAGCGGTCAATAATAGCGCGGAGCGGTGATTATAGTGTATTATGTGACCGCTCACATGACCAGAACGCTGGCTTCTGATTGGAGCATTCATTCAAGCCATGTAATAAATCCGGTTAACCAACTGTCCATCATTCAGCCTGTGGACCACCTGGAACCCTCTCAAGGACCACTGAGTTAGCTAGCATTACTTTAGATAATTGGCATTACCAGAACAGTGGCCTTGTGGTTAGAGTGTCCTGGAGCTGGGGGGCCGGGGTTCGATTCCCGGTCGGGGTCATACCAAAGACTCTAAAAATGGGACCCAATGCCTCCCTGCTTGGCACTCAGCATCAAAGGGATGGATTGGGGATCAAAATCAGCTAATGATTCCCGAGTGCGGCAAGCCGCTCCAAGTGATGGGTCAAAAGCGGAGAACCAATTTCGCTGCGGTAACGTAGTGACAAATCATGCGACTTTGACTTTACTTTCGCTATTTAACCCATTGTGTCCTGATCAGATTCTAGTTTCTGATGCTAGATTCTAGTTCACAGAGCTAGATTCTTGTTTCCGATGCTAGATTGTAGTTCACAGTGCTAGATTCTAATTTCTGATGCTAGATTCTAGTTCACAGCGCTAGATTCTAGTTTCCGATGCTCGATTTTAGTTCCTCATGCTAGATTCTAGTCCCCCACGGTAGATTGTAGTTCCTCTCAGTAGACTGTAGTTTCTGAAGTTCAGGGGCTTACAGACGGCGAGGAATAAATCGCCCACTCTAATTCATTCTCAATGGGGACGGCGTTTTTTTTTTGCACAAAAGTTCAAAAATCGACCCGCGTTCAAGAGAGCGTTTATCGTCGGTCGTTTTCCGCCCAGCGTCACTGATTTTTATCGCGCGCGCGTGCACGAAACGAGCACGCGCGCGCGAGTTCAATTCATGTTCAATTCCAGTGAACTTTTTGTAAAACGCTTGGCGATTTATAGCAAACATACAACATAATGAGGACGATGAGGACCCACTCTACCAGTAGACCTGCACAGTGACTTCACCGTTTCTGTTCCGGGAGTGGATTCCCTAATCATTTAAGGCTCTGGCACAGCCGAGCCAGGGCAGGATCTAGCCAGCCCTACTAGGGTGGGCTGGAAGAATGGCGGGTGGGCAACTCCAAAGTTTTTCATAAGAAGCAGTGCTTTTGAACATTTTTTTATACCAGGGCCCACTATTTATTCGGCTTTTGTGGACCACTAGTGGTCCACTGGTTGAAAACCACTGATATTACCTTTCATTGGGTGGGCAGGATGCACGTTTGGGTGGGCTGTGCCCACCCCTGCCCCCCCTCTATATCCGACCCTGAGCCGAGCCACGACGTGAGTTGTGGCAATTCGGCTCTAACGTTCTATAATGTTTACAACGCATTATTGCGCGACGTGTTGTGAGTTTGTGTCACGGTCACGCTATGACGAAGCATGTTGGTTATATGCTTTTAGCCAGCAGAGTTTATTATACAACATATTTAAACCGTGATGGATGCTGCCTATTTTATTTTAACCTACGCAACTTGGAATAACTACTGTATAGTCTACGTTCAAATGTCAACCTCTACGGCTGCAGCCATCATTATTGGTGACTGGTGAGTCATTAATTCATTGTAAATGAATTGTAAATTCAGCGTGATCATGATCAGGTAGCGCTTGACTGGAAGTTGTCTGGGAAGTTGGTAGTCTGTTGGCAGCCACGCATTTCGTCCGCCCCCCTCCCCTCCCCTCCCCTCCCGGCATAAAACGCGTGGCGTTTATCGACGGGCGATTTTCTTATTTCGGCACTGCTGGCATAAAAAAAAACTCGCCCGTCAATAACGCCGGCGTTTATCGATGCCGTCTGGAAGCCCCTTTCGAGTCCAGTTTCTGACACTAGATTCTAGTTCCCGACACCAGATTCTAGTCCATGACACTAGATTCTAGTTTGTGACACTAAATTCTAGTCCCTGGCGCGAGATGCTAGTTTTTCTGGAAAAAAATCTCTTTCTGTGTCAGTGATGCTTAACATATTTCATAGGAAGGACCCCCAGAAATATCGATTATTTAGCTGCAGAACCTCAAAGATTTGACTTAAAAATGTTTGCTTCTGAAACAACGCATTCAAAGATTTGCACCACATTTTCAGATTTTTTTTTTTTTCAAAAATAGCAGAACTACAAGCTCATATCGCGCCACTCGGTGGCGCGATATGAGCTTGTAGATCTGCTATTTTTCAACAGCTAAAACACCAAAACGCATTCAGTAGTACACAAATGGGTTCAGAATCCCAGCTCTCAGTACCTCAGACAGGTCTCCGTTCTTGAGGTGTGCGCGGGCCATGCTGTCCAGCCAGGTGCGTCTCAGCTCCGGCGTGGAGGCGTAGGAGCGCGCCAGGCTGTACTGCAGGTCCAGCAGCATCTCGGGGTCCTTCTCGTGCTCACGCATCTGCGCCGTGGCCATCAGCACCGTGCGGATCCGCTTGGTCAGACCCTTCACCTCCGACGGGAAGGCCGTGGACTGGACACACACACACGCACACACACACGCACACACACACACACACACACGCACACGCACACGCACACGCACACACACACACACACACACACACACACACACACACACACACACACACAAAACACAGGGATGATAATTCATTAGCTGTACGCATAACTGTCATGACATAATACTGTATAGACCTGCGCAGTGACGTCACCCCGGTTCCAGAAGTGTTTTTCCCATTCATTTTTTCTCAAATAATTTATAAGAAGATGATTACAACGCAGAAAAAGCCAACTTGGGTCGTGACGAATAACAATGACACACACAATCTTTTGGGAAAATTAAATAATTTCTAAGATGAAATACAAAACAAAAAGTGATGTATCCTGCCGTTTTCTACTTCTTGCTAATTAGCTATTAAATGATAATATAATATCTAATATACACACACACACACACACACACACACACACACACACACACACACACACACACACACACACACACACACACAGCGCCAAGTGGTTGCAGCATTGCGCTCTGTGCACATGTCACACGTCCTGTGAGTGACTCAAGTAAAAACATTGCCACTGTATATATTTTGGTGTTCATATATTCAAGGTCCTAGTCAATAATAAAGCTTACATAACGGGAGCATTCCACCAGGAGCCGTCGGTGACGTTTTTGGCAGTCTAATCGCCAGAATGCTCCGTCACGATTGTTTTTGTGTGTGTGTGTTGAGTGGAGGTTGGAGGGGCCTGCCAGTTGTCCATGTATGGTTTTGTGAGGATGACACACACGGAAAATAAACACAACGATGTTTGGATCGCTCGCTAGATTCCCGACATAGCGAAGGGGAAGTGTTTACAAGTCATCCTGGGAAGAGGGAGAGCTCGCCACAAACTCAGGGGCGGATCTAGGCATGGGCATGGGGGGGGTAAATGCCACCCCTCTCAGACTGCCCCACCAAACACGATGGCATGCAAAACAACCCAAGATATTTCATTTGAAACACTACTACTGCTACTAACTAACTACAGCTGTGGCACCACTAAACCAACAGCATTTTCATACATTGAAAACAGAAAACTCTCACTTTATGCTAAAGTTCAACTTCAACAACAACTGATGTTGTTATTGATGCTTTGCTTGCCTAATGAGTCTTGTAACCGAAAATGTTACAACACACACACACACACACACACACACACACACACACACACACACACCACACACACACACACACACACACACACACACACACCACACACACACACACACACACACACACACACACACACACACACACACAAAAATCGGGAAATGTTACATCCGCCCCTGCACAAATTCGTGTTTCTCTTCAGCTTAGCGGGGGTGGGGATGGGATGATGGCAGTAAGTGGGGTGAGGCGGGGTTCAATATGTCATCACATACAGGCCTGATGTCTAAGTACTACATTGCGGGCCATTGCTTGCCAAAAGAAACATGCCTTAAGAAAATAAAGTCATTATGTTGCATGGGATGAGCCATTACCCCAGGTGAAGGAGTTTAATCCTTTCCCTACTAGTTTAATTAGGCTTATTTGCTCTACTAGGCCACTACTTTCACTTAATCCCAATCAAATAAGTCATCAGAATAAAACGTAGGGTGACCAGATCTAAACTCTAAACATTTGAAGACTGAACTCATGACTGACATGATTTGGGATAGGCCGGGGCTGAATTTCTGGGACACCTTAAAAATCTTGGAAATGAGGGACAGCCCCATGCAAAAAGGAACAAATGAAATGTATCCCGTGGGGGAAATCTATACACCAACAGTCTTGAGAATTATGTGGCATTTGGTGGCAGTGAGAACATGAAAACACTGTGTCGTTTCCATCAACATGGGAGGACTTGGACGGTGCGACCGTGTTTTTTTTTTTTATTTTTTTATCATAAACAGGTCAAATCAAGCTGCAATGACACGCGATTGTTGAATTATGATAAATGCATTATTAATCAACAATTTGTTCATTTGAAAAAAAGGGCTTCGTTAAGACAGACATTCATTCATTCAGACATTTCCTTATTACCTTCATGGCCTTGTCGCTGTTGGCGAAGTTGTTGATGATGGACAGAGATTCCTGGAAGCGCGAGCTGCCCGTCAGCGCCACGTCCGAGATCAGCTGACTCACGGCGATGATGATCTGCCACGCACACACACACACACACATGGAAACACATTTAGTTTATTTTTAATCACAACTTAGGGATTTGCAGGCGCTATTACAACTGATCACCACATGGTATCCATCAAGAATCAGCAGGATGAGGAGATGTGATGGAGTGAAGGAAGAGGCAGACCAGAGGAGATGAAAGAAAGATGAGAAGAGGAGCCAGCGGGACGACGGAGATGGATGGAGAAGAAAGGAGCTTCAGGGACATGAGGAGGAAGAGAAGGGTCCGGCCAGCGCTCCACACGCCCCCAACTCTCATTCATTTGTTTATCTCAGAAAGACTGACTGATGTTGTCTGGCTTCATTGAAGTGCATGATTAAACCTTTCATGGTCCGTGTTGTGATGAATTGCTTTAAAATGTTTCTAGGTGATTGTGTCATGGTCCATATGCTTTAGAATTGTTTTAATATGCTAAAGCAGAGTAATTTGTGCAGAAAATTAGCGACATCATATTGAATCACAGGGGAATTCCATACATTTTCAGCATTCTTGGAGATGTTGACATGATAAAAAAGTTCCCCCCATTCTGTGTTTCCTAGAAATGGAGGTCTGAAAAAAAAACATTAACAGGGTGAAACACAACTTGACGAAATCATCAATGAATGAACATCCAATTTCAGTCAGAACTGCAGATTCACTCCCAATCTAAACTATAGAATGAACTTCCCATTGCAGTCACAACTGCAGATTCACTTCCAATCTAAACTATAGAATGAACTTCACATTGCAGTCAGAACAGAAGACTCACATGCTATTTAAAGCAGAAATAATTTTAGGTGTTTTTTTTTTTTTTTTGCCTTATTGTGTCTTCCCATGTTATTTGATGGAGGCCATATGGATGTCAGGGCTCTCGTGAATTTTATCCACATTTTTGCGAGGTACATGGAGGCTCAATTTGTTTGTTTTTTAACCTTCACAGATGATAAATCCATGTAGAAACGGACCTTTGCTGGTCAAGAATCGGCCAGATATGCCCCAGCTATATGTTTAGTTAGCCTAAACAGACTTCCTACTGGTACGTTTTATAGCTTATGTATGATTCACATTAACCGTGTGGCATGCATATGATGTATTATCATGTTTTCTTTTTGTTCATGCCTAAAGGTAATAGACCTGTGCAGTGACGCCACCGGCCCTGTTCCAGAAATGGATTCCCCATTCATTTTTCTCATAGGCTTTTCGACATACACAAATAATGTATACTAGTCCTATACCCGTTGTGTAATATATGATCTGGATGTATAGGCCTAGATGACATTGATTGGGACTTGTTGATGTTGGAAAGCTGGATAGAACTTTATGTTATAAACACTATTTAGTCAGGAGGATTGTAGCCTCGGAGGACCACCATTTGATGTTGAATTTAATCTGTCAGACCCACAATCAAGGATTTTCAGATTTTGTCCACAATTTAGGAGATAAACTGGCAAAATGTTGGTCAAAATAAAAATTATTCTACATTTTATAATTGTTGAAAATGAAGTCACTCAGATGTTGACTCTTGAGAGTGTAAAATAAAAACCAAATGGACCCCATAAGGTTTCATTTGAACTATTTGAAGAGTTACAAATGTATAAGGGTCCATTTGGTTATCAACTGACCATTTAGCATTTAGCTGTATGTGGACCACCTGGAATCGTGTCAGGGTGTCCCTGGACCACCTGTTGAAACCTCTCTGCTGAATGGAATTGCAATAAACCGTGAAGGCCATTACAATGAATATGAATATTAATTGTAAGGTGTGTTCCAGCACGCCTGCCGTGTTCCTGTGGGTTTGCAAGTTTGGGGGACCCCCCAGAGACCAAGTTGTAGACGACCCGGACCGTCGCACGTACACAGACGCACACGCGTAAATGTGGCGTTTGAATAATAACTTTGGAGAGGACTGGATGCTGTGGGCTGCCGCGCGTTAATATCCAGACGTTGCAGTGTAGTGGTAGTTGAAAGAAGTTGTATGCGACCCGGACCGTAGTAGCGTGTATGTCACCGCGTCGTGGCGAGAGTATTGCCTGTGTTGGTCAGTCGCCTAGCAGGCGGAACAGCGGCAACACCGCGCCGTGGCGAGAGAACGTTGCCTGTGTGGATCAGTCGGCAGTCGCCTGGAAGGCGAAACAGCGAGAGCAGAGAGCACTGTACCCAGCGCCAATGGCTGTACCCGTAAGAGGGGAGGTGACACGGCAAACTGTGACCACAATAAATGTGTCTCCGTGACACGTGATGTTTTTTTTTACCTGTATCCGGTGACACGTCATGTGCGCGAAGATTCTTTTTTGACACAAATGTATTAAAATTAAAATGATAATATCAATTTCCGTTGCCAATCTACTGTGGTGGCCTTTTTCTAACAAAGGGAAATGTGTATATACATATATTTGCTTTGTGAGCCTATTGGAAACGAATACTTATGCTATTCTTTTATCCACACCTGAACTTAATGCCCATTCTAGTGCAATCCATGGTACCATCAATATGCGCGTGTTTTCCACTCAAGTATGCCACGCAGGCATGGATAGCCTAATTACAATTACTACACTAATTTTCGTTTCCAACCGCGCAGGCCAGTAATTTAATGAGCACTCAATCTATTGTGGTGTTTTTTTTTCTCTCTTTTAAAATGTGTATATATATATATCCGTTTTGTTAGTTTGCCTACTGGAAACTAATATTTAGCCAACTCATTTACCCACTAACTGTAAAGTCTGATTTTTATTATATTACTTCCCCACACCATACCACAGTATGTCATTCATTCCATTAAGAGACCACAGTAGCCAGTAGACCTGCACGATTTCCAAATGGCGTAGAATTACTGTGTTTTATAATATTAATCTTTGACGCCAATCATGTGTTGATATTCTTATAGCCTACAGTCTACCTGCCCCGTTGGCCTATTGGAAACGAATCTGCTACCATATTTCTCATTTATTTACTCATTTAACCTTATTTATTTATTTGTATACGATCAATCCCCGCAATTAGTCGATTTTCATCTGAACACAATTCCCTATGGGACGGCGTGTGTGTATGTGTGTGGCCATATGTGAATGTGCACGTGGGTGTGGTATTGCATATTTTCGTATTGGGGCTATAGGTGCATTATGCGCCCGCTGACAGAACCAACTTCATCCAGTAGAGAACATTGCAGCATAACCAATTTGGAATGCTTCATGATGAAGATGCCCAGGGCAGCCCACCTACTGCTCCAGTCTAAATATAGAGGGGATATACGATGTGTGTGTAATAATTATAAAATGCAAGTTGAAACAATGTTGGTGATTTTCCCAATGGATTATAATTTAGGAATATAATTTATTTAGGCTAGTCAAAAAAAAAGAGGTGCCCCAGATAACCCCCCCTCCCCTTTTTTCCTCCTCTTATGCCTCCTCTGGAGGTATTTACTGTGACATTGGGATATTCTGTCCTGACATTAAAATCTACAGGACCTCCCACTTAGACCTTCCATTAAATGGTCTGCTGCGATTCTATGGGTCTGCTATTGACCAGCGGCTAGAGTAAATGCTTTGAATAGCCAATACCAGTAGGCTACCCAATGTCAAGAACACCAAAAGGTGTTTTTTTTTTCCTAAACCAGCTCTAAATTGCCACCAGGGCCGGAGGACAAGTAACTACTAACTATATTAAAAATAGGGTATGGGGCCAAGCCTGTGACACCTCACTCCTTTGTTATATTGTGTTTGTTTAGTCAATGTAGAGTGTTCCTGTCAGCTAGTTGACAGCGTTCAGAGTAAGTTCTGTTCGAAACTGGCCTTTCCATTTGGGGGACTAGGCCTGGGGTGGAGGGGAGGGGGGTCGCGAGGGAAGATAACAGGAAAGGGTTCCTTTTTTACTTTTCAATATGTTTTTGTTTTTTGTTTGTTTCCCCTCCCTTCTCTTGGGTACACAATTGTTTCTGTACTGCACCGTCACTATGATCCTATAAAAACAAAAGGGACATGAATACAGTTCTTAAATGGGCTTCGTGGAACATTAGGGGCTGCGGCCATGTGATTAAAAGGAAAAAAATTCTGACCTTTCTGAAAAAGCAGAAGGTGTCTATTGCATTGCTGCAAGAAACTCATTTAACCGATACCGAACATAGCAAACTTAAGACGGACTGGGTTGGACAAGTTTATTTCTCCTCATATAGCTCAAATAAAAGAGGCACAGCAATTCTCATCAATAAAAATATTCCATTTATTCTCGAATACCAAGAAAAAGATCCAGAGGGTAGATTCATTCTTATAACAGGCAACATATTAGGGCAACATTTAACCATATTAAATGTATATGGTCCAAACAAGGACTCCCCAAAATTCATATCTGACATGATTCTACTATTTCATCAACACAACAAGGGAATGGGACTGATATCTGGGGACTTTAATTGTATTTACAACAAAGAACTGGACTCCTCTACGGCCCGCGTATCAAACCCCAGAGCCTCTAAGGTTCTGAAAAATATGTGCGAATCTACAGGTCTTGCAGATGCATGGAGAGAACTGAATCACAATATCAAAAACTATAGTTATTACAGTAGACCTTATAACTCATATAGCCGCCTAGATTACATGTTAATCCCAGTAGGTAAAATGCATACAGTAAAGTCCAGTAGCATAGGTTCTATTGTCCTATCCGACCATGCAATAGTATATTTGGAGTTGGACATCGGCATAAAAATCCCTAAAAGCCCTCAATGGAGACTTAATACATCCCTACTTAAAAATGAGGAATTCTGCTCTATAGTTAAAAACAATCTTTCTCTGTACTGGCTAGAGAACCAATCTTCACAAGTGCCATCAGCAATTATATGGGATGCAGCCAAAGCAACAATAAGGGGACACATGATTTCCTTTGCTTCTCGACTTAAAAAAATAGGGGCAGAAAAAAGAGAAAAACTTGAAAGCGAGCTGGAAAAATTAGAACATCAACATAAACAAGATCCCACTCAAGCAAACTGGAACCGGCTGGCCCATGCCAGAGCCAAACTAAAACTTGACCACACTGAGCACATAAATAAACTAATGTTTTTCACAAAACAAACTCACTACGAATTTGGCAACAAGCCGAGTCGATTACTAGCACACCAATTACAAAAGGAACAAAATGAAAGGACAATTAAATCTATAGAAATGCCAGACGGAACAATATCATATGACCCTCTCTCAATAAGTAACTCATTTGAAAACTTTTACAAAAACCTTTATGCATCTGAATGTGAAGCCACACCAGACGACATCTCAGCCTTCTTAGACAGATTAACCATCCCAACTCTCACAGATGATGACAGGACTGTGCTGAATGCGCCATTCTCACCGGAGGAAATACTGGATGCCCTTAAAGCAATGCCCTCAGGAAAGGCTCCCGGCCTGGACGGCTTTCCAGTTGAATTTTATAGCACGTTTTGGGAAGATATCCACCCCATTTTAATGCCTGCCATTAGTGATCTTATGACAAAAGGTATAATGCCTGACTCCTGGCGAAATGCCTCGATTAGCCTGCTATTAAAAAAAGACAAGGACCCTGTTAAATGCTCCTCCTATAGGCCAATTAGCCTGCTTGGGGTGGATGCTAAAATAATTGCTAAGGCACTTGCTAGAAGGCTTGAGAACGTGCTTCCGAAACTTATAAACCCAGACCAGACAGGCTTTGTTAAGCACAGGCTAGGCACAGACAATGTGAGGCGCACTGTGAACGTTATGGACCACATACGTAGGGCTGGGGAACCTGCGCTAATTGTTTCCCTGGACGCTCAGAAAGCCTTTGACCGTGTCGAGTGGGACTTCCTGTTTGCCGTCCTGGAAAGAATGGAGTTGGGCAACAACTTTATTAATCTGGTGAAACTGATGTACTCCGACCTCTCAGCTTCAGTAAACACAAATGGCTTACTCTCAAAAAAATTCCCTGTACGGAGATCCTGTAGACAAGGCTGCCCTTTGTCGCCACTATTATTTACTGCAGCAATTGAACCATTAGCGGAAGCCATAAGGTCAAGCGCAGACATAAAAGGAATCTTAATAGGAGAAAAAGAACACAAAATATCTTTATATGCTGATGACGTCCTTCTATACTTGTCCAACCCAGTTCCTTCGATCAATGCAGTACTGAATATTCTATCAGAATTTAGCCAGCTGTCAGGATACAAGGTTAACTTAGGAAAATCACTGGCCCTGCCTCTAAATGTTCCCGAGGAAATAGATCTGGAATCCTCTTCACCTTTCCAGGTAACAAAAATAGGTTTTAAATATTTGGGTATCAACATTGTCCCTAATTTAAAAGATCTAACTGATTCAAACTATACACCTCTAGTTTCTAAGATCAAACAGGATCTGACTAATTGGTCAACACTTCCAAATTCTCTACTAGGCAGGATCAATGTAATCCGTATGAATATTTTACCTCGTCTGAATTACGTATTCCAAAATTTACCCTGCTATTTATCACATACATTTTTTCAAAAGATTAATTCCCTTATTTCTAAATATGTGTGGAACAGGAAAAAACCAAGACTCAAACTCTCCAAATTGATGAAACCAAAAAACATGGGAGGCATTGCGTTACCAAATTTACAGCTTTACTACTGGGCTGCACAGATAAAACATATGATGAGTTGGTCTTCTAAAAGACAAAACTCACTATGGATTGAGACAGAGGCAATGCTGTGCCACCCAAGACCACTAGACTCCTTATTGTTTATCTATAATGAGGACACTATCCAAGACCTCGCTGACTGCTATGCCCCATACAATACACTTCTGGTTTGGAAAGATGTGAGGAAGTACTTGAAAATCCCTAAATTCATTTCAATACACTCACCCCTTAGACTTAACCCAGATTTCCCTACCCAATTACAAAATATTGGACTCTCAGACTGGAACACAAAGGGCATCACCGAGGCCACAAATTTATATGACCAAAATATGATGAAATCGTTCCAGCAACTAAAAGATGAATTCAATCTCATGAACAGGGATTTTTTCAAGTACCTCCAAATTCGACACTTCCTAGAAAGCCAGAGGACAGCTGGGAAACTACGTTTTGAAACTACGGAAATAGAAAAATTACTCATTAATCCTAACACAAAGAAAGGCCATATTTCAGTTATATATGAGCTATTGTCCAGCATTGGTACCTCCTCCTATGACTCATTAAAACGAGTGTGGGAGGAGGACATCGGGGTGGAATTCACTGCAGAGGAGTGGATCTCCATCTGCAATAAGATATTCCCTAAATGTACCTCTATAAATATCCATGAACTAAATTTCAAATTCTTTCACAGAATTTACTACACACCCCTCCGTCTTCATAACATGTTTCCCAACTCCTCTGAACTCTGCCCCAAATGCCACAAGGAGGTAGGCACTATTATGCATGTCTTTTGGAAATGTGAGTTAATCCAACAATACTGGAAGAAGATCCACTCCCACATTGAAAAAATTCTGGATAAGGTTTTTAATCTTACTCCTAATTTGTATTTACTATATTCTAATAGCAACTTGGTATTAGACCCTGACACCACCAGACTACTAGATATGTTGATATACCTGGCCAAAAAATGCATTTTGCTGCTGTGGTCAACACCCCAGGTACCGACAGTTAAAATGTGGTTAAACCAAACATCTACTTTCCTGCCGTTGGAAAAACTCACATACGACCTCCATCAAAACACAGAGAAATTTTGGAAATTGTGGTCACCCCTATGGAATTATATAGGAAGCCTGGACTCCATAGAAGAGAACGAGACTGTCCCATTACACTAATAAATATAATTCGAATTTGCACGGTGCAAAAGCAAGTAAACAAAAGCAAAAACAAATAAATATACCTAATTTATATATATTTACATAACCCAAGACCCCCTCCCCTCCCTTCCTTTTTTTTTTTTTTTTTTTTTTTTTTTTTTTTTTTTTCTTCTGTTTTGTCGTTTAATGTTTTTTGTTCTGTTTTGTTTTGTTTTAATTTTTGCTTTGTTGCTTTTGGTTAATGATGATGGTACGATGATGAATGAGGATCCTTTTTGTTTTTGTTTGTCTATTTTAATGTTTTTAGTTAATACTCTAATGTAGATTTGTATTTGGTGCCTACCCCCTCACATTTATACATCATGAACTGATCTATTGTTAAGACAGAAAGCACTCTATACTGTAAGTTGCCAACATGTATAAAAAAAGAAAAAAAAAAAAAAAAAAATTAAAATGATGGGCATAATGTTTGGTGCTTATGAGGCGCGTATATTGGTGCTGGATGACAGGGCTGTGTGACTCGAGGTTCAGTGAGGCTGTTTGTGCACCGTGGCGTTACGCAAATGGAGACAAATGACACAGTACAGTTGCACAGGAAGTGTACAGACAGACACGCTTGCTTGAATTATATAGAGAGATAAAGACGATTATACCGCAGACAAAGCCAACTCGGGTTGGCTAGACTTTGGAGGCCATCATGACAGAGGCTGTAGCCACCTGCTACAATGGCACACACAAACTTTTGGGACAATCGAATAATTTCTAAGATGAAAAACGAAACAAAAAGTATCATGCTGTTTTCTACTTCTTACTAATTAGATATTATACAACGATATTGTGTTTGTTGTCATGATTTGTCACGACCTGAGTTGGCTTTGGCCGCGGCGCAATCGTGTTTTTATTAACCATTTTCCAAAAGTCTATGTGGAAAATGAATGAGGAATCCATAGTGGAACAGGGGCGGTGACGTCACTGTGCGGGTCTATAGAGGCAACTTTAGTGTGCACAAACACTGTGTTTGTAAACAGATCTGTTTAAAAACAGAATCTAACTCCACCTCACCTCCACTCTATTGGCTCATTATGAATCTGCTGGAGACTGCTGTGCTGTGATTGGCTAAAACGCTGCCACACCCCACACAATCCCTCCGCCTCCCCCTCACAAATTAGCACCGCGTTTCCCCAGTCTGACGAATGTTTTGTCTTTGCGGTTTATGTCGACAACAACAAAGTTCTGGAGCATCTGCAGGACGAAGCAGGTGTCTGTGTGCGGGGAAAGAGCTGCAGCATCAGAGCAGAAGCGACATGGAGGGGAAAAGGGCAAACAGGAGGAGGATGAAAAGCAGGAGTGGGGGTTGAACGGCAAGGTTTCCACCAGGGGCGGATTGGCACATATTTTCCCACCGGGACAATTTTGCCTTTGCCAGGCCACCCTGGGGGGGGGGGGGGGGGGGGGGGGGGGGGGGGGCAGCTGGTTAACCAGATGTAACTCTTTGAGACCGTAAACATGAAACCAAATGGACCCTTGCGGTCTTTACACCCTCAAGAGTTAAAATATTCATCATGTGAATTAGCCCAACTTAGTCTACACAACTAGAGAATGTAGAAGATTAATGGTCATTTTGATCTGTATGCTCCAGGCGAGCATCTAGCGCATTCTAGTGCATTTTGGAAGTGCCACTAGTACATTTTGGATCTTGTCCAGGCCACTAGGTGGCGCAGGCCACCGGGAAAACTCCCTGTACTCCAGATGGCCAATCCGCCCCTGGTTTCCACCACTGATGGAAAGTCTCAGAGTGAGTTTGGAACTAATGTGTGCAGTCCGACAGATGGACATTAATCAAATAGACCCTTAGCGGGGGGGAGGAGCTACTGGAGGAACGACAGGCTCTTTACTGAACATCTTCTCTAATGTGCGTCCCAGTCAGTCAGCAGGGAGCCTACATTCCTCAGACGGTCAGAGAGCTCCCACTCGGCGGTCAGACTATCGCAAAGGAAAAACAACCGCAGCGTCCAAAAGGAACTCCGCAGTGAGGAGTCCCGTCGAGCCAAAGGAACAATGATGTGAAATAATCTAGGAAGGCATGTGCGGTTAGCATGACTCATACTTTAGTCCGTGTTTCCCAAAACATGACACCGCTCCTCTTTTTTTTGTTCATTCGGGTTGTGAAAATAATGTTATGTTCGTGTGAAAGGTAGCGGCGCGGTAAAGAGTCAAGCTTTCCGTCTTTCTAGCTTGTCTCCCTTCGAGACATTAAGGCAGGAGCCATGCGACGTGGCAGGGCAACAGCAGTGTGCTGCTGTTATCACAGTGCAACACCCCAGAATGCTTCCTCGCCTTTATTTGCAAGTAGATTTATTTCCAAAAAAGTGGTCCAGTTGTTGTTTTGTGAAAATAATAATAATAATAAATGGGAACTCCACCCCATTTTCAACATTTTGCTACGTCGTTAATATACCTAAGATACCTTTGACGCTGTTAGACCTCGGAGCACAGGTGCTTTTGATTACAAACTAGTCCCGTTTTTAATCTCATTCACAAGACAACTGAGACAGTGTTTACGCAGTTTAAATTGAATCATCACACTTACGTGTGTGTGTGTGTGTGTGTGTGTGTGTGTGTGTGTGTGTGTGTGTGTGTGTGTGTGTGTGTGTGTGCGTGTGTGTGTGTGTGTGTGTGTGTGTGTGTGTGGCTTCGAGACAGCCTGCAGTGGACAGCTGCTGCTCGTTATCGCGGCAGATCGGTCAGCTCGTCATGTAGCCGTTATTGAGGAACACACACAGAGGCTCATATTAATTTCAGGAAAGTTACATGACGATGATGATGATGGAAATACTAATCAGTGTAGTCTTAGCGTGCGTTGCGTAAAAGGCTCTGTCGAACGGGACAATCATTATGAAGTTTACAGCTGTTTCAACTTTCTCCTTGTACTTCTAGTTCTAGAAATAATGTCATGCACATTTTCAAGTGCATAACCAGCTGTAGGTCTGGTTAGATCAGAAGAGATTTTTTTTATAATGAAATGATTATTTGTTTGGAGAAATCCAGAGTTAATTTGCATGCATCTCGATGGGTGACAGAAGGACAGTTTGGCACAGTGGTCTGGATGGGGCTTAGTGAAAAGCTATTATTATGATGTTTCTGTTTTGTTTTCGTATTTGTTCCGCGACTTTTGTGAATTCCAGCAATTTCTGTGCATAATTGCACATCAAAAACTTTTTTTTATTATCACGTAACATCACACCGCTCCTCTTTTTTTGTTCATTCGGGTTGTGAAAATAATGTTATGTTCGTGTGGGGCTTAGTGAAAAGCTTTTATTATGATGTTTCTGTATTGTTTTCGTATTTGTTCCGCGACTTTTGCGAATTCCCGCAATTTCAGTGCATAATTGCACATCAAAAACTTTTTTTTTTATTATCACGTAACCAAAGGATTTTTCCCCCTGCGTTTTTCTGGAGGGTCTACCAAATTAACTATTTCACTGCACCTTTAAAAAAAAAGACCATGTAGGCGTGCCTCTAGCGCCACCTACCCCTCAACGCCAGAGCCACGCATAGCCATTATCAGCATTATTAACAATACTTATTAGCACTACTTAACATTATTAACAATACTTAGGATTAGCATCACTTTCTTAGCACTGTTAGCATTGATTAGCATTAATTAGCATTATTAGCATTACTTACTTAATATTGTTACAATTGACTAGCGATGTTAGCATCCATTAGAATTATTAGCTTTAATTAGCATTGTTTAGCATTATTAGCATTACTTACTTATTATTCATGTTGATTAGCATTGTAAGCATGAATTAGTATTATTTAACATCAATAGCATTAATTAGCAGTATTAGCATTATTAACAATATTCAGCAATATTCAACATTTATTAGCATAACTTAGCATTATTGGCATTACATAAACTATTGAAACATATCAGATATACAAGCTCATAGCTCGGTATGAGCTTGTATATCTGATTTTTTTTTTTTTTTTTTTTTTGGGGTGGGGGGGGTGTGGCACAAACCAATGGGTTTAAACCATGCAATGACGCCTCCTCGTACACATACCTGCAGGTGGGTGCGCAGGAAGGTCTTCCTCTTGGTGAACTCGTAGTTGTGTCTCATGAGCAGGTAGAGCAGGGCCGAGGCCTCTGCGCGCAGCGAGCCCAGCTTGGACACGCAGCACTTCAGCACCTCGTAGCACAGAGCCTCGCACAGCGTCACACGGCCCTTGAACAGCACCGACGGGAACTGACGGAGGGAGACGACAACAACATGTAGTGTTAATAATGCTAATATTGCTAAGTAATGTCAATAATGTTAAGTAATGCTAATAATGCTAATAATTAATGTAATTATTAATCCTAATAATTACAGTTGGCCGATATTGTCGGCCTCCCGATAATATCGGCCGATAAAATGCTTAAAAATAATATTGGTATATTATAAAAATATCAGTATCGGTCAAAATATTAAGAAAATAGAAAATATGACTGTTTCCAACTCCAGTTAGTCCCGGCTGTTTCATGACCCCCAATGTCACAACTCCAGTCTTTGGATGGTTGATGACATTATCAAACCATCAAAGCACATGTTGTTTAGTGTAGTGCCATTTAGTAGAAGAGTTGCAACATTGAGGGGGCAGAAACATCAATAATAACATCAGTTGTTGTCGAAGTTGCAACAGACACGCAGCATGCATAAAGCTAAAGGTCTGATTTAGAGAGTTTTCTGTTTTCAATGATGAAATGCTGTTGGTTTAGTGGTGACACAGCTGTAGTTAGTTAGTAGCAGTAGTAGTGTTTCAAATACTTTTAAATATAAGCACAGTAATATCTCGGGTTGTTTTGCATGCCATCGTGTTTGGTGGGGCATTCTGGGCATTTAGGGGGACATTGCCCCCCCCCCCGTGCCCATGCCTAGATCCGCCCTGGTCAACTCCCTGCTAGAAATCCAATACCACATCAATATTTGCCCCTATCGAAAAGTAGCTTTGTTGATTATGACTTTTGAAACCAGATGCTATAGAAATGCAAACCTGTGGTCTCCTGTATTTCGTCATGTACTGTGTGGCCTGTCAACCAACCTGTCAACCAACGCCCCCACAGAACACAGATGCGCACAATGCGTGACTGTGCTCTGCATGGTCATGAGTCAGGAACTCTTGCGGAATCCGAACGCATGCGAGATTCAGCGACGGTGTGCAAGAGTGATTAACAATAACGTGAGTCCATTCAGTTATTTCCTGTACTCCGGACTGTTCTTTTGCGGTTTCCCCGTCCCGGAAAATACGTCGGTGAAATACCTTAAGACTGACTAGATGAACAAATGCCTGCTAAAAAAACAACACCTAAGCACCTGTTCATGTGTCTTGTCTCTATGGGTGCAAACGCTGGTTTCAACAGTTAATGGACCTGCGCAGTGACGTCACGGCCCCTGTTCCAGAAATGGATTCCCCATTCATTTTTCTCATAGACTCTTCGAAAATAATTTATATGAAGACGATTACGCCGCGGACAAAGCCAACTCGAGTCGTGACGAATCATCATGACATACACAAACTTTTGGGACAATCAAATCATTTCTAAGATGAAAAAGAAACAAAAAGTCTTGTATAATGCCGTTTTCTACATCTTCCTAATTATATATTATATTGCGCGCAATCGTGTTTTTATTAACCATTTTCGAAAAGTCTATGAGAAAAATGAATGATGAATCCACTAGTGGAACAGAGCTGCTGACGTCACTGCGCAGGTCTATAACGATTTAAGAAAGGCTGAAACCAATAGACCTTTCAGTAAGCCCCTCCCCAAACTACTATGGTCCAATCACAGCTAAGCACAACATGTGATATGCAAACCTCTCCACCAATAGCTTTCCTGTATGATAAAACATTGTTTTAAAAAATAAATGTCACACGCACATTTTCCCACTGCATAGGGCATGCCTTGTTGTGGTTTAAAGAATGAACCAGTATTTAATGTGCTGGTTAACCAGATGTAACTCTTTGAGAGCGTAAAAATGAAACCAAATGGACCCTTGCGGGTCCATTTGGTTTCATTTTTACACCCTCAAGAGTTAAAATATTCATCATGTGAATTAGCCCAACTTAGTCTACACAACTAGAGAATGTAGAAGATTAATGGTCATTTTGATCTGTATGTTCCAGGCCCGAGCATCTAGCGCATTATACTGCATTTTGGAAGTGCCACTAGTGCATTTTGGATCTTGTCCAGGCCACTATGTGGTGCAGGCCACCGGGAAAACTCCCTGTACTCCAGAAGGCCAATCCGCCCCTGTGTGTATGTGTGTGTGAAGGTACCTTGTTGATGAAGGCTCGGAGGGCGGCGAACACGTGCCTGAGGGCGGCCTCTGATTGGCTGACCTTGAGGAAGGTCAGGTAGAGGTCAAACACCTTCTTCATCAGGGGGTTGTGACCGTCGCTGTCCAGCAGCTGGGTCTGTGGCACACACGCACGCACGCACACACGCACGCGCGCACACACACACACACACACACACACGCACACACACACACACACCCCCCCCACACACACACACCCCACACACACACACACGCACGCACACGCACG
>CM076986.1:36569186-36729186 GCA_039105355.1 Benthosema pterotum
GTCAGGGGCGGATTGGCACATATTTTCCCACCGGGACAATTTTGCCTTCCCCAGGCCACCCTGGGGGAGCAGCTGGTTAACCAGATGTAACTCTTTGAGAGCGTAAAAATGAAACCAAATGGACCCTTGCGGGTCCATTTGGTTTCATTTTTACACCCTCAAGTGAATGTGAATTAGCCCAACTTAGTCTACACAACTAGAGAATGTAGAAGATTAATGGTCATTTTGATCTGTATGTTCCAGGCGAGCATCTAGCACATTCTAGTGCATTTTGGAAGTGCCACTAGTGCATTTTGGATCTTGGCAGTTGGCAACACTGCCTCCAGCAGCGTGAGCGCCCTGGCGCACAGGAGTGAACGGGAATATGGCAACTCTCCTACTTGAAGGCTCTGGTGTAGGACACCTTTTCTTTTTTGAAGGATAGAAACACCAAAAAAAAAAGACCAGGCCACTAGGTGACGCAGGCCACCGGGAAAACTCCCTGTATTCCAGATGGCCAATCTGCCCCTGGTGCACGTGGCCGTACGTACCCATGTTGAGCGTGAGCGAGGTCTCTGTGATGCTGAACTGCTGCATCCTGGTCTGCAGCAGGCTGGCGCGGTTGCAGCGCATGGCCGGCATGGTCTGAGACTTGTTCCTGTCTGAGGAGAACAGCTTGGACACCCAGGCGTCCTGAGTCCTGTACAGAAACACGCACGCATGCACGCATGCACGCACGCACGCGCGCGCACGCACACACACACACACACAGATGCGCTTAGGTCAGTGGTTTTCAACCTTTTTCCTCTCAAGGCCCACCATTTATCCAGAATTGGAGCAACGGACCACCATTTAAGGACACTTTAGCCCCACAGACCCCATAACTAAAGATTTCTTTTGCTTCTCTCCATGACCATTAATCTTCTAATTGTGTAGATTTGGACTCATTCACATGATGAATATTTTAACTCTTGAGAGTGTAAAAATGAAACCAAATGGACCCGCAAGGGTCCATTTGGTTTCATTTTTACGCTCTCAAGAGTTACATGTGGTTAACTAACTTAGCTGGGGACCACCTGGAACCCTCTCAGGGACCACTGGTGGTCCCCGGACCACCGGTGGTTGAAAACCTCTGGCTTAGGTTTGAGTGCAGTATCTTGCAATGTGTCAGGTACACAAAAGTCGATATAGAACCAAAGTAACCATGGGTATCTGTCTAATCATTTTAACCTACTTTGGGTGGAACGCATTTTTGGTGTTTTATGATGTCAATGAAGCCCACTCCCATAACACGAGAGGAAGTGCGACAAAATCATGTGCAGCCCAGATTCGGCACCGATATCGGGGCTAAACTCATTTCGCTCCTTTATGCCACCGAAATGTTCCAACGCCCTGTGCGAGCGTGCAAATCCCTGGACTCCTTCAAAGCCTCCCTCTCAAGGAGCACCTACAGTTGACTGCAATCAGAAATTGCCGGCAGGCACACACACACGCACTTGTTTGTTTATTTATGTCCGCATAATCGGAAGTACAGAAATACCTCGTACAAAAGGATAAAACACTTCCAGTGCAGTCAGACACTCAGACACTCAGACACTCAGACACACACACACACACACACACACACACACACACGCCAAACTGAAACAATGGAATATATCTACCCAGCATCTACATGACAAAGGCATGCTGCACGCGACCTGTTCGACAATCAGACACAGACATCACTGGTGATATAGAGTTAAGGCCCGAACTGTGTGTGTGTGT
Organism: Benthosema pterotum; assembly: GCA_039105355.1. Lineage (NCBI taxonomy): Eukaryota > Metazoa > Chordata > Actinopteri > Myctophiformes > Myctophidae > Benthosema > Benthosema pterotum. The sequence goes on from CM076986.1 coordinate 36,570,933, forward strand.
GTGTGTGTGTGTGTGTGTGTGTGTGTGTGTGTGTGTGTGTGTGTGTGTGTGTGTGTGTGCGTGTGTGTGTGCGTGTGTGTGTGCGTGTGTGTGTGTGTACACGCCAAACTAAAACAATGGAATATATCTACACAGCATCGCCTTGACAAAGGCATGCTCCACGCGACCTGTTCGACAATCAGACACAGACATCACTGGTGATTTAGAGTTAAGGCCCTACAATGTCAGGTCGGGTCGGGCCTGGTCAGGTTTGGGTAGAATTGCAGCAATCTACACAGAGTAAATACCAATCAGCACCATCTTCATAAGAGCTAAATACACAGACAGACAGAACAGAATTATTATTTTTATCGTAATAAAATAATTCAATATATATATTGCTTTTTTCTGGAGCCCTATAGGCCCGACCCGGCCCTACTGATCTGCATACATTTTAGGTCCGAGCCCGGTCCTAAAATGTCGGGTCGGGCCTGGTCGTGTGTGTGTGTGTGTGTGTGTGTGTGTGTGTGTGTGTGTGCGTAGTGCGCGTTTGTGTGGGTGTGTGCGTGTCTTACCTGCCGATGTTCCTTTTTCCAATGTAACGGAACTGGACCAGACAGGCTCTGAAGTGACCGCCAGACGGAAGAGAGAGAGAGAGATGGTTAGAGATGGCTAGAGATGGTTAAAGGGGAACTCCACCCATTTTCAACATTCTAATATGTCGTTAGTATACCCTAGTGGTGCTGGGTGGACATGATAAAAAAGTTCCCCCCATTCTGAGTTCCCAAGAAATGGAGGTCTGAAGAAAGCCACTAACATGGCGAAACATCTTCATGACATCATTTAGATGTATTTTCACCATGTTAATGGATTTCTTTGGACTCTTCTTTTTTGCTGAGAGCGTACAAATGGAACCAACTGAACCCGTAAGGGTTCATTTGGTTGCATTTGTATGCTCTCAGAAAAAAAATGTTGAAAATGGGTGGAGTTTCCCTTTAAGAGATTTGACCCAGGAGAAACCCCACCCCCTGCAGCACCGTAACGAACACCCAGCTGTTTGTTTTTTGTTTGTTTTTTCAACCAAGGTTCATGTTCATGTTATCAGAGACGTTTAAAAGACGAGTGTTTTAATTTGCTGCTTTCTTTAGGTTTAAAAGTGGAGCTGTTTTTGACAAGGGGGGCGGGGTCATTCAAACATGGCCCTAAATGCATATTTGTTTACACAATTATAAAGTAATTTCTTTTTTCCCCCTTTTTACTATCTACTACACTCCTAATAAACCCCAGGAAATTGCATCTGGCCACAAGGAACCCAGGATCTACTGAACGTGACAAGCTGTCACACCACACCAGACCAGTGGCCTTGTGGTTAGAGTGTCCGCCCTTTAACTGGGAGGCCGGGGTTCGATTCCCGGTCGGGTCATACCAAAGACTGTAAAAATGGGACCCAATGCCTCCCTGCTTGGCACTCAGCATCAAAGGGATGGATTGGGGGGTCAAATCAACTAATGATTCCCGAGCGCGGCGCACGCTGCAGCTCACCGCTCCAAGAGATGGGTCAAAAGCGGAGAACTAATTTCACTGCGGTGAATTAATTTCACTGCGAGTGACTAATCTGATGACTTTGACTTTTGTCATGCATAGTACAGTCTGCTGTGCAGCCTACTTCACATTCAGTAGATCCTGTGAACTTCTGTGATAAAAAAATAAATAAATAAATCGCTTTACATTTTAGAGAAAGAAAAAAAAAAGGAATGTCCCCGCCCCCATGTCAAAAACAGCTTAAATCCCTAAAACTAAAGAAAGCAACACATGAAAAATAATTAACACCCAAATTATTTTCAACCAAATTCAGTCTGCATTTTAGCCATGGAGGGCCACAATTTGATGTTTAGTCTCTCGGATCAAAAACTAACAATTCATAAGTTTTTGCCCACAATTTGATAAGGATATACTGAGATAAACTGGCAAAACGTTGGTCAAAATAACAATTCTTCTACATTTTCTAATTTCTTGAAAATGAAGTAATTCAATGTGCTAAATATAATTTAATTCTTGAGAGCGTGAAACAAAACCAATTAGACCCGTGAGGGGACCACAGGTGGTCCCGGTACATCTGGTTGAAAACCACTGACCTAAAATCTTTTTTTACACACTTAAGGTTGATAATATACCCCCACATGGATGGTAAAATCATTGATTTATGTTTGGAACGCCCATCCTTTTTTTTTTAAATCTCTCTTTTGTGACACCATAGGTAAGAAAACCTTAGGTAAAAACCATAGGTAAGACCCTTGCAGATCCATTTGGTTTCATGGTTCTACACTGTTCTGTTTGCGAAATCCAGCCTGGAATTGTCGACAAAAACAAAATAAATCTTTAGCTTGGGGGTCTGTGGGGCTAAAATGTCCTCAAATGGTGGTCCGTGGCTCAAATGCTGAATAAATAGTGGTCCCTGGTATCAAAATGGTTGAAAACCCCTGCGCTAAACCGATATATTGTCATGACTTCATCTGTGTCTTTTTAGTTGTATGGCAAAAAAAACGTGTTCTTTCTGTTCAAAAAATTCAAAGTTCATAGGTGGCATTTACTCTTACACTTTCCCACCGTGAACCATATTATTTTTGTTTCTTTTTTCCTCCCCTCAGGTTATTTCTCAGCTCATTGCATTACTACTGTTGGCCTCAGAAAGAAAACCAAGCAGACTCCAGCAACAAACCTAAGCTTTACTTTGGCTTCAACGGCGTGCAAAAGAGAGAGAGAGAGAGACTGGCGGATAAACAGATTAACGGAGTAACTGTTGCATGTAAGGAACAGACTGGACAATCACATGTTTAAATATTATTGTAGTGTTGCAGCGCTGCGGGAGGCCATGCTGCTGCTACTTACTCCAGTAGACTGAGGAAGTTCATGATGTCCTGAGGGCTGACTTTGTTCCAGTAGGCCAGAAGAGTGTCTGAGGAGAACAGAGTGCACATCATTATCATCATCACTGCACACCACAGAGAACCAATATATGTTTCCTTCTCAAAAAATTAGCATATTGTGTAAAAGTTCATTTTCTTCCATTATATAATACTAAACATGAAACTTTCATATATTCTCCATCGATTGTGCATCAAGTGAAGTATTTAAAAACTTTTTGTGTTTTAATCCTGATGATCATGGTGTACAGCTCATGAAAACCCTAAAACCCTATCTCAATGAATTAGCATATTTTTACAAAACCACTAAAAAATATGTTTTAAACAAGAAATGTTGACTGATCTGAAAAGTGTATTAATGTATGCAGTTAATACTTGGTCTGGACTAATTTTGAGCAAATTATTTCATTAATGGGGCGGGGCATGGAGGTGATCAACCTGTGGCACTGTTGAGGAGCTATGGAAGCCCAGTTTTGCTTTGATAGTGGCCATAAATTAATTTGTATTGTTCCGTCTTATGTCTCACACCTTCCTCTTGACAAAACAACCCAGATTCTCTGTTGGGTTAAAGTCAGGACAGTTGGCAGGTCAGTTAAGCGCAGTAATACCATGGTCAGGACAGCGGTTAGTAGTAGTTTTGGCTCTGTGGGCAGGTGCCAAATCGAGCTGGAAAGGAAAATTAGCAGCTCCATGAAGCTTGTCAACATACCAAAGCACAAGGTACTAAAAGGATGGCTGAGTTTTCAGTTTTCAGCCGATAACATGGCCTAAATCATGTGTTTTGCCATGTCCAGGCTCCAGTCAATGTTATCGGCTGGTGTTGATCCACTGACAGTGAAAACTTAATAGTGGTCTCAAACAGCCATCTTTTTAGAGTACCTTGTGCTTCAGAATATTAACAAGCTTCATGGAGATGCTAATTTTCCTTTCCAGCTCGATTTGGCACCTGCCCACAGAGCCAAAACTACTACTAACTGCTTTACTGACCATGGTATTACTGTGCTTAACTGACCTGCCAACTGTCCTGACTTTAACCCAACAGTGAATCTGGGTTGTATTGTCAAGAGGAAGGTGTGAGACATAAGACGGAACAATACAATTTAATTTACGGCTGTTATCAAAGCAAAACTGGGCTTCCATAACGCTTCAACAGTGCCACAGGTTGATCACCTCCATGCCCCGCCCCATTGATGAAATAATTTGTTAAAAAATAGTCCAGACCAAGTGTTAAGTGCACACATTAATATACTTTTTCTTGTTTAAAACATATTTTTTTAGTGGCCTCGTAAAAATATGCTAATTCATTGAGATAAGATTTTTGGGTTTTCATAAGCTACACCATAATCATCAGGATTAAAACAAAAAATGTTTTTAAATACTTCACTTAAAGCACAATCGATGGAGAATATATGAAAGTTTCACATTTTGTATTATATTATGGGAGAAAATGAACTTTTACACAATATGCTAATTTTTTGAGAAGGACCTGTAGTGCCACCGAGTGGTGAAAATGTGGTGCAAATCTTTAAATACATTATTTCGGAAAGCAAACATTGTTAACCCAAATATTTGCTTCTGGGGGATCCCTAGAACAACATGTTTTTAGATGAGGATCTGCAGCTAAATAATAGATATTTCTGGGGGTCCTTCCTATGAAATATGTCAAGCATCGCTGACACAGAAAGAGATTTTTCCAGAAAAACTAGAATTTAGTGTCACAAACTAGAATTTAGTGTCATGGACTAGAATCTAGTGTCGGGGAACTAGAATCTAGTGTCAGAAACTGGAATCTAACTTCAGAAACTAGAATCTACTGAGAGGAACTAGAATCTATTCAGTGGGGAACTAGAATCCAGCATGAGGAACTGGAAATAGAATCTAGCATGAGAAACTAGAAATAGAATCTAGCATGAGGCACTAGAATCTAGCACCTGAAACTAGAATCTGATCAGGACACAATGGGTTAAGTATTCTGTATTCCCTGATGAAGGCTTAACCGCCGAAACGTTGGATTCTTAAACCTGCTATGTCCTAAATACAATATTGGCACTTTGGCTACCGGTGTGTGCGGCCACTTTCTTGTTTTGCCAAGAAGTTTCTCTACAGTTTTCTCCCGTGGGCCTGCACCACCAAACAGGATTTTGGTGTGCGTGAGCATTTCTGTGCACACTGTTCTGACCTTCTGACAGAGTCCTGACGATGTGCAGGAAGCAGAGCAGAAGACCTTTGATCTCATACTGTCCCAGTCTGCCTGGAGGAGGCAGTGGACTGCTGCTCATTGTAGAACATCTTCTGTGGAGCTGGAAAACACGCACGCACGCACGCACGCACACACACACACACACACACGCACGTGTGGCAGTATTATTGATGTTTTTTTTTATGTAGGTTCATTGGTGGTCATGTACGGTAGCCGACAGTTCACATTATGGTGTAGTAGACTGTTGTGAATGAATGTGAAGAATGGCCACTAAGCTACACATGTCCGCCAATGCCTTTTTGATCACCTTAATTTGTTTAATTTTCGAAATATCGAAATAAATGGTTCACACATACTTCGAGATGTACTTTGGCGCTGCTTCAATTCAGTTCAATTCAATTCAGTTCAGTTCAGTTCAGTTCAGTTCAGTTCAGTTCAGTTCAGTTCAGTTCAGTTCAGTTCAGTTCAGTTCAGTTCAATTCAATTCAATTCAATTCAATTCAATTCAGCCAGGAGCTTTTCACTAATTTTGGTGGGCTCTGCAAGCAAAATATAGTGACAAATGCGCCAAGTTAGCAACACTGACTGCACCCCACCCATTGTTGTCAATGGGGAGGTGTTTCAGTGTCATATGAACTGGCTTTTGGTTCTAATACTAGTTTATCTGTTTGTTTATACATCCATCAGACTATATTACGTGATACTCACCTCAATGCTCTCTGGCGTACCTGGGTCCATGTAGAAGGAGCCTCTGGAGGCTTCTCTACTCACAACCACATGGCCGTTCTGAGCAAGCAGACCTGGAGAGGTAGAGATTTCACATTCCATTTTTTGGCAAAACATTATATCAGGAGTGGCGACAGGGGCGGATCTAGGCATGGGCATGGGGGGGGGGCTCGCCACTCGTTGACGCGCTATGAGCTTGTAGATCTGCTATTTTTCAATTGCTAGAAGGATGGCCGTCATGGTCGTAAATGGATTTCGCTGTAGAACACATTCCTGAGATTCTTTATGTGTGTATTATATATATATTTTTTAGATCAGTGTCATTCCCGCAATTCTTTGGTGCACCTTGTAGATAGGGTTGGAGGGCTGTCTTACTGAGACAACATGTAGTTCAATATATTTGATGTAGAATACATGAAGGCTCGGCCCCGATAATACTAAGACCAGCGACATTGTTGCGACATTGAGGGGTCAGATAACTCAGCTCTCGTGAGGGCTGTATGGGGGCAGTCTGAAAGAGGGACAATTTGCTTCACATTTGCAAGCTCTCAGGAAAAATCATTAACACAGCTTGATGATAGAGCCGCCATTGGACTGATCCCATGAAGTGAGCAGAGTTTGCGACAGTGCTACTCTGTCTATACTCAGGGCCGAGTATCATTTGGGCCGAGCCTTCCTGTTACCATGATGTAAGCAGGTAGTGACACAGACGTCCTTTTCGCTATTGTGCAATTCCGGATGGCAGATTCATTACAAGCATGGGTCATTTAACCATTCGTACATTGGAAGGTGAAGCGGCTAGCAGTTGACTCGCCACATTATTAGCATTAATTAGCATTATTAGCACCATTAACAATACTTAGCATCATCATTACTTAGCATTATTAGCATTACTCAGCATTATTAGCATTAAGCATTAATGGCATTAGTTAGCTAACAGGGGTCTCACCGTGGTCTTTGTCAATGGCAGTGCTAGTTCTACGGGTGTCTACGGAGCTGTTGGAGATCAGGTCATCTCTGGATCCCTGTGGGAAAACACACACACACACACACACACACACACACACACACACACACACACACACACACACACACACACACACACACACACACACACACACACACACACACACACACACACACACACACACTGCATGACGTTCAGGGCGGTTGTTACAGTTCATCTCATCACCGAGTGCAACAAGATCAGCACTTGGTAGAGTGCAAACTTGCGCACAAATAGGCCATGGCCTACTTGTGGGAGAGACAGAGAGAGACATATATGGAGAGGACAAAGACATCTGGTACTCAGGGTCAACTAGTGTCAGAGTTGCGACATTGAGGGGTAAGACACTGAGTGGCAAAGTGCTGTTCATGCACCCTGAATGGGGACAAACTGGAGTTGGAAAGGCATTGTGTTCAATGAGGGAGGCGCAAATAGGAGCTATTTTAGGACATCTGTGCGACGTGACAACTGCTTTGAAGTATTGTACGGTAAAACTAAAAAAGACTAAAGTCTCTATAATATATGTTGTGCTATTACGACAAAACAATCTAAAATAAATGGACCTACAGCTGAACTGTTGCCTGAATCCACTGCACTTCTGCCTGCATCCGGTCCAGAACGTGTCCCCATTTGTTCATCCCCATCCTCAATAGAACTTTAGGTAGAATAACCTCTGTCTTTCCTAACATTGACAAACCCCATTCTTCTAAAGCTCAGTTATTAGGGTGACTACTAGAGTGTCGCTGGTCATACTTTTTTTATTTTTGAAATTCAAAATGCTTGGGTGCCTATTTTATGTTTTTGGGCATGGGGAATTCAAATATGATATTCTTTTTTTGATTGGACAAACCCTAGCTACATCTATTTGCATTTCTATATCAGTAATTGTATCGATTTTACCTCAATTATGAGATTTAAAATCTAAAGGAAATTCTAACATGTGGGGTGTCTAAATTATGTGTTTTTTGATGGAGAATTCAAATATAATATTGTTTTTTGGATAGAATAAGTCTAACCTACATTTTTCTGTACTTTGAAATTGCACATTTTGCCCGTTTTGACCTATTTTTTAGGATTTTTAAATACATAAAGGAAATCATTTATATCAACAAAGCCAAATCAAATTAAGCTATTTATTAACAATCCAAGTGCAGATATATCTAAATAAAATTGATGATCAATCACAGTATCACTTTCTGAACAAGTCCTGCTTTGACTCAGCCATACACATCAGCCGATCTTCGGAGCCCTGGTTCCTTCATCCCTTAGCTTCTAGGTAGAGTAGAAGCTAAGTCACCATTTTGACCACCCTTCCAATGCTTTGAGTGTGGCAAGGCCAGTTAGCCTCCTCCATGGGGGTTTTGATTCATGTATTTAAAGGAGAATTGCACACCAAAAGTTGTTTTTTTTACCTTTATTTTCACTTAATTTGTTAGAAAAAAGTGATCCAGGTGTTACTTTGTGAAACCACTCCTTAATGCCTGTTTCCCCTCTCCCAAAATATAGGCTTATAATGGGGCTAATGGGTCAAATGCAAGTTCACCTATATACATCGCTCCAAAATGCAATTTTCTGCTATATATTGTCTCCCCACCATGTCAGTAGTGTGTTAACACTCACACTTTCACTTTCGTTTCAGCAGTGGTTCAGCGATAAACCATGTGCCACGCCCCCACCTTTTGAGACAGCTGAATCACTGCTGTACCAAAAGTGAAAGTGAAAGTGTGAGTGTTAACACACTACTGACATGGTGGGGAGACAATATATAGCAGAAAATTGCATTTTGGAGCGATGTATATAGGTGAACTTGCATTTGACCCATTAGCCCCATTATAAGCCTATTTTGGGAGAGGGGAAACAGGCATTAAGGAGTGTTTTCACAAAATAACACCTGGACCACTTTTTTCTAACAATTTAAGTGCAAATAAAGATAAAAAAAAAAAAAATGTTGGTGTGCAATTCTCCTTTAATCTTTGAGGTGTTTATTGCACAGGTGAGATACTCTGACACACCATGCTGGGAGCATCATATTTGCGTGCTTCTGGTCCTTTGCCCCTGATGGCCTGGATTCTCTCCACTCCCTCAACCATTTCATCCTGATCCTTTGGGCACAGCAGTGTTTGAAGGATGGCTTCATTGTGATCACAACAAGCAGATCTAGCAGTTGGCATCACAATGCCCAATACATCCTTCCTCTGGGACAGTCCAGTCCAGTCATGGAAAATATTAGACCACCATTGTATGGTGGTCTAATAATAGGGTGGTTTAATATTTTTTCCATGACTGTAAAAATAATGGTGTATTCAGCAATGCACTTCAGATTTGTCAGATGCAGATGATTCTTTACTTTCACCATGCTTTGACATTCAGAGTCTGAGATATCTTTTTGTTGCAATGAGCCAGCAGCTGTGGTTTACTGACCCATTCAGAGCCAGCCTTGCAGCTAGGAATCACTATCCCTGACTGCATAAACCATTCTATAGCCATAGTGTTGATCAGTCAAGATCTTTCATCTTTAATGACCGTGTCAGACAGATTGATCAGTTAGGGGCCAACAAAGATGATGGATTGAAGGTCCTAGGCAGCAAAAGTTTCACTTGGCCTGTGACAAGTCCCAGAGAAAGGAGGTATGGGGAATTGTGATGCCAAGCTGCTTGTCGTGCCCACACAGTGGAGCCATCATGAAGCCATCCTCCAAAAACATCTCAAGAATCAGAATGAGATGATTGTGGGGAGGGAGAGAATCCTGGCCATCCAGGGGATAAGAAGACTGAGACATTCAGGTGAGAGACGGCAATGAAAAGAACCAGAAAAACATATCCAACATTGGTGGATTGATTATCTGATAAAAATGTGTCTTTGACCTGAACTGAAGACCTTTATCAACCCCCATGGAGGTGCCTAACTGGAGCACATTCAGCACATTCAAAGCATTGAGAGAGGGTGGTCAACTGGTCATAGTGGCTTCCGCTGTACCTGCTTCTCTCAAGAAAAGAGGGATGGAGGAATCAGGGCTCAGGAGAACTTGTTCAGGGATTTTCAGTCATACTGAAAATTGATCATCAGAATTTTATTCAGTGATATCCATGCACTTGAATTTTTAATAAATAACTTTGATTTGACTTTGTCAACATAAAATATTTCCTTTAAGTATATAAAAATCCTAATCCCGCTGAACAGATAAGGACAAAATGATTTAGGGAGTGGAGAGAATCCAGGCTCATGGAGGTGGCTAACTGGCCTTGCCACACTCAAAGCATTGAGAGGGTGGTCAAAATGGTGACTTAGCTTCTACTCTACCTACTTCTCTCAGGAAAAGAGGGATGAAGGAATCAGGGCTCCGAAGATCGGCTGATGTGTATGGCTGAGTCAAAGCAGGACTTTGGACGCTCAGAAAGTGATACTGTGATTGATCATCAATTTTATTCAGATATACCTGCACTTGAATTGTTAATAAATAGGTTAATTTGATTTGACTTTGTTGATGATTTCCTTTATGTATTTAAAAATCCTAAAAAGAGGTCAAAACGGGTGAAATGTGCAATTTTGAAGTACAGAAAAATGTAGGTTAGACTTATTCTATCCAAAAAACAATATTATATTTGAATTCTCCATCAAAAAACACATAATTTAGACACCCCACATGTTAGAATTTCCTTTGGATTTTAAATCTCATAATTGATGTAAAATCGATACAATTACTGATATAGAAATGCAAATAGATGTAGCTAGGGTTTGTCCAATCAAAAAAAGAATGTCATATTTGAATTCCCCATACCCAAAAACATAAAATAGGCACCCAAGCATTTTGAATTTCAAAAATAAAAAAAGTATGACCCGCCCTACTACTAGAGTGTCCTTGCACACACTCCTGTAGGCCATAAAAAACATGCCCCCTTCGCAGGCGAGATTTGACTTAAAGCTAGGGTAAGTGATTTGAAATTCATCGTGTAGTACCAGCCTGGTGCACTAGGGGCGCCCGGCAGTAGCTACACTATGTGAACCTGCTGCTCAATCCTGATTGGAGGAGAATTCACCCACCAACTTTTATTAGCTCCTCTGCTAACGTGGGGGAGGGGAAAAACTCCATATATGGTTTCCACACCTTATAATAGAGCATTTTAACAGAAAAAAATATTTTTTGGGTGATATCTGACAAAAGTGAAATCACTTCCACTACCTATAAAGATAGAGTGCCATGATTTTTTCTACCCTAAAACATGATTATCGCGTATTAAAGGTAGGGGAAGTGATTTCACTTTTGTCAGATATCACCCCAAAAATATTTTTTTCTGTTAAAATGCTCTATTATAAGGTGTGGAAACCATATATGGAGTTTCCCCCTCCCCCACGTTAGCAGAGGAGCTAATAAAAGTTCCCCAGGTGGTGGCGAATTCTCCTCCAATCAGGATCGAGCAGCAGGCTCACATAGTGTAGCTACTGTTTGGCGGCCCTAGTGCACCAGGCTGGAACTACAGGATGAATTTCAAATCACTTACCCTACCTTTAATGTTAAATGAAAAGTAAGATTTTTTTCCCCAAAAAGTGTACAGTGTTTGTTAAACTGTCATTTTTATGATTCCACTCTACCAGTTCATTAAGTATGCCTGGTTTGCCTGGTGGGTGGTGATGGGTGGAGATCCACCTGAACTGAAGCCACACCCACAGCTTTAGTTGCATGATAAAGGGGGAAGAGTTAGGGGAGGGGCTGAACATGTGATGTCACTATATTGAAGTTTTTTTCATTGGCACATTTGACTGGAAAGGTTCAGCCCCCAGGAAGAAACCCTAAATACAAAGGGAAGACATCATTGCACATAAAAAACACACCAATGGGTCTATTTACATACTGTCACCTCTTAAACATGTACAAAATTGGAAAAAATACAAAAATCACAGCACCCTCTCTTTAACTTTGGCTTTGGCTAACTTGCAACAGAAGACTAATTATGCTCACCAGCACATGGCAAATCAGCCACACTTCCTGTGTCCTTCCTTCTACTAAGCATTTCCTGGTTAGATAGCCAATGAGGACTGTCCTGGTCATCATAGTAAGCCAATGATAGAAACTCAGCCTGTCCCCTCTAACAACAGAGGTGATAAAGACCTTTAAACAACTCTAAAATCAGATTCACAACAAAATCAACAATGTAAACATCAACTTAAAGAAAGAGGCCAGAGACCACTGGTAAATATAAACCATTCGACACATTGTATTATCATGTGAATACAATATTTGTTGTTGTATTATTGCGTTTTAATAGAATCTTGTATTCTGTTTTTTCCCCTTTTCTCCTAACTACCTTATTAACCTATTTGGTTCTGCAATGCAACCGATCACTATATGTTTCTGTAATGTAAGCTGTTTAGTAAACTAATGTAACCTACTATTTGGTCTAATCAACTTACCTAATTAGTAAGTAGTGTAACCACTACAACCTAATTACTGCTAATGCAGAAATAACTAAAAAATAGTGTAACCAAATAATCAAGAGTAAGTTTTACTAATACCGAATATACAAAAATAGGACAAAGCCAGAGCAGAGGAAAAGCCTTAATCCTAAACGGTTCTAACGCCTATTCATAGGTAAAGGGTTAAGTGATCTGTGTGAATGTGTTTGTTTGTTTGTTTGTTTGTTTGTTTGTTTGTTTGTTTGTTTGTTTGTTTGTATTTCTATTATGAATTAATAAAACCTACTAAAGACACACTCTTGCAACAATGTATGTATTATTTGTATTAAGTTAACATTAATCAAACGTAACCTTGGAGCCAAAGAGTTTTTAACTGGGTTAATCTAGCCTTATTTCTTATCTGGTCGGTCAGAAACCTAATGCCATACCATCACATAAATTCCAATATAGTGCCTGATAGAGGAAAAAAAGGTTGAGTATATAAATACACATACGTTTTTAATTTAGGCTTTTCTTGTACGCCATGTGGCAGCCAAGTCTATGGACTGGTCTAATGTGGGCTTTGGAGGTAGGTACCTTTACTACTTTTGGCTGCATCATGACGTCACGCGTGTTGGCGGGGCTAGTGAGGGGCGCTATTGTTATTATGATTGTTATTATGATTATCTCATGAACAACTGTATGTAGGTGAGCCCATTTGCTCATCTACATATGACCAAAGTTTTCCCTTCTTGTCAATGACATCATTGTGAGAAACAACTCAGCCAAACTCTATATAAAGAAGGTTATGGCCATTGATAGAGACTAGAGACAGCAGCTAGAGTCAAAGAGAGTCCAGGATAAATTAGTTTTCCATAAGGAGTCAGAGAGTTCCCCCACAGAACCTGCAACGCGATCAGTCCATGTACAGTATATGGATTCAGAACTGATGATGAACCACCATTCCAGTAAGGAGTCTCGCCAAATGAACAGAAAGGAGGTGATTGTGCCCTCGGAATCCTGTCAGCAAATCACCAGCATTGTGACCAGCCAGGACCAAGGAGACACAGACCAACCCAGACTGTACGGACATCAGCGCTTTACCCACACTTTGACTCCACCAGGAGGAGTGAAGACGAGTCAGCCTATTTCTACGGGGATGAAACCTCACATCTGTGAACATTGTGGCAAGAGGTTTGATCGGCCAAGTGTGCTGAAGACTCACCATCGCGTCCACACAGGAGAACAACCGTTTCACTGCCAAGAGTGTGGTAAAAGTTTCAGTCAGCGAAGTAACCTCAGGACACACATGATGGTTCATACCGGAGAACAACCGTTCCAATGCCCAGACTGTGATAAGAGTTTCAGCGTGCTAGCAGTCCTAAGGATCCACCAGCGTATCCATACTGGCGAAAAGCCCTTCATTTGTAAACTTTGTCACAAGAGGTTCAGAAGGTTAGATCATCTACAGGTCCACCTGCGCATCCACACTGGTGAAAAACCGTACCACTGTAAATATTGTGAGAAGAATTTCAGTGCGATCAGCTACCTGAGAAAACACCAGTTTTCTGGCGGCTGCACTGATAACTTTGGCCTGTTGTAGAGTTTAAATGGTTGACTGACAGGTTGCCAGTCAAAAGGGAGGCATCAAAGAGGGAGAATGGAGGCAGGGAAGGATCGACATCTGGAAATCAGACAAATCTGCTCCATATATGGAGATCAGCGGCCTGAGGTGGCCAACCGACAAACCTATCAGAATTTTAGGTCTTCACGGTAAATGCGACCTGTAGAACAGTGGCCTTGTGGTTAGTGTCCGCCCTGGAACTGGGAGGCCGGGGTTCGATTCCCGGTCGGGTCAAGACTAAAAATGGGACCCAATGCCTCCCTGCTTGGCACTCAGCATCAAAAAAGGGATGGATTGGGGGTCAAAATCAGCTAATGATTCCTGAGCGCGGCAAGCCGCAGCTCACCGCTCCAAGTGATGGGTCAAAAGGGGAGAACCAATTTCGCTGCGGTAACGTAGTGACAAATCATGCGACTTTGACTTTGACTGTAGTCTTAAAAAGTGACGCCAGCCACTAGCCCCTCTTGTATGGCATTAATGTTTGTCTTTCAGTGTTGTTTGCCATTGACAAACCCATTTTGGCCTGACCTAAGGTTTTTGAAAAACCTGAAATATTTATATTTCAGGATCAAATAAAGTTAATTATGTGATACTGTACATACTGTACAGAATCCAAATATGGATTCCCGGCCTGAAAGGGTTAAGATAAATCTAATATTCATTTTGAGGCTGAAAAAATAAACTTGATCACCCATTGCTCAAACAAACATTATGTTGTAATCGATGTTGTATGATAAGAGTCCCTCACTTCACACAGGTGTGATTTTTTTTCCCCTTTTATTCCCCCGGTCCCTAATACTGTATATGACATGGGCATTCTGTTCAACCACGTCAATCTGAACCCAATTTCAGAGAGAATCCCTTTCATTGGCAGACCACAGCAATAGCAGAATAGCTATACTATACTGAGTCACTATTCTAAATATTCAGAAAATGTTTTTTTACTAACCTATCGTGGGCATACAAAAAAGTATTTGATATATCAATATCGCAAAATCGATCGAACACCCGAACAATAGGTATATCGATCGAGAGGCTGTGGCATTAAATGGCACAAATTATAATAAAGGATAATTATAAAGCATTACACACCATTTAATAGTGATTATTTTTTATTTCATTTACTGCACATCTTGCTATAAAATATCACAGGATCTCTATTGAATGTGAACGGGGTGATGCCAAACAACAGTGTACAATTAGCATAATTAATCATTATAAAAATGGAAATGACTATCAAATTTATAAATAAGTGTGCTTAATGGGCTGTTTCTATGTTATTTTGATGTGCTGAATCCATTTTCACCACATGCCAAGTGATACAAGTTACCGTTTTGTCAGAAATTGAGTAATTAGCACAAGTAAAACCCCTTAATTAAGCACTTATAAAAATGGAAATATCTTTAATTTTGATACATATTTGTACAAAACATACATAACGTGCTGTTTCTTTATGTTTTTTATGGGCTGAATTCAGAAATGTCAGGAATTAAATAATTACAATATTTAATCACTAAAACTGGAAATTGACTATAATTCTGATAAATTCTACTTGTGGTGTTGTTTGTACATTATTTTTATATGCTGAACCCTCATACCCCCATTAAGGTTTGTTTTTCAATGATGTTTGCCATAGACAATGAACATACATCTAATTTAATTTTAAAATGGTAAAAATGTATAAATATGTTTAAATATAAGTATACATATATTTTTAATTTAGGCTTTTCTTGTACGCCATGTGGCAGCCAAGTCTATGGACTTCTAATGTTTGCTTTAACCCATAGTAGGCGGGAACCCCTAGTGGTAGTTTTACCCTAGTTGACGGGAACACCAATATGCCGTCTGTACAGTATGTACAGTATCAAAAAATGTCAAAATTTGGTGATGTTACACAATAATTTGAAGTTTTCCAGTACACTTAGGTTAGTATTTCAGAGACATTTTTAGAATCGAGATAGTCTACAATGGGTTAAATCAGGGGTTTTCGACCAGTGGTCCGGGGACCACCAGTGGTCCCTGAGAGGATTCCAGGTGGTCCCCAGGCTAAATGATGGAAAGTTGGTTAACCAGATGTAACTCTTAAGAGTGTAAAAATGAAACCAAATGGACCCTTGCGGGTCCATTTGGTTTCATTTTTACACTCTCAAGAGTTAAAATATTCATCTGAATTAGCACTACTGTATTTAATTAAGAAGTCTACACTGTTTTGCAAAATCCAGCCCGGAATTGTGAACTAAACCTAAAGAATTCTTTAGTTTTAGGTCTTTGGGGCTAAATGTCATCAAATGGTGGTCTGTGGCTCAAATGCTGAATGAATGGTGGTCCCTGGTGTCAAAAAGGTTGAAAACCTTTGGCTGCATCATGCCGTCACACGTGTTGGAGGGGCTAGTGAGGGGCGCTATTATGATAATGCCGCATTCATCTAATGCAGAGGTCTTCAACCTTTTTGACTCTAGGGACCACCATTTATTTAGCATTTGAGCCACGGACCACCATTTAAGAACATTTTAGCTCCACAGACCCCAAAACTAAAGAAAGCTTTTGCTTTTGTCCATCTTCTAGTTGTGTAGACTTTTAATATTTTAACTCTTGAGAGTGTAAAAATGAAACCAAATGGACCCGCAAGGGTCCATTTGGTTTCATTTTTATGTTCTCAAGAGTTACATCTGGTTAACCAACTTAGCTGGGGACCACCTGGAACCCTCTCAGGGCCCACTGGTGGTCCCCGGACCACCTGTTGAAAACCCCTGATCTAATGCACAACTGTATGTAGGTGAGCCCATTTGCTCATCTACAGATGACGTAAGGTTTTCCCTTCTTGTCCATGACATTTCATCATTGTGACAAGCAACCCAGCCAAGCTCAGCAACTCGGTAGCGACAGTAGGTAGAGCGCAAACTGTGCGCACATTGCACACAAGTAGGCCATGGCCTACTCGTGCATGAGCGGAGCGAGCTAACACTCATGACTTCAGCTATAAGGCTCTCTTATTCAACTCAGCATTGCATCATCATCTTAAACCGGCCAATTGGAGCATCCTGAGGGATGAACGACCGCCGAACACCGTGCACCGATCGCTTAAAGGACAACTATGGCTCCATTTTCGCTCCACGCGCTACCCGAAACCCGCAACGAATTCCCTTATTGGTATTTTGGGTCATAGGCGTGTTTGTCGCGCAGTCCCTTAAGTTGCTAATTTCGTCAAATAGATTTGGGAACTAGATAACGGGATTTCAAAGCACCCGCTAACCCGTATGAGAAGGCAGAAACATGTGCGCACGTGCGGGCATCTGTGCGCCTTGGAGATGTCCGTGGAAAGGTGCCAGTTGAAATCATCTCTTTATTTATGGATTGTCCTATAAACAGCTGTAGATTGCCTGCTGTCGGTCACTTCCTTGTGTTTAGGTAATGTCCAGTATATAATATAATTAAATACATTAATTAACTTGTGACGCAATGCTGTAAATTGCAAAAAAGTCGGGAATTCTCAGCAAAAACAGACCTCTTTTTGATCATTTATTTCTCGGCCAATTCTAGACCATTTTTTACATTTCAAAATGCAGCGTTACAGGCAAACATCACTCTCTCAGATGCTGTATAGAATATGTGGGTAGGTCTTCTGTACGAAGAGGAATCAAGCAACCTAACTGTCGGGGATTCGTTGGAAACGTTTCCACCGAATCCCCGGGCGCAGGTCTAGTTTTAATTTAAAATGGTTAAATATATAACTAGATGAATGCCCCTGGTGGCACAGGTCTCCACCGGACGGACAGGTGGACAGGTGAAGAGACAGACGTGCGGATGGCCAGTCTGTGACGTAACAGTCATTCTGTGGGGGTATGTTAAAACATAGTCACCACCATACCGTTACCCTAAGGGTGTGTCACCTGCTACGTCACCTAAGGGTGACGTAATGTCACCCTTATGGGCTCACCCCTGTATGTAGGTGAGCCCATTTGCTCATTTACATATGACGTAAAGTTTTCCCTTCTTGTCCATATGACATTTCATCATTGTGACAAACAACTCAGCCAAGCTCTATATAAAGAAGGTTATAGCCATTGATAGAGACAGCAGCTAGAGTCAAAGAGACGCCAGGATAAATTAGTTTTCCATAAGGAGTCAGAGAGTTCCCCCACAGAACCTGCAACGCCATCAGTCCATGTACAGTATATGGATTCAGAACTGATGATGAACCACCATTCCAGTAAGGAGTCTCGCCAAATGACCAGAAAGGAGGCGATTGTGCCCTCGGAATCCTGTCAGCAAATCACCAGCATTGTAACCAGCCAGGAACAAGGAGACACAGACCAACCCAGACTGTACGGACATCAACGCTTTACCCACACTTTGACTCCACCAGGAAGAGTGGAGACGAGTCAGCCTATTTCTACGGGGATGAAACCTCACATCTGTGAACATTGTGGCAAGAGGTTTGATCGGCCAAGTCTGCTGGAGACTCACCGTCGCGTCCACACAGGAGAACAACCGTTTCACTGCCAAGAGTGTGGTAAAAGTTTCAGTCAGCGAGGTAGCCTCAGTAGACACATGACGGTCCATACTGGTTGGTGAAAAACCGTTTCGCTGCCAAGAGTGTGGTAAAAGTTTCAGTCGGCGAGGTAGCCTCAGGACACACATGATGGTCCATACCGGAGAACAACCGTTCCAATGCCCAAACTGTGATAAGAGTTTCAGCAATGCAGGGGACCTAAGGAGACACCAACGTATCCATACTGGCAAAACGCCCTTCATTTGTAAACTTTGTCACAAGAGGTTCAGCAGGTTAGATAGTCTGCAGGTCCACCATCGTGTCCACACTGGTGAAAAACCGTACCACTGTAAATATTGTGATAAGAATTTCAGTACGGTCAGCAACCTGAGAAAACACCAGTTTTCTGGCGGCTGCACTGATAACTTTGGCCTGTTGTAGAGTTTAAATGGTTGACTGACAGGTTGCCAGTCAAAAGGGAGGCATCAAAGAGGGAGAATGGAGGCAGGGAAGGATCGACATCTGGAAATCAGACAAATCTGCTCCATATATGGAGATCAGCGGCCTGAGGTGGCCAACCGACAAACCTATCGGAATTTTAGGTCTTCCAAGGTAAATGCGACCTGTAGAACAGTGGCCTTATGGTTAGAGTGTCCGCCCTGAAACTGGGAGGCCGGGGTTCGATTCCCGGTCGGGTCAAGACTAAAAATGGGACCCAATGCCTCCCTGCTCAAAAAAGGGATGGATTGGGGGTCAAAATTAGCTAATGATTCCCGAGCGCGGCAAGCCGCAGCTCACCGCTCCAAGTGATAGATCAAAAGCGGAGAACCAATTTCGCTGCGGTAACGTAGTGACAAATCATGCGACTTTGACTTTGACTGTTGTCTTAAAAAGTGACGCCAGCCACTAGCCCCTCTTGTATGGCATTAATGTTTGTCTTTTAATGTTGTTTGCCATTGACAATTAAGATAAATCTAATATTCATTTTGAGGCTGAAAAAATAAACTTGATCACCCATTGCTCAAACAAACATTATGTTGTAATCGATGTTGTATGATAAGAGTCCCTCAGTTCACACAGGTGTGATTTTTCCCCCTTTTATTCCCCCGGTCCCTAATACTGTATATGACATGGGCATTCTGTTCAACCACGTCAATCTGAACCCAATTTCAGAGAGAATCCCTTTCATTGGCAGACCACAGCAATAGCAGAATAGCTATACTATACTGAGTCACTATTCTAAATATTCAGAAAATGTTTTTTTTTACTAACCTATCGTGGGCATACAAAAAAGTATTTGATATATCAATATCGCAAAATCGATCGAACACCTGCACAATAGGTATATCGATCGAGAGGCTGTGGCATTAAATGGCACAAATTATAAAGGATAATTATAAAGCATTACACAACATTTAATAGTGATTACTTTTTATTTCATTCACTGCATATCTTGCTATAAAATATCACAGGATCTCTATTGAATGTGAACGGGGTGATGCCATACAACAGTTTACAATTAGCATAATTAATCATTATAAAAATGGAAATGACTATCAAATGTATAAATAAGTGTGCTTAATGGGCTGTTTCTATGTTATTTTGATGTGCTGAATCCATTTTCACCACATGCCAAGTGATACAAGTCACCGTTTTGTCAGAAATTGAGTAATTAGCACAAGTAAAACCCCTTAATTAAGCACTTATAAAAATGGAAATATCTTTAATTTTGATACATATTTGTACAAAACATACATAACGTGCTGTTTCTTTATGTTTTTTTATGGGCTGAATTCAGAAATGTCAGGAATTAAACAATTACAATATTTAATCACTAAAACTGGAAATTGACTATAATTCTGATAAATTCTACTTGTGGTGTTGTTTGTACATGATTTTTATATGCTGAACCCTCATACCCCCATTAATGTTTGTTTTTCAATGATGTTTGCCATAGACAATGAACATAAATCTAATTTCATTTTAAAATGGTAAAAATGTATAAATATGTTTAAATATATAAGTATACATATATTTTTAATTTAGGCTTTTCTTGTACGCCATGTGGCAGCCAAGTCTATGGACTTCTAATGTTTGCTTTAAAGGTAGCTACCTTTACTACCTTTGGCTGCATCATGACGTCACACGTGTTGGAAGGGCTAGTGAGGGGCGCTATTATGATAAGCCCGCATTCATCTAATGTAGTGGTTTTCAACCTTTTTGACACCAGGGACCACCAGTTATTCAGCATTTGAGCCACGGACCAACATTTGATGACATTTTAGCCCCAAAGACCTATAACTAAAGAATTCTTTTAGTTTTGTTCACAAAACTTCACAGTGTAGACTTCTTAATTAAGTGGTGCTAATTCAGATGAATATTTTAACTCTTGAGAGTGTGAAAATGAAACCAAATGGACCCGCAAGGGTTCATTTGGTTTCATTTTCACACTCTCAAGAGTTACATCTGGTTAGCAAGCTTTCCATCATTTAGCTTGGGGACCACCGGGAACCTTCTCAGGGACCACTGGTGGTCCCCGGACCACCTGTTGAAAACCCCTGATCTAATGCACAACTGTATGTAGGTGAGCCCATTTGCTCCTCTACATATGACGTAAAGTTTTCCCTTCTTGTCCATGACATTTCATCATTGTGACAAGCAACCCAGCCAAGCTCAGCACTCGGTAGAGCGCAAACTTGCACATTGCACACAAGTAGGCCATTGCCTACTCGTGCATGAGCGGAGCGAGCTAACACTCATGACTTCAGCTATAAGGGTCTCTTATTCAACTCAGCATTGCATCATCATCTTAAACCGGCCAATTGGAGCATCCTGAGGGATGAACGACCGCCGAACACCGTGCACCGATCGCTTAAAGGACAACTATGGCTCCATTTACGCTCCACGCGCTACCCGAAACGTTACCTGAAACCCGCAACGAATTCCCTTATTGGTATTTTCGTCGCCTTTCCTCTTCCCTTAGCCACTGTTCTTTATGCCGACACCTTTATTTTGTGACTGGAGGGTCATAGGCGTGTTTGTCGCGCAGTCCCTTAAGTTGCTAATTTCGTCAAATAGATTTGGGAACTAGATAACGGGATTTCAAAGCACCCGCTAACCCGTATGAGAAGGCAGAAACATGTGCGCACGTGCGGGCATCTGTGCGCCTTGGAGATGTCCGTGGAAAGGTGCCAGTTCAATTCATCTCCTTATTTATGGATTGTCCTATAAACAGCTGTAGATTGCCTGCTGTCGGTCACTTCCTTGTGTTTAGGTAATGTCCAGTATATAATATAATTAAATACATTAATTAACTTGTGACGCAATGCTGTAAATTGCAAAAAAGTCGGGAATTCTCGGCAAACGGACGTCTTTTTTGATCATTTATATCTCTGTCAATTCTAGACCATTTTTTACATTTCAAAATGTAGCGTTACAGGCAAACATCACTCTCTCAGATGCTGTATAGAATATGTGGGTAGGTCTTCTGTACGAAGAGGAATCAAGCAACCTAACGGTCGGGGATTCGGTGGAAACGTTTCCACAGGTCTAGTTTTATTTTAAAATGGTTAAATATATAACTAGATGAATGCCCCTCGTGGCACAGGTCTCCACCGGACGGACAGGTGGACAGGTGAAGAGACAGACGTGCGGATGGCCAGTCTGTGACGTAACAGTCATTCTGCGGGGTCTGTAAAACATAGTCACCACCATACCGTTACCCTAAGGGTGTGTCACCTGTTACGTCACCTAAGGGTGACGTAACAGGTGAACAGACAGACGTGAGGACGGACAGACGGTGAAACATAGTCACCACCTTATGACAAAAATATGTTTAAAATATATATCGTACATAATTTTTTAATTTAGGCTTTTCTTGTACGTCACGTGGCAGTCACACGTATTGGAGGGGCTAGTGAGGGGCGCTATTGTTATTATGCCACATTCATTTAATGCACAACTGTATGTAGGTGAGCCCATTTGCTCATCTACATATGACATAAAGTTTTCCCTTCTTGTCCATGACATTTCATCATTGTGACAAACAACTCAGCCAAGCTCTATATAAAGAAGGTTATAGCCATTGATAGAGACAGCAGCTAGAGTCAAAGAGAGGCCAGGATAAAGTTTTCCATAAGGAGTCAGAGAGTTCCCCCACAGAACCTGCAACGCGATCAGTCCATGTACAGTATATGGATTCAGAACTGATGATGAACCACCATTCCAGTAAAGAGTCTCGCCAAATGAACAGAAAGGAGGTGATTGTGCCCTCGGAATCCTGTCAGCAAATCACCAGCATTGTAACCAGCCAGGACCAAGGAGACACAGACCAACCCAGACTGTACGGCCAGCAACGCTTTACCCACACTTTGACTCCACCAGGAGGAGTGAAGATGAGTCAGCTGCTTTCTACGGGGAACAAACCTCACATCCGTGAACGTTGTGGCAAGAGGTTTGTTTCCCCAAGTCAGCTGGAGAGACACAGTCGCGTCCACACAGGAGAACAACCGTTTCACTGCCAAGAATGTGGTAAAAGTTTCAATCAGCGAGGTAACCTCAGGACACACATGATGGTCCACAATGGAGAACGACCGTTCCAATGCCCAGAGTGTGATAAGAGTTTCAGCAATGCCAGGGACCTAAGGAGACACCAACGTATCCACACAGGAGAACAACCGTTCCAATGCCCAGAGTGTGGTAAAAGTTTCAGTCAGCGAGTTAACCTCAGGACACACATGATGGTCCACAATGGAGAACGACCGTTCCAATGCCCAGAGTGTGATAAGAGTTTCAGCGATGCCAGGGACCTAAGGAGGCACCAACGTATCCATAGTGGTGAAACACCCTTCATTTGTAAACTTTGTCACAAGAGGTTCAGCAGGTTGGATCATCTGCAGGTCCACCTGCGCATCCACACTGGTGAATAACCGTATCACTGTAAACACTGCGCTAAGAATTTCAGTTTGATCAGTGACCCGAGAAGACACCAGTTTTCTAGCGGCTGCACTGATAACTTTGGCCTGTTGTAAAGTTTAACTGGTTGACTGACAGTTTTTTTTTTTTTTATATATATATATAATTTTTATCCTACGACTTTTGTAACCCATTTTTTCACCCAGTGCCAATTCCTAATGTGATCCTGGGCTCTACACACCCTCCGCCAACCTGGGGAGGCAGCGGACTGGCCTCATGCTTCCTTCAATGCATGAGGAGTCCAAGCTGCCTTCTTTTCACCTGACAGGGGGGAGTTTCCCTGGTTGGACGTAGCGCGTGGAAGGAACACGTTATTCCAACCAGTTCCAGTCTCCTCCATCAGGCGCCCCGGCTGGCCAGGGGGAGGCAGTTTAGAGTCCAGGATTACAGCATGTTTTTGTGAGGGTATCTACCCTAGGGGACACGGGGAGAACATCGCTCCAAGCGATGGGTCATAAGCGGAGAACCAATTTCGCTGCGGTAGCGTAATGACAAATCATGCGACTTTGACTTTGACTGTAGTCTTAAAAAGTGACGCCAGCCACTAGCCCCTCTTGTATGGCATTAATGTTTGTCTTTCAGTGTTGTTTGCCATTGACAATTAAGATAAATCTAATATTCATTTTGAGGCTGAAAAAATAAACTTGATCACCCATTGCTCAAACAAACATTATGTTGTAATCGATGTTGTATGATAAGAGTCCCTCACTTCACACAGGTGTGATTTTTCCCCCTTTTATTCCCCCGGTCCCTAATATATGACATGGGCATTCTGTTCAACCACGTCAATCTGAACCCAAATTCAGAGAGAATCCCTTTCATTGGCAGACCACAGCAATAGCAGAATAGCTATACTATACTGAGTCACTATTCTAAATATTCAGAAAATGTTTTTTTACTAACCTATCGTGGACATACAAAAAAGTATTTGATATATCAATATCGCAAAATCGATCGAACACCCGAACAATAGGTGTATCGATTGAAAGGCTGTGGCATTAAATGGCACAAATTATAAAGGATAATTATAAAGCATTACACAACATTTAATAGTGATTATTTTTTATTTCATTTACTGCATATCTTGCTATAAAATATCACAGGATCTCTATTGAATGTGAACGGGGTGATGCCATACAACAGTTTACAATTAGCATAATTAATAATCATTATAAAAATGGAAATGACTGTCAAATTTATAAATAAGTGTGCTTAATGGGCTTTCTATGTTATTTTGATGTGCTGAATCCATTTTCACCACATGCCAAGTGATACAAGTTACCGTTTTGTCAGAAATTGAGTAATTAGCACAAGTAAAACCCCTTAATTAAGCACTTAATTAATAAAAATAGAAATATCTTTAATTTTGATACATATTTGTACAAAACATATATAACGTGCTGTTTCTATATGGTTTTTATGGGCTGAATTCAGAAATGTCAGAAATTAAATAATTACAATATTTAATCACTAAAACTGGAAATTGACTATAATTCTGATAAATTTTACTTGTGGTGTTGTTTGTACATGATTTTTATATGCTGCACCCTCATACCCCCTTTAATGTTTGTTTTTCAATGATGTTTGCCATAGACAATGAAGATAAATCTAATTTAATGACGTTATGACGTAAAGTTTTCCCTTCTTGTCCATGACATTTCATCATTGTGACAAGCAACCCAGCCAAGCTCAGCACTCGGTAGAGCGCAAACTTGCACATTGCACACAAGTAGGCCATGGCCTACTCGTGCATGAGCGGAGCGAGCTAACACTCATGACTTCAGCTATAAGGCTCTCTTATTCCAGTCAGCATTGCATCATCATCTAAACCGGCCAATTGGAGTATCCTGAGGGATGAACGACCGCCGAACACCGTGCACCGATCGCTTAAAGGACAACTATGGCTCCATTTTCGCTCCACGCGCTAGCCAAAACGCTACCCGAAACCCGCAACGAATTCCCTTATTGGTAATTTCGTCGCCTTTCCTCTTCCCTTAGCCACTGTTCTTTATGCCGACACCTTTATTTGTGACTGGAGGGTCATAGGCGTGTTTGTCGCGCAGTCCCTTAAGTTGCTAATTTCGTCAAATAGATTTGGGAACTAGATAACGGGATTTCAAAGCACCCGCTAACCTGTATGAGAAGGCAGAAACTTCGGGGCGCGAAGCGCCCCGAACTTCTAGTTTTTTACATTTCAAAATGCAGCGTGACAGGCAAACATCACTCTCTCAGATGCTGTATAGAATATGTGGGTAGGTCTTCTGTACGAAGAGGAATCAAGCAACCTAACTGTCGGGGATTCGTTGGAAACGTTTCCACCGAATCCCCGGGCGCAGGTCTAGTTTTATTTTAAAATGGTTAAATATATAGCTAGATGAATGCCCCTGGTGGCACAGGTCTCCACCGGACGGACAGGTGGACAGTAGGGATGGCCAAATGGAAAGATTTTCTTAACCGATCGTCGTCAGACCTCTGCCGGTTAATGACCGTTAACCGATAAGGAAAAATGTGCTATTTTAATCCATTAAAAAGGCCAATTATACGCGGCTACAGCCGGCCTTTTCCGAGTCCCTTTTCCACCTCAAGCACTAAGCAATAACAATGGCTGCATTAGTTCTATGGACATCGTATCTTAGTTGTATATGGACACGTTCTGTTACTGTAGGCTATCAGAAACGAATCAAATTTCGGGGACGGAAATGAGCAACCAATTATCAAATGCGTGCGTGCGTTACAGCACAAACACTTTGTGTTCGCTGCTCGACGAGATCACTTGTAACGCAGCGAGCGCCCTGTGCATGTGTTGTGAGAGAATCGATGTTAAATTAGGCTACTGTTACTGTGTACCTTTTGCAGTATTTCATCAATTATATCCATCGCGCGCAGCGATGGTCGAGGGAGAGGAAAAAGTGTCCGTGATCGCCTTTCTTGCTTTCTTTTCTTTTTTTGGAGGCTCGTGTTGCAGAGCCGGCTATACAGCTGGGGCCATGGGGGGGAATGCCCCCCTAAACGCCCTTCATATAATGACGCTATAATGACGCTGCCTCATAAAGCCCCCCCAATTGTGAAATGTTAGATCCGGGCAAAAAAAAAGTTTGAACGCACGCTCCGCTCCAAAGACTCTTACTTTCCCATTACTTTCACATTAGAACGGTCAGTCTCCGTGCAAGATTTACGCACACGCAGGCGAATTGTGTGCGCAGTACGCACACAATTCAATTCACTCTCACCGAATGAGTTTTCATCCGACACACGACGTTCTCCAAACATATAACACAGACGCGGGGCCGTCTTGCTGCGGAACAAATGCATAGTCAACTCGGCATCCTGCGTATACTGCATGCAATGTTAAGAGCTGTGCGCTGCGCGATAAATATACAATCTACAAGCTCACAGGCATTATAAGTGAGCTGCAGCACCTAGTTATAAAACTAGGTGAATTATACCGCGCGAATACTGCAGTATAATATTTATTTTACAACGCACACATCTAAATTACCAAAAATAGCTCTGTGGTGAGTCATCATTGAACGAGCCACGTGCGTAATCTCCATATAGCCATGCGTATGCGCAGCGTGTGCCGTGATGCAGAAGGACAGATAGAGCAATGGCCTTACTGACATCCATAAAATAAAACTATAGGCTTAAATACATACAAAGATGGTTATTACCAAAGTTTAGTGAAAGCTCAGTGGCTGCTGGCTGCAGCACACACACTCTGCTCCCCTGGCTATTGGGTAATAACGTGGATGAAATTGGAAAAGTCCAGCGTGCCCCGACAGCCACGTGCGCTTTTATTTTTATTTTATCAGTTAATCATTAGCCGTTAATGTTGTCGATAACCGAAATTCTTAACGGTTAACGGTTAACGATTAACTGTTGGACATCCCTAGTGGACAGGTGAAGAGACAGACGTGCGGATGGCCAGTCTGTGACGTAACAGTCATTCTGTGGGGGTCTGTAAAACATAGTCACCACCATACCGTTACCCTAAGGGTGTGTCACCTGCTACGTCACCTAAGGGTGACGTAATGTCACCCTTATGGGCTCACCCCTGTATGTAGGTGAGCCCATTTGCTCATCTACATATGACGTAAAGTTTTCCCTTCTTGTCCATGACATTTCATCATTGTGACAAACAACTCAGCCAAGCTCTATATAAAGAAGGTTATGGCCATTGATAGAGACAGCAGCTAGAGTCAAAGAGAGGCCAGGATAAATTAGTTTTCCATAAGGAGTCAGAGAGTTCCCCCACAGAACCTGCAACGCCATCAGTCCATGTACAGTATATGGATTCAGAACTGATGATGAACCACCATTCCAGTAAAGAGTCTCGCCAAATGACCAGAAAGGAGGTGATTGTGCCCTCGGAATCCTGTCAGCAAATCACCAGTATTGTGTCCAGCCAGGACCAAGGAGACGCAGACCAACCCAGACTGTACGGACATCAACGCTTTACCCACACTTTGACTCCACCAGGAGGAGTGGAGACGAGTCAGCTGCTTTCTACAGGGATGAAACCTCACATCTGTGAACGTTGTGGCAAGAGGTTTGTTTCCCCAAGTCAGCTGGAGAGACACAGTCGCGTCCACACAGGAGAAAAGCCGTTTCACTGCCAAGAGTGTGGTAAAAGTTTCAGTCGGCGAGGTCACCTCAGGACACACATGATGGTCCACAATGGAGAACGACCGTTCCAATGCCCAGAGTGTGATAAGAGTTTCAGCGTTGCAGGGGACCTAAGGAGACACCAACGTATCCACACAGGAGAACGACCGTTCCAATGCCCAGAGTGTGGTAAAAGTTTCAGTCAGCGAGGTCACCTCAGGACACACATGATGGTCCATACCGGTGAAAAACCGTTTCACTGCCATGAGTGTCGTAAAAGTTTCAGTCGGCGAGGTAGCCTCAGGACACACATGATGGTCCATACTGGTGAAAAACCGTTTCACTGCCCAGGCTGTGATAAGAGTTTCACTAACATAAGTAACCTAAATAGGCACCAGAGTGTCCACAATGGAAAACAACCGTTCCAATGCCCAGAGTGTGATGAGAGTTTCAGCGTGCTAGCGGGCCTAAGGAGACACCAACGTATCCACAGTGGTGAAACACCCTTCATTTGTAAACTTTGTCACAAGAGGTTCAGCAGGTTGGATCATCTGCAGGTCCACCTGCGCATCCACACTGGTGAATAACCGTATCACTGTAAACACTGCGCTAAGAATTTCAGTTCGATCAGTGACCCGAGAAGACACCAGTTTTCTAGCGGCTGCACTGATAACTTTGGCCTGTTGTAAAGTTTAACTGGTTGACTGACAGTTTTTTTTTTTTTTTTTTTTTTTTAATATAATTTTTATCCTACGATTTTTGTAACCCATTTTTTCACCCAGTGCCAATTACTAATGTGATCCTGGGCTCTACACACCCTCCGCCAACCTGGGGAGGCAGCGGACTGGCCTCATGCTTCCTTCAATGCATGAGGAGTCCAAGCTGCCTTCTTTTCACCTGACAGGGGGGAGTTTCCCTGGTTGGACGTAGCGCGTGGAAGGAACACGTTATTCCAACCAGTTCCAGTCTCCTCCATCAGGCGCCCCGCCCCGGCTGGCCAGGGGGAGGCAGTTTAGAGTCCAGGATTACAGCATGTTTTTGTGAGGGTATCTACCCTAGGGGACACGGGGAGAACATGCAAACTCCACACAGAAAGGCCCTTTCATCAACCCCGCCTCGGGTATGGGCACTGATGACGTGGAGGAGCAGACACGCCGCCAGCAGCGGTTGACTGACAGGTTGCCAGTCAAAAGAGAGGCATCAAAGAGGGAGAATGGAGGCAGGGAAGGATCGACATCTGGAAATCAGACAAATCTGCTCCGGGTCTTGACCTGGTCGGGTCAAGACTCTAAAAATGGGACCCAATGCCTTCCTGCTTGGCGCTCAGCATCAAAAAAGGGATGGATTGGGGGTCAAAATCAGCTAATGATTCCCGAGCGCGGCAAGCCGCAGCTCACCGCTCCAAGTGATGGGTCAAAAGCGGAGAACCAATTTCGCTGCGGTAGCGTAGTGACAAATCATGCGACTTTGACTTTGACTGTAGTCTTAAAAAGTGACGCCAGCCACTAGCCCCTCTGGCATGGCATTAATGTTTGTCTTTCAGTGATGTTTGCCATTGACAATTAAGATAAATCTAATATTCATTTTGAGGCTGAAAAAATAAATTTGATCACCCATTAATCAAACAAACATTATGTTGTAATCGATGTTGTATGATAAGAGTCCCTCACTTCACACAGGTGTGATTTTCCCCCCTTTTATTCCCCCGGAATATAACGTGCATAACGTGCTGTTTCTATATGGTTTTTATGGGCTGAATTCAGAAATGTCAGAAATTAAATAATTACAATATTTAATCACTAAAACTGGAAATTGACTATAATTCTGATAAATTCTACTTGTGGTGTTGTTTGTACATCATTTTTATATGCTGAACCCTCATACCCCCATTAAGGTTTGTTTTTCAATGATGTTTGCCATAGACAATGAAGATAATTCTAATTTCATTTTAAAATGGTAAAAATGTATAAATATGTTTAGATATATAAGTATACATATATTTTTAATTTAGGCTTTTCTTGTACGCCATGTGGCAGCCAAGTCTATGGACTTCTAATGTTTGCTTTAAAGGTAGCTACCTTTACTACCTTTGGCTGCATCATGACGTCACACGTGTTGGAGGGGCTAGTGAGGGGCGCTATTATGATAAGCCCGCATTCATCTAATGTAGTGGTTTTCAACCTTTTTGACACCAGGGACCACCATTTATTCAGCATTTGAGCCACGGACCAACATTTGATGACATTTTAGCCCCAAAGACCTAAAACTAAAGAATTCTTTTAGCTTTGTTCACAAAATGTCACAGTGTAGACTTCTTAATTAAGTGGTGCTAATTCAGAGGATGAATATTTTAACCCTTGCGGGTCCATTTGGTTTCATTTTCACACTCTCAAGAGTTACATCTGGTTAGCAAGCTTTCCATCATTTAGCTTGGGGACCACCTGGAACCTTCTCAGGGCCCACTGGTGGTCCCCGGACCACCTGTTGAAAACCCCTGATCTAATGCACAACTGTATGTAGGTGAGCCCATTTGCTCCTCTACATATGACGTAAAGTTTTCCCTTCTTGTCCATGACATTTCATCATTGTGACAAGCAACCCAGCCAAGCTCAGCACTCGGTAGGTAGAGCGCAAACTTGCACATTGCACACAAGTAGGCCATGGCCTACTTGTGCATGAGCGGAGCGAGCTAACACTCATGACTTCAGCTATAAGGGTCTCTTATTCAAGTCAGCATTGCATCATCATCTAAACCGGCCAATTGGAGTATCCTGAGGGATGAACGACCGCCGAACACCATGCACTGATTGCTTAAAGGACAACTACGGCTCCATTTACGCTCCACGCGCTACCCGAAACGTTACCTGAAACCCGCAACGAATTCCCTTATTGGTATTTTCGTCGCCTTTTCTCTTCCCTTAGCCACTATTCTTTATGCCGACACCTTTATTTTGTGACTGGAGGGTCATAGGCGTGTTTGTCGCGCAGTCCCTTAAGTTGCTAATTTCGTCAAATAGATTTGGGAACTAGATAACGGGATTTAAAAGCACCCGCTAACCCGTATGAGAAGGCAGAAACATGTGCGCACGTGCGGGCATCTGTGCGCCTTGGAGATGTCCGTGGAAAGGTGCCAGTTCAATTCATCTCCTTATTTATGGATTGTCCTATAAACAGCTGTAGATTGCCTGCTGTCGGTCACTTCCTTGTGTTTAGGTAATGTCCAGTATATAATATAATTAAATATATTAATTAACTTGCAATGCTGTAAATTGCAAAAAAGTCAGGAATTCTCGGCAAAAACAGACGTCTTTTTTGATCATTTATTTCTCGGTCAATTCTAGACCATTTTTTACATTTCAAAATGTAGCGTTACAGGCAAACATCACTCTCTCAGATGCTGTATAGAATACAGTATGTGGGTAGGTCTTCTGTACGAAGAGGAATCAAGCAACCTAACGGTCGGGGATTCGGTGGAAACGTTTCCACAGGTATAGTTTTATTTTAAAATGGTTAAATTTTAAAATTTAACCATACCATACCGTTACCCTAAGGGTGTGTCACCTGTTACGTCACCTAAGGGTGACGTAACAGGTGAACAGACAGACGTGAGGACGGACAGACGGTGAAACATAGTCACCACCTTATGACAAAAATATGTTTAAAATATATATCGTACATAATTTTTTAATTTAGGCTTTTCTTGTACGTCACGTGGCAGTCACGTATTGGAGGGGCTAGTGAGGGGCGCTATTGTTATTATGCCACATTCATCTAATGCACAACTGTATGTAGGTGAGCCCATTTGCTCATCTACATATGACGTAAAGTTTTCCCTTCTTGTCCATTTCATCATTGTGACAAACAACTCAGCCAAGCTCTATATAAAGAAGGTTATAGCCATTGATAGAGACAGCAGCTAGAGTCAAAGAGAGGCCAGGATAAATTAGTTTTCCATAAGGAGTCAGAGAGTTCCCCCACAGAACCTGCAACGCCACCAGTCCATGTACAGTATATGGATTCAGAACTGATGATGAACCACCATTCCAGTAAAGAGTCTCGCCAAATGAACAGAAAGGAGGTGATTGTGCCCTCGGAATCCTGTCAGCAAATCACCAGCATTGTAACCAGCCAGGAACAAGGAGACGCAGACCAACCCAGACTGTACGGCCAGCAACGCTTTACCCACACTTTGACTCCACCAGGAGGAGTGGAGACGAGTCAGGTGACTTCTATGGGGATGAAACCTCACATCTGTGAACGTTGTGGCAAGAGGTTTGTTTCCCCAAGTAAACTGGAGAGACACAGTCGTGTCCACACAGGAGAACAACCGTTTCACTGCCAAGAGTGTGGTAAAAGTTTCAGTCAGCGAGGTAGCCTCAGTACACACATGATGGTCCATACCGGTGAAAAACCGTTTCACTGCCAAGAGTGTGGTAAAAGTTTCAGTCAGCAAGGTCACCTCAGTACACACATGATGGTCCATACTGGAGAAAAACCGTTTCACTGCCAAGAGTGTGGTAAAAGTTTCAGTCAGCGAGTTAACCTCAGGACACACATGATGGTCCACAATGGAGAACGACCGTTCCAATGCCCAGAGTGTGATAAGAGTTTCAGCCAGCTAGCGGTCCTAAGGAGACACCAACGTATCCACACAGGAGAACAACCGTTCCAATGCCCAGAGTGTGATAAGAGTTTCAGCGATGCAGGGGACCTAAGGAGACACCAACGTATCCATAGTGGTGAAACACCCTTCATTTGTAAACTTTGTCACAAGAGGTTCAGCAGGTTGGATCATCTGCAGGTCCACCTGCGCATCCACACTGGTGAATAACCGTATCACTGTAAACACTGCGCTAAGAATTTCAGTTTGATCAGTGACCCGAGAAGACACCAGTTTTCTAGCGGCTGCACTGATAACTTTGGCCTGTTGTAAAGTTTAACTGGTTGACTGACAGTTTTTTTTTTTTTTAATATAATTTTTATCCTACGATTTTTGTAACCCATTTTTTCACCCAGTGCCAATTCCTAATGTGATCCTGGGCTCTACACATCCTCCGGCAACCTGGGGAGGCAGCGGACTGGCCTCATGCTTCCTTCAATGCATGAGGAGTCCAAGCTGCCTTCTTTTCACCTGACAGGGGGGAGTTTCCCTGGTTGGACGTAGCGCGTGGAAGGAACACGTTATTCCAACCAGTTCCAGTCTCCTCCATCAGGCGCCCCGGCTGGCCAGGGGGAGGCAGTTTAGAGTCCAGGATTACAGCATGTTTTTGTGAGGGTATCTACCCTAGGGGACACGGGGAGAACATCGCTCCAAGCGATGGGTCATAAGCGGAGAACCAATTTCGCTGCGGTAGCGTAATGACAAATCATGCGACTTTGACTTTGACTGTAGTCTTAAAAAGTGACGCCAGCCACTAGCCCCTCTTGTATGGCATTAATGTTTGTCTTTCAGTGTTGTTTGCCATTGACAATTAAGATAAATCTAATATTCATTTTGAGGCTGAAAAAATAATCTTGATCACCCATTGCTCAAACAAACATTATGTTGTAATCGATGTTGTATGATAAGAGTCCCTCACTTCACACAGGTGTGATTTTTCCCCCTTTTATTCCCCCGGTCCCTAATATATGACATGGGCATTCTGTTCAACCACGTCAATCTGAACCCAAATTCAGAGAGAATCCCTTTCATTGGCAGACCACAGCAATAGCAGAATAGCTATACTATACTGAGTCACTATTCTAAATATTCAGAAAATGTTTTTTTTACTAACCTATCGTGGGCATACAAAAAAGTATTTGATATATCAATATCGCAAAATCGATCGAACACCCGAACAATAGGTGTATCGATTGAAAGGCTGTGGCATTAAATGGCACAAATTATAAAGGATAATTATAAAGCATTACACAACATTTAATAGTGATTATTTTTTATTTCATTTACTGCATATCTTGCTATAAAATATCACAGGATCTCTATTGAATGTGAACGGGGTGATGCCATTCAACAGTTTACAATTAGCATAATTAATCATTATAAAAATAAAATTTATCAATAAGTGTGCTTAATGGGCTTTCTATGTTATTTTGATGTGCTGAATCCATTTTCACCACATGCCAAGTGATACAAGTTACCGTTTTGTCAGAAATTGAGTAATTAGCACAAGTAAACCCCTTAATTAAGCACTTGTACAAAACATACATAACGTGCTGTTTCTATATGGTTTTTATGGGCTGAGTTCAAAAATGTCAGAAATTAAACAATTACAATATTTAATCACTAAAAGTGGAAATTGACTATAATTCTGATAAATTCTACTTGTGGTGTTGTTTGTACATGATTTTTATATGCTGAACCCTCATACCCCCATTAATGTTTGTTTTTCAATGATGTTTGCCATAGACAATGAACATAAATCTAATTTAATTTTAAAATGGTAAAAATGTATAAATATGTTTAAATATATAAGTATACATATATTTTTAATTTAGGCTTTTCTTGTACGCCATACGGCAGCCAAGTCTATAGACTTCTAATGTTTGCTTTAAATCAGGGGTTTTCGACCAGTGGTCCGGGGACCACCAGTGGTCCCTGAGAGGATTCCAGGTGGTCCCCAGGCTAAATGATGGAAAGTTGGTTAACCAGATGTAACTCTTAAGAGTGTAAAAATTAAACCAAATGGACCCTTGCGGGTCCATTTGGTTTCATTTTTACACTCTCAAGAGTTAAAATATTCATCTGAATTAGCACTACTGTATTTAATTAAGAAGTCTACACTGTATTGCAAAATCCAGCCCGGAATTGTGAACTAAACCTAAAGAATTCTTTAGTTTTAGGTCTTTGGGGCTAAATGTCATCAAATGGTGGTCTGTGGCTCAAATGTTGAATGAATGGTGGTCCCTGGTGTCAAAAAGGTTGAAAACCTTTGGCTGCATCATGCCGTCACACGTGTTGGAGGGGCTAGTGAGGGGCGCTATTATGATAATGCCGCATTCATCTAATGCAGAGGTCTTCAACCTTTTTGACTCTAGGGACCACCATTTATTTAGCATTTGAGCCATGGACCACCATTTAAGAACATTTTAGC
This sequence comes from Benthosema pterotum, assembly GCA_039105355.1. Lineage (NCBI taxonomy): Eukaryota > Metazoa > Chordata > Actinopteri > Myctophiformes > Myctophidae > Benthosema > Benthosema pterotum. Next base: position 36,605,945 of record CM076986.1, read on the forward strand.
TCCACAGACCCCAAAACTAAAGAAAGCTTTTGCTTTTGTCCATTTTCTAGTTGTGTAGACTTTTAATATTTTAACTCTTGAGAGTGTAAAAATGAAACCAAATGGACCCGCAAGGGTCCATTTGGTTTCATTTTTATGTTCTCAAGAGTTACATCTGGTTAACCAACTTAGCTGGGGACCACCTGGAACCCTCTCAGGGACCACTGGTGGTCCCCGGACCACCTGTTGAAAACCCCTGATCTAATGCACAACTGTATGTAGGTGAGCCCATTTGCTCCTCTACATATGACGTAAAGTTTTCCCTTCTTGTCCATGACATTTCATCATTGTGACAAGCAACCCCGCCAAGCTCAGCACTCGGTAGAGCGCAAACTTGCACATTGCACACAAGTAGGCCATGGCCTACTCGTGCACGAGCGGAGCGAGCTAACACTCATGACTTATGCTATAAGGGTCTCTTATTCCAGTCAGCATTGCATCATCATCTAAACCGGCCAATTGGAGTATCCTGAGGGATGAACGACCGCCGAACACCGCACACCGATCGCTTAAAGGACAACTGAAACGTTACCCGAAACCCGCAACGAATTCCCTTATTGGTATTTTCATCGCCTTTTCTCTTCCCTTAGCCACTGTTCTTTATGCCGACACCTTTATTTGTGACTGGAGGGTCATAGGCGTGTTTGTCGCGCAGTCCCTTAAGTTGCTAATTTCGTCAAATAGATTTATTTGGGAACTAGATAACGGGATTTCAAAGCACCCGCTAACCCATATGAGAAGGCAGAAACATGTGCGCACGTGCGGGCATCTGTGCGCCTTGGAGATGTCCGTGGAAAGGTGCCAGTTCAATTCATCTCCTTATTTATGGATTGTCCTATAAACAGCTGTAGGTTGCCTGCTGTCGGTCACTTCCTTGTGTTTAGGTAATGTCCAGTATATAATATAATTAAATATATTAATTAACTTGCAATGCTGTAAATTGCAAAAAAGTCGGGAATTCTCGGCAAAAACAGACGTCTTTTTTGATCATTTATATCTCGGTCAATTCTAGACCATTTTTTACATTTCAAAATGTAGCGTTACAGGCAAACATCACTCTCTCAGATGCTGTATAGAATATGTGGGTAGGTCTTCTGTACGAAGAGGAATCAAGCAACCTAACGGTCGGGGATTCGGTGGAAACGTTTCCACAGGTCTAGTTTTATTTTAAAATGGTTAAATATATAGCTAGATGAATGCCCCTGGTGGCACAGGTCTCCACCGGACGGACAGGTGGACAGGTGAAGAGACAGACGTGCGGATGGCCAGTCTGTGACGTAACAGTCATTCTGTGGGGGTCTGTAAAACATAGTCACCAACATACCGTTACCCTAAGGGTGTGTCACCTGCTACGTCACCTAAGGGTGACGCAATGTCACCCTTATGGGCTCACCCCTGTATGTAGGTGAGCCCATTTGCTCATCTACATATGACGTAAATTTTTCCCTTCTTGTCCATGACATTGACATTTCATCATTGTGACAAACAACTCAGCCAAGCTCTATATAAAGAAGGTTATAGCCATTGATAGAGACAGCAGCCAGAGTCAAAGAGAGGCCAGGATAAATTAGTTTTCCATAAGGAGTCAGAGAGTTCCCCCACAGAACCTGCAACGCCATCAGTCCATGTACAGTATATGGATTCAGAACTGATGATGAACCACCATTCCAGTAAAGAGTCTCGCCAAATGACCAGAAAGGAGGCGATTGTGCCCTCGGAATCCTGTCAGCAAATCACCAGCATTGTAACCAGCCAGGACCAAGGAGACACAGACCAACCCAGACTGTACGGCCAGCAACGCTTTACCCACACTTTGACTCCACCAGGAGAAGTGGAGACGAGTCAGCCTATTTCTACGGGGATGAAACCTCACATCTGTGAACGTTGTGGCAAGAGGTTTGTTTACCCAAGTCAGCTGGAGAGACACAGTCGCGTCCACACAGGAGAACAACCGTTTCACTGCCAAGAGTGTGGTAAGAGTTTCAGCGATGCAAGGGACCTAAGGAGACACCAACGTATCCACACAGGAGAACAACCGTTTCACTGCCAAGAGTGTGGTAAAAGTTTCAGTCAGCGAGGTAGCCTCAGGACACACATGATGGTCCATACCGGTGAAAAACCGTTTCACTGCCAAGAGTGTGGTAAAAGTTTCAATCAGCGAGTTAACCTCAGGACACACATGATGGTCCACAATGGAGAACGACCGTTCCAATGCCCAGACTGTGATAAGAGATTCAGCTTGCTAACGGCCCTAAGGAGACACCAACGTATCCACAGTGGTGAAACGCCCTTCATTTGTAAACTTTGTAACACGAGGTTCAGCAGGTTAGATGCTCTACAGGTCCACCTGCGCATCCACACTGGTGAATAACCGTATCACTGTAAACACTGTGCTAAGAATTTCAGTTCGATCAGTGACCTGAAAAAACACCAGTTTTCTGGCAACTGCAATGATAACTTTGGTGCAGGCCCGTTTAAGAGTTTAAATGGTTGACTGCCAGTCAAAAGCGAGACATCCAAGAGGGAGGATCAACATATGGAAATCAGACAAATCTGCTCCATATATGGATATCAGATAAATTCATTTTGAGGCCGAAAACCTGGACGATAGGTATATCGACTGAGAAGCTGCTCTATCAACATGGCAATAAATGGCATAAGTTAGAAAGGATAATTATAAACCATTAAACAACATTTTATAGTGCTTCTTTTTCAAAATATCACAGGATCTATATTGAATGCGAAGGGTTTGGTGCCATACAACACAGTATGGCATCCCCAATACTACCCCAAATATAACCTCATCAACAACATACTACTGTACAGCAGTGTTGGGAAAGTTCACTTTTTTTTTTAACTATATCAGTTCATCGTTTGCAGATCTAAAAACAAACCGTTCATAGTTCATAATACAGCATTTTGAACTAAAGTTCATAATTCTCCTTTTTTGTTGTCAAAATGATTGCAGACCATAGTCATATACACAACCGCAGACTCCATTGCTATTGGGAATGAAACCAACCAAACCTAGAAATAATTAATCTCTTTCCTCTCTATTATGGGCTTCATTTATGAAACCATTTATGAAACCGAACCAAATCCATTTGGTTTCATGTTTACGCTCTCAAAGAGTTAACATCTGGTTAACCGACTTTCCGTCAGTTAGCCTGGGGACCGCCTGTAATCCTCTCGAGGACCACTGGTGGTCCTCGCACCACCTGTTGAAAACCCCTGGGTTGGGAGTAGCAGTAGTTGGGCTTAGCATTGACCAGTGAAGAACAGTCACGACCGTTGGCCACTGGTCGCAACTGTTTTCCACCCTTCACAACCTCAAATTGATTCCGCTGTCTCTCCATTTGACTGGTTAAACTTGTCCTATGCAACAGAGCGCACACAGAGGAAACTTTGGGGTGAAATGGATACAGCGGCCGAAGTTGGGATGGCGGGTTCACGGCTGATTTAATATCAGAGGGGAAATAATATGAAATTCAACTTTTTTAATTTAAAATTTTAGTGTTTTTGTTGCTCCCAAGTGTGTGTCTTCTCTTCCCACACATTTTCTAGTGTGAATAATCGGTCATCATATATTTTAAATGATGTGAAACACTACCACTGCTACTAACTAACTACAGTTGTGTCACCACTAAACCAACAGCATTTCATCACTGAAAACAGAAGTCAGACCTTTAGCTTCATGCATGCTGCGTGTCTGTTGCAACTTCAACAACAACTGATGTTATTATTGATGCTTATACTAATAAAAGTCCTGTAACTGAAAATTGTATGGGTGCGGCTTCATTGCCCGTGGCGCGGAGCTTTAATGTCGATTGCTCTCAGGAACAGCTTGTGTGATTTTGGTCCCATAATGATGGGACCAAAGATCAGCACTTGAGTTTTTAAGAGTTTTTAACTGGGTCAATCTAGCCTTATTTCTTATCTGGTCGGTTGGAAACCTAATGCCATACCATCACATAAATTCCAATATAGTGCCTGATAGAGGAAAAAAAGGTTGAGTATATAAATACACATACGTTTTTAATTTAGGCTTTTCTTGTACGCCATGTGGCAGCCAAGTCTATGGACTGGTCTAATGTGGGCTTTGGAGGTAGGTACCTTTACTACTTTTGGCTGCATCATGACGTCACGCGTGTTGGCAGGGCTAGTGAGGGGCGCTATTGTTATTATGATTATCTCATGAACAACTGTATGTAGGTGAGCCCATTTGCTCATTTACATATGACGTAAAGTTTTCCCTTCTTGTCAATGACATCATTGTGAGAAACAACTCAGCCAAGCTCTATATAAAGAAGGTTATAGCCATTGATAGAGACAGCAGCTAGAGTCAAAGAGAGGCCAGGATAAATTAGTTTTCCATAAGGAGTCAGAGAGTTCCCCCACAGAACCTGCAACGCCATCAGTCCATGTACAGTATATGGATTCAGAACTGATGATGAACCACCATTCCAGTAAGGAGTCTCGCCAAATGAACAGAAAGGAGGTGATTGTGCCCTCGGAATCCTGTCAGCAAATCACCGGCATTGTAACCAGCCAGGACCAAGGAGACGCAGACCAACCCAGACTGTACGGACATCAACGCTTTACCCACACTTTGACTCCACCAGGAGGAGTGGAGACGAGTCAGATGATTTCTACGGGAAAGAAACATCACATCTGTGAACGTTGTGGCAAGAGGTTTGTTTGCCCAAGTGATCTGGAGAGACACCGTCGCGTCCACACAGGAGAACAACCGTTTCACTGCCAAGAGTGTGGTAAAAGTTTCAGTCAGCGAGGTAGCCTCAGTACACACATGATGGTCCATACTGGTGAAAAACCGTTTCACTGCCATGAGTGTGGTAAAAGTTTCAGTCGGCGAGGTAACCTCAGTACACACATGATGGTCCATACCGGAGAACAACCGTTCCAATGCCCAGACTGTGATAAGAGTTTCAGCAATGCAGGGGACCTAAGGAGACACCAACGTATCTATACTGGCGAAACGCCCTTCATTTGTAAACTTTGTCACAAGAGGTTCAGCAGGTTAGATAGTCTGCAGGTCCACCATCGTGTCCACACTGGTGAAAAACCGTACCACTGTAAATATTGTGATAAGAGTTTCAGTACGATCAGCTACCTGAGAAAACACCAGTTTTCTGGCGCCTGCACTGATAACTTTGGCCTGTTGTAGAGTTTAAATGGTCGACTGACAGGTTGCCAGTCAAAAGGGAGGCATCAAAGAGGGAGAATGGAGGCAGGGAAGGATCGACATCTGGAAATCAGACAAATCTAATCCGGCCTGAGGTGGCCAACCGACAAACCTATCAGAATTTTAGGTCTTCACGGTAAATGCGACCGGTAGAACAGTGGCCTTGTGGTTAGTGTCCGCCCTGGAACTGGGAGGCCGGGGTTCGATTCCCGGTCGGGTCAAGACTCTAAAAATGGGGCCCAATGCCTCACTGCTTGGCACTCAGCATCAAAAAAGGGATGGATTGGGGGTCAAAATCAGCTAATGATTCCCGAGCGCGGCAAGCCGCAGCTCACCGCTCCAAGTGATGGGTCAAAAGGGGAGAACCAATTTCGCTGCGGTAATGTAGTGACAAATCATGCGACTTTGACTTTGACTGTAGTCTTAAAAAGTGACGCCAGCCACTAGCCCCTCTTGTATGGCATTAATGTTTGTCTTTTAGTGCTGTTTGCCATTGACAATTAAGATAAATCTAATATTCATTTTGAGGCTGAAAAAATAAACTTGATCACCCATTGCTCAAACAAACATTATGTTGTAATCGATGTTGTATGATAAGAGTCCCTCAGTTCACACAGGTGTGACTTTTCCCCATTTTATTCCCCCGGTCCCTAATACTGTATATGACATGGGCATTCTGTTCAACCACGTCAATCTGACCCCAATTTCAGAGAGAATCCTTTTCATTGGCAGACCACAGCAATAGCAGAATAGCTATACTAAATATTCAGAAAATGTTTTTTTACTAACCTATCGTGGACATACAAAAAAGTATTTGATATATCAATATCGCAAAATCGATCGAACACCCGCACAATAGGTGTATCAATCGAGAGGCTGTGGCATTAAATTGCACAAATTATAAAGGATTAATTATAAAGCATTACACAACATTTAATAGTGATTATTTTTTATTTCATTTACTGCATATCTTGCTATAAAATATCACAGGATCTCTATTGAATGTGAACGGGGTGATGCCATACAACAGTTTACAATTAGCATAATTAATAATCATTATAAAAATGGAAATGACTGACAAATTTATAAATAAGTGTGCTTAATGGGCTGTTTCTATGTTATTTTGATGTGCTGAATCCATTTTCACCACATGCCAAGTGATACAAGTCACCGTTTTGTCAGAAATTGAGTAATTAGCACAAGTAAAACCACTTAATTAAGCACTTATAAAAATGGAAATGTCTTTAATTTTGATACATATTTGTACAAAACATACATAACGTGCTGTTTCTTTATGTTTTTTATGGGCTGAATTCAGAAATGTCAGAAATTAAATAATTAAATATTTAATCACTAAAACTGGAAATTGACTATAATTCTGATAAATTCTACTTGTGGTGTTGTTTGTACATGATTTTTATATGCTGAACCCTCATACCCCCATTAATGTTTGTTTTTCAATTATGTTTGCCATAGACAATGAACATAAATCTAATTTAATTTTAAAATGGTAAAAATGTATAAATATGTTTAAATATATAAGTATACATATATTTTTAATTTAGGCTTTTCTTGTACGCCATGTGGCAGCCAAGTCTATGGACTTCTAATGTTTGCTTTAAATCAGGGGTTTTCGACCAGTGGTCCGGGGACCACCAGTGGTCCCTGAGAGGATTCCAGGTGGTCCCCAGGCTAAATGATGGAAATTTGGTTAACCAGATGTAACTCTTAAGAGTGTAAAAATGAAACCAAATGGACCCTTGCGGGTCCATTTGGTTTCATTTTTACACTCTCAAGAGTTAAAATATTCATCTGAATTAGTAGCACTACTGTCTTTAATTAAGAAGTCTACACTGTTTTGCAAAATCCAGCCCGGAATTGTGAACTAAACCTAAAGAATTCTTTAGTTTTAGGTCTTTGGGGGTAAATGTCATCAAATGGTGGTCCGTGGCTCAAATGCTGAATGAATGGTAGTCCCTGGTGTCAAAAAGGTTGAAAACCTTTGGCTGCATCATGCCGTCACACGTGTTGGAGGGGCTAGTGAGGGGCGCTATTATGATAATGCCGCATTCATCTAATGCAGAGGTTTTTCAACCTTTTTGACTCTAGGGACCACCATTTATTTAGCATTTGAGCCACGGACCACCATTTAAGAACATTTTAGCTCCACAGACCCCAAAACTAAAGAAAGCTTTTGCTTTTGTCCATCTTCTAGTTGTGTAGACTTTTAATATTTTAACTCTTGAGAGTGTAAAAATGAAACCAAATGGACCCGCAAGGGTCCATTTGGTTTCATTTTTATGTTCTCAAGAGTTACATCTGGTTAACCAACTTAGCTGGGGACCACCTGGAACCCTCTCAGGGACCACTGGTGGTCCCCGGACCACCTGTTGAAAACCCCTGATCTAATGCACAACTGTATGTAGGTGAGCCCATTTGCTCATCTACAGATGACGTAAGGTTTTCCCTTCTTGTCCATGACATTTCATCATTGTGACAAGCAACCCAGCCAAGCTCAGCACTCGGTAGCGACGGTAGGTAGAGCGCAAACTGTGCGCACATTGCACACAAGTAGGCCATGGCCTACTTGTGCATGAGTGGAGCGAGCTAACACTCATGACTTCAGCTATAAGGGTCTCTTAATCCAGTCAGCATTGCATCATCATCTAAACCGGCCAATTGGAGTATCCTGAGGGATGAACGACCGCCGAACACCGCGCACCGATCGCTTAAAGGACAACTGAAGCGTTACCCGAAACCCGCAACGAATTCCCTTATTGGTATTTTCGTCGCCTTTCCTCTTCCCTTAGCCACTATTCTTTATGCCGACACCTTTATTTGTGACTGGAGGGTCATAGGCGTGTTTGTCGCGCAGTCCCTTAAGTTGCTAATTTCGTCAAATAGATTTATTTGGGAACTAGATAACGGGATTTCAAAGCACCCGCTAACCCGTATGAGAAGGCAGAAACATGTGCGCACGTGCGGGCATCTGTGCGCCTTGGAGATGTCCGTGGAAAGGTGCCAGTTCAAATCATCTCTTTATTCATGGATTGTCCTATAAACAGCTGTAGATTGCCTGCTGTCGGTCACTTCCTTGTGTTTAGGTAATGTCCAGTATATAATATAATTAAATACATTAATTAACTTGTGACGCAATGCTGTGAATTGCAAAAGTCGGGAATTCTCGGCGAACTGACGTCTTTTTTGATCATTTATATCTCGGTCAATTCTAGACCATTTTTTACATTTCAAAATGTAGCGTTACAGGCAAACATCACTCTCTCAGATGCTGTATAGAATATGTGGGTAGGTCTTCTGTAAGAAGAGGAATCAAGCAACCTAACGGTCAGGGATTCGGTGGAAACGTTTCCACAGGTCTAGTTTTATTTTAAAATGGTTAAATATATAACTAGATGAATGCCCCTCGTGGCACAGGTCTCCACCGGATGGACAGGTGGACAGGTGAAGAGACAGACGTGCGGATGGCCAGTCTGTGACGTACAGTAACAGTCATTCTGCGGGGTCTGTAAAACATAGTCACCACCATACCGTTACCCTAAGGGTGTGTCACCTGTTACGTCACCTAAGGGTGACGTAACAGGTGAACAGACAGACGTGAGGACGGACAGACGGTGAAACATAGTCACCACCTTATGACAAAAATATGTTTAAAATATATATCGTACATAATTTTTTAATTTAGGCTTTTCTTGTACGTCACGTGGCAGTCACACGTATTGGAGGGGCTAGTGAGGGGCGCTATTGTTATTATGCCGCATTCATCTAATGCACAACTGTATGTAGGTGAGCCCATTTGCTCATCTACATATGACGTAAAGTTTTCCCTTCTTGTCCATGACATTGACATTTCATCATTGTGACAAACAACTCAGCCAAGCTCTATATAAAGAAGCTTATAGTCATTGATAGAGACAGCAGCTAGAGTCAAAGAGAGGCCAGGATAAATTAGTTTTCCATAAGGAGTCAGAGAGTTCCCCACAGAACCTGCAACGCCATCAGTCCATGTACAGTATATGGATTCAGAACTGATGATAAACCATCATTCCAGTAAGGAGTCTCGCCATATGACCAGAAAGGAGGTGATTGTGCCCTCGGAATCCTGTCAGCAAATCACCAGCATTGTAACCAGCCAGGACCAAGGAGACACAGACCAACCCAGACTGTACGGCCAGCAACGCTTTACCCACACTTTGACTCCACCAGGAGGAGTGAAGATGAGTCAGCTGCTTTCTACGGGGAAGAAACATCACATCTGTGAACGTTGTGGCAAGAGGTTTGTTTCCCCAAGTCAGCTGGAGACACACAGTCGCGTCCACACAGGAGAACAACCGTTTCACTGCCAAGAGTGTGGTAAAAGTTTCAGTCAGGGAGGTAACCTCAGGACACACATGATGGTCCATACTGGTGAAAAAATGTTTCACTGCCAAGAATGTGATAAGAGTTTCACTAACGTAAGTCACCTAAATAGTCACCAGAGTGTCCACAATGGAGAACGACCGTTCCAATGCCCAGAGTGTGATAAGAGATTCAGCCTGCTATCGGCCCTAAGGAGACACCAACGTATCCATAGTGGTGAAACGCCCTTCATTTGTAAACTTTGTCACAAGAGGTTCAGCAGGTTAGATGCTCTACAGGTCCACATGCGCATCCACACAGGTGAATAACCGTATCACTGTAAACACGATCAGTGACCTGAAAAAACACCAGTTTTCTGGCAACTGCAATGATAACTTTGGTGCAGGCCCGTTTAAGAGTTTAAATGGTTGACTGCCAGTCAAAAGCGAGACATCCAAGAGGGAGGATCAACATATGGAAATCAGACAAATCTGCTCCATATATGGATATCAGATAAATTCATTTTAAGGCCGAAAAAACAAACACTATCACCCATTGCTTAAACAAACATTATGTTGTAATTTAATGTTGTACGATAGGAGAGTCCCTCACTTTACAAAGGTGTGATTTTTTTCTAGTGCTGTCCCAATACCGATACCAAAGTATCGGATCGGCTCTTTTTGTCCCTTTTTTGTCATATTGGTATCGGCAGATACTGAATGTAGGTATCGGAAAAGTATCAGTATTGGTTATTTGTCTTTATTGGGTCACATATTGGCAAATATGCCTAATCAGTGATCAGACACAGGGGTAAGGGGTTGACACCATGGCAGTTAAGTAAAATGTTGGGTCATGTGGAGTTTGCTTTGGAGTTTCCCAAGTGCACATTTGAGAGAAGAGTATGTCATTCCCAGTTGGTGACTTCATATAAAAGGTATTTTTTCTTTTGTATGTTATTATATACAGTATATTTTTCTCTGGTATCGGTATTTGGTATCGGTACCGGCTAACACAAAAATTGTGGTATCGGGATCGGATCGGAAATGAAAAAGTGGCATTGGGACATCCCTATTTTTTTCCCACCTTTATTATTCCTGCGGTCCCTAATATATAACATGGGCATTCTGTTCAACCATGTCAATCTGAACCGAAATTCAGAGAGAATCCTTTGCATTGCCAGACCACAGCAATAGCAGAACAGCATAGGACAAGTCACTATTCTAAATATAAAAAAAAATGTTATTTTTCCTAACCTATTGCAGGCTCTCTGAATACAAAAAAGGAAAGACAACACTCAAATGATGATGGTGAGACTCCTTAACATTCCAGTAAGGCGTACACGATATATCAATATCACGAGATCGAACACCTAGACAGTAGTTATATCGACTGAGAAGCTGCTCTATCGACAATGACATGGCAATAAATGGCATAAGTTATAAAGGATAATTATGAACCATTAAACAACATTTTATAGTGCTTCTTTTTCAAAATATCACAGGATCTATACTGAATGTGAAGGGTTTGGTGCCATACAACACAGTATGGCATCCCCAATACTACCCCAAACATAACCTCATCAACAACATACTACTGTACAGCAGTGTTGGGAAAGTTCACTTTTTTTTTAACTTGTTCAGTTCATCGTTCGCAGATCTAAAAACAAACCGCTCATAGTTCATAATACAGCATTTTGAACTAAAGTTCATAACTTTCCTTTTTTGTTGTCAAAATGATTGCAGACCATAGTCATATACAACCGCAGACTCCTTTGCTATTGGGAATGAAAGCAACCAAACCTAGAAATAATTAATCTCTTTCCTCTGTATTATGGGCTTCATTTATGAAACCAAACCAAATCCATTTGGTTTCATGTTTAGGCTCTCAAAGAGTTAACATCTGGTTAACCAACTTTCCGTCAGTTAGCCTGGGGACCGCCTGTAATCCTCTCAAGGACCACTGGTGGTCCTCGCACCACCTGTTGAAAACCCCTGGGTTGGGAGTAGCAGTAGTTGGGCTTAGCATTGACCAGTGAAGAACAGTCACAACCGTTTTCCCTTCTTGTCCATGACATTTCATCATTGTGACAAGCAACCCAGCCAAGCTCAGCACTCGGCAGAGCGCAAACTTGCACATTGCACACAAGTAGGCCATTGCCTACTCGTGCATGAGCGGAGCGAGCTAACACTCATGACTTCAGCTATAAGGGTCTCTTATTCAAGTCAGCATTGCATCATCATCTAAACCGGCCAATTGGAGTATCCTGAGGGATGAACGACCACCGAACACCGTGCACCGATCGCTTAAAGGACAACCATGGCTCCATTTTCACTCCACGCGCTACCCGAAACGTTACCCGAAACCCGCAACGAATTCCCTTATTGGTATTTTCGTCGCCTTTCCTCTTCCCTTAGCCACTATTCTTTATCCTTTATTTTGTGACTGGAGGGTCATAGGCGTGTTTGCTGCGCAGTCCCTTAAGTTGCTAATTTCGTCAAATAGATTTGGGAACTAGATAACGGGATTTCAAAGCACCCGCTAACCCGTATGAGAAGGCAGAAACATGTGCGCACGTGCGGGCATCTGTGCGCCTTGGAGATGTCCGTGGAAAGGTGCCAGTACAATTCATCTCCTTATTTATGGATTGTCCTATAAACAGCTGTAGATTGCCTGCTGTCGGTCACTTCCTTGTGTTTAGGTAATGTCCAGTATATAATATAATTAAATACATTAATTAACTTGTGACGCAATGCTGTAAATTGTAAAAAAGTCGGGAATTCTCAGCAAAAACAGACGTATTTTTTGATCATTTATTTTTCGGTCAATTCTAGACCATTTTTTACATTTCAAAATGCAGCGTGACAGGCAAACATCACTCTCTCAGATGCTGTATAGAATATGTGTGTAGGTCTTCTGTACGAAGAGGAATCAAGCAACCTAACGGTCGGGGATTCGGTGGAAACGTTTCCACAGGTATAGTTTTATTTTAAAATGGTTAAATATATAGCTAGATGAATGCCCCTGGTGGCACAGGTCTCCACCGGACGGACAGGTGGACAGGTGAAGAGACAGACGTGCGGATGGCCAGTCTGTGACGTAACAGTCATTCTGTGGGGGTCTGTAAAACATAGTCACCACCATACCGTTACCCTAAGGGTGTGTCACCTGTTACGTCACCTAAGGGCAGTGTTGGGAATATTACTTTACCTTGTTAATATATTACTTATTAATTATTACCTTCATTTTAAAGCAATATATTATATTACAATATTACTGTCTGAACAAGTGTAGTATATTAATATTACTATTACATATTACTTTGAAAAAACTTGTTTACAAAATATATAATTAAATATTTGCTGTCACTATTAATCAAATATTACATAGGCCAGTGGCATACCTACGATAAAGCAAGCGCACTTGGCTATTTGGCCAAATCCATATGAAATCCACTTGAAAAAACGTCACTCCTGAATGAATAATTGGATGACAAATGATAGAAAATAAGTAATTATTTAACTTCTGCAGTTGTCAAGATAGTTTCACAAGAACATTTTCAATGAGACAGATTGACAGAAAGTATTATTGAAAGTAATGCAGTAATGCAGAAAGAAAAGTATAATATATTAGGTTTTTTTTGTTAAGTAATAAATTTATATTACAAATTACTGCATTTTGGTAATATATTATGTAATATATTAAGTGACGTAGTGCACATGTCCCAACACTGCCTAAGGGTGACGTAACAGGTGAACAAACAGATGTGCGGACGGGCAGACGTGCGGTTGGACAGCCGAACGGACAGCGGGTGAAACATAGTCACCACCTTACGACAAAAATATGTTTAAAATATATATCGTACATAATTTTTTAATTTAGGCTTTTCTTGTACGTCACGTGGCAGTCACACGTATTGGAGGGGCTAGTGAGGGGCGCTATTGTTATTATGCCACATTCATCTAATGCACAACTGTATGTAGGTGAGCCCATTTGCTCATCTACATATGACGTAAAGTTTTCCCTTCTTGTCCATGACATTTCATCATTGTGACAAACAACTCAGCCAAGCTCTATATAAAGAAGGTTATGGCCATTGATAGAGACAGCAGCTAGAGTCAAAGAGAGGCCAGGATAAATTAGTTTTCCATAAGGAGTCAGAGAGTTCCCCGACAGAACCTGCAACGCCATCAGTCCATGTACAGTATATGGATTCATAACTGATGATAAACCACCATTCCAGTAAGGAGTCTCGCCAAATGAACAGAAAGGAGGTGATTGTGCCTTCGGAATCCTGTCAGCAAATCACCAGCATTGTGACCAGCCAGGAACAAGGATACGCAGACCAACCCAGACTGTACGGCCAGCAACGCTTTACCCAAACTTTGACTCCACCAGGAGAAGTGGAGACGAGTCAGCCTATTTCTACGGGGATGAAACCTCACATCTGTGAACGTTGTGGCAAGAGGTTTGTTTACCCAAGTCAGCTGGAGAGACACAGTCGCGTCCACACAGGAGAACAACCGTTTCACTGCCAAGAGTGTGCTAAGAGTTTCAGCCTGCTAGGGACCCTAGCAGGAGACACCAACGTATCCACACAGGAGAACGTCCGTTCCAATGCCCAGAGTGTGATAAGAGTTTCAGCGATGCAGGGGACCTAAGGAGACACCAACGTATCCACACAGGAGAACAACCGTTCCAATGCCAAGAGTGTGGTAAAAGTTTCAGTCGGCGAGGTAACCTCAGGACACACATGATGGTCCATACTGGTGAAAAACCGTTTCACTGCCAAGAGTGTGGTAAAAGTTTCAGTCAGCGAGGTCACCTCAGGACACACATGATGGTCCACAATGGAGAACGACCGTTCCAATGCCCAGAGTGTGATAAGAGTTTCAGCGATGCAGGGGACCTAAGGAGACACCAACGTATCCACAGTGGTGAAACGCCCTTCATTTGTAAACTTTGTCACAAGAGGTTCAGCAGGTTAGATGCTCTACAGGTCCACCTGCGCATCCACACTGGTGAATAACCGTATCACTGTAAACACTGCGCTAAGAATTTCAGTTCGATCAGTGACCCGAGAAGACACCAGTTTTCAGGCGGCTGCACTGATAACTTTGGCCTGTTGTAAAGTTTAACTGGTTGACTGACAGTTTTTTTTTTAATATATGTATATATAATTTTTATCCCACGATTTTTGTAACCCATTTTTTCACCCAGTGCCAATTCCTAATGTGATCCTGGGCTCTACACACCCTCCGCCAACCTGGGGAGGCAGCGGACTGGCCTCATGCTTCCTTCAATGCATGAGGAGTCCAAGCTGCCTTCTTTTCACCTGACAGGGGGGAGTTTCCCTGGTTGGACGTAGCGCGTGGAAGGAACACGTTATTCCAACCAGTTCCAGTCTCCTCCATCAGGCGCCCCGGCTGGCCAGGAGGAGGCAGTTTAGAGTCCAGGATTACAGCATGTTTTTGTGAGGGTTATCTACCCTAGGGGACACGGGGAGAACATGCAAACTCCAAACAGAAAGGCCCTTTCATCAACCCCGCCTCGGGTATGGGCACTGATGACGCGGAGGAGTAGACACGCCGCCAGCAGCGGTTGACTGACAGGTTGCCAGTCAAAAGGGAGGCATCAAAGAGGGAGAATGGAGGCAGGGAATGATCGACATCTGGAAATCAGACAAATCTGCTACGGGTCTTGACCCGGTCGGGTCAAGACCCAATGCCTCCCTGCTTGGGAGCATCAAAAAAGGGATGGATTGGGGGTCAAAATCAGCTAATGATTCCCGAGCGCGGCAAGCCGCAGCTCACCGCTCCAAGTGATGGGTCAAAAGCGGAGAACCAATTTCGCTGCGGTAACGTAGTGACAAATCATGCGACTTTGATTGTAGTCTTAAAAAGTGACGCCAGCCACTAGCCCCTCTTGTATGGCATTAATGTTTGTCTTTCAGTGCTGTTTGCCATTGACAATTAAGATAAATCTAATATTCATTTTGAGGCTGAAAAAATAAACTTGATCACCCATTGCTCAAACAAACATTATGTTGTAATCGATGTTGTATGATAAGAGTCCCTCACTTCACACAGGTGTGATTTTTCCCCCTTTTATTCCCCCGGTCCCTAATATATGACATGGGCATTCTGTTCAACCACGTCAATCTGAACCCAAATTCAGAGAGAATCCCTTTCATTGGCAGACCACAGCAATAGCAGAATAGCTATACTATACTAAGTCACTATTCTAAATATCCAGAAAATGTTTTTTTTAGTAACCTATCGTGGGCATACAACAAAGTATTTGATATATCAATATCGCAAAATCGATCGAACACCTGCACAATAGGTATATCGATCGAGAGGCTGTGGCATTAAAAGGCACAAATTATAAAGGATAATTATAAAGCATTACACGACATTTAATAGTGATTATTTTTTATTTCATTTACTGCTTATCTTGCTATAAAATATCACAGGATCTCTATTGAATGTGAACGGGGTGATGCCATACAACAGTTTACAATTATCATAAATAATCATTATAAAAATGGAAATTATATCAAATTTTTAAATACAGTAAGTGTGCTTAATGGGCTGTTTCTATGTTATTTTGATGTGCTGAATCCATTTTCACCACATGCCAAGTGATACAAGTTACCGTTTTGTCAGAAATTGAGTAATTAGCACAAGTAAAACCCCTTAATTAAGCACTTATAAAAATGGAAATATCTTTAATTTTGATACATATTTGTACAAAACATACATAACGTGCGGTTTCTATATGGTTTTTATGGGCTGAATTCAGAAATGTCAGAAATTAAATAATTACAATATTTAATCACTAAAACTGGAAATTGACTATAATTCTGATAAATTTTACTTGTGGTGTTGTTTGTACATGATTTTTATATCAAGCAACCCAGCCAAGCTCAGCACTCGGTAGAGCGCAAACTTGCACATTGCACACAAGTAGGCCATGGCCTACTCGTGCATGAGCGGAGCGAGCTAACACTCATGACTTCAGCTATAAGGCTCTCTTATTCAAGTCAGCATTGCTTCATCATCTAAACCGGCCAATTGGAGTATCCTGAGGGATGAACGACCGCCGAACACCGTGCACCAATCGCTTAAAGGACAACTATAGCTCCATTTTCGATCCACGCGCTACCCAAAACGCTACCCGAAACCCACAACGAATTCCCTTATTGGTATTTTCGGCGCCTTTCCTCTTCCCTTAGCCACTGTTCTTTATGCCGACACCTTTATTTGTGACTGGAGGGTCATAGGCGTGTTTGTCGCGCAGTCCCTTAAGTTACTAATTTCGTCAAATAGATTTGGGAACTAGATAACGGGATTTCAAAGCACCCGCTAACCCGTATGAGAAGGCAGAAACATGTGTGCACGTGCGGGCATCTGTGCGCCTTGGAGATGTCCGTGGAAAGGTGCCAGTTCAATTCATCTCCTTATTTATGGATTGTCCTATAAACAGCTGTAGATTGCCTGCTGTCGGTCACTTCCTTGTGTTTAGGTAATGCCCAGTATATAATATAATTAAATACATTAATTAACTTGTGACGTAATGCTGTGAATTGCAAAAAAGTTGGGAATTCTCGGCAAAAACAGACGTCTTTTTTGATCATTTATATCTCGGTCAATTCTAGACCATTTTTTACATTTCAAAATGCAGCGTGACAGGCAAACATCACTCTCTCAGATGCTGTATAGAATATGTGGGTAGGTCTTCTGTACGAAGAGGAATCAAGCAACCTAACTGTCGGGGATTTGTTGGAAACGTTTCCACCGAATCCCCGGGCGCAGGTCTAGTTTTATTTTAAAATGGTTAAATATATAGCTAGATGAATGCCCCTGGTGGCACAGGTCTCCACCGGACGGACAGGTGGACAGGTGAAGAGACAGACGTGCGGATGGCCAGTCTGTGACGTAACAGTCATTCTGTGGGGGTCTGTAAAACATAGTCACTACCATACCGTTACCCTAAGGGTGTGTCACCTGCTACGTCACCTAAGGATGACGTAATGTCACCCTTATGGGCTCACCCCTGTATGTAGGTGAGCCCATTTGCTCATCTACATATGACGTAAAGTTTTCCCTTCTTGTGCATGACATTGACAAACAACTCAGCCAAGCTCTATATAAAGAAGGTTATGGCCATTGATAGAGACAGCAGCTAGAGTCAAAGAGAGGCCAGGATAAATTAGTTTTCCATAAGGAGTCAGAGAGTTTAAGGAGTCAGAGAGTTCCCCCACAGAACCTGCAACGCCATCAGTCCATGTACAGTATATAGATTCAGAACTGATGATGAACCATCATTCCAGTAAAGAGTCTCGCCAAATGACCAGAAAGGAGGTGATTGTGCCCTCGGAATCCTGTCAGCAAATCACCAGTATTGTGACCAGCCAGGACCAAGGAGACACAGACCAACCCAGACTGTACGGCCAGCAACGCTTTACCCACACTTTGACTCCACCAGGAGGAGTGAAGATGAGTCAGATGATTTCTACGGGGATGAAACCTCACATCTGTGAACGTTGTGGCAAGAGGTTTGATCGGCCAAGTAAACTGGAGGCGCACCATCGCGTCCACACAGGAGAACAACCGTTTCACTGCCAAGAATGTGGTAAAAGTTTCAGTCAGCGAGGTCACCTCAGTACACACATGATGGTTCACAATGGAGAACGACCGTTCCAATGCCCAGACTGTGATAAGAGTTTCAGCGTTGCAGGGGACCTAAGGAGACACCAACGTATCCACACAGGAGAACGACCGTTCCAATGCCCAGAGTGTGGTAAAAGTTTTAGTCAGCGAGGTCACCTCAGTACACACATGACGGTCCATACTGGTGAAAAACCGTTTCACTGCCAAGAGTGTGGTAAAAGTTTCAGTCAGCGAGGTAGCCTCAGGACACACATGATGGTCCACAATGGAGAACGACCGTTCCAATGCCCAGAGTGTGATAAGAGTTTCAGCAATGCAGGGGACCTAAGGAGACACCTACGTATCCACACAGGAGAACAACCGTTCCAATGCCCAGAGTGTGGTAAAAGTTTCAGTCGGCGAGGTAACCTCAGGACACACATGATGGTCCATACTGGTGAAAAACCGTTTCACTGCCATGAGTGTGGTAAAAGTTTCAGTCAGCGATGTAGCCTCAGGACACACATGATGGTCCATACTGGTGAAAAACCGTTTCACTGCCCAGACTGTGATAAGAGTTTCATTAACGTAAGTAACCTAAATAGGCACCAGAGTGTCCACAATGGAGAACGACCGTTCCAATGCCCAGAGTGTGATAACAGTTTCAGCGTGCTAGCGGCCCTAAGGAGACACCAACGTATCCACAGTGGTGAAACGCCCTTCATTTGTAAACTTTGTTACAAGAGGTTCAGCAGGTTAGATGCTCTACAGGTCCACCTGCGCATCCACACAGGTGAATAACCGTATCACTGTAAACACGATCAGTGACCTGAAAAAAACACCAGTTTTCTGGCAACTGCAATGATAACTTTGGTGCAGGCTCGTTTAAGAGTTTAAATGGTTGACTGCCAGTCAAAAGCGAGACATCCAAGAGGGAGGATCAACATATGGAAATCAGACAAATCTGCTCCATATATGGATATCAGATAAATCCATTTTGAGGCCGAAAAAACAAACACTATCACCCATTGCTTAAACAAACATTATGTTGTAATTTGATGTTGTACGATAGGAGAGTCCCTCACTTCACAAAGGTGTGATTTTTTTCTAGTGCTGCCCCAATACCGATACCAAAGTATCGGATCGGCTCTTTTTGTCCCTTTTTTGTCATATCGGTATCGGCAAATACTGAATGTAGGTATCGGAAAAGTATCAGTATTGGTTATTTGTCTTTATTGGGTCACATATTGGCAAATATGCCTAATCAGTGATCAGACACAGGGGTAAGGGGTTGACACCATGGCAGTTAAGTAAAATGTTGGGTCATGTGGAGTTTGCTTTGGAGTTTCCCAAGTGCACATTTTAGAGAAGAGTATGTCATTCCCAGTTGGTGACTTCATATAAAAGGTATTTTTTCTTTTGTATGTTATTATATACAGTATATTTTTCTCTGGTATCGGTATTTGGTATCGGTATCGGCTAACACAAAAATTGTGGTATCGGGATCGGATCGGAAATGAAAAAGTGGCATTGGGACATCCCTATTTTTTTCCCACCTTTATTATTCCTACGATCCCTAATATATAACATGGGCATTCTGTTCAACCATGTCAATCTGAACCTAAATTCAGAGAGAATCCTTTGCATTGCCAGACCACAGCAATAGCAGAACAGCATAGGACAAGTCACTATTCTAAATATAAAAAAATGTTATTTTTCCTAACCTATTGCAGGCTCTCTGAATACAAAAAAGGAAAGACAACACTCAAATGATGATGGTGAGACTCCTTAACATTCCAGTAAGGAGTACTCGATATATCAATATCACGATACATCGATCGAACACCTGGACAGTAGTTATATCGACTGAGAAGCTGCTCTATCGACAATGACATGGCAATAAATGGCATAAGTTATAAAGGATAATTATGAACCATTAAACAACATTTTATAGTGCTTCTTTTTCAAAATATCACAGGATCTATACTGAATGTGAAGGGTTTGGTGCCATACAACACAGTATGGCAGGGGTGCTCAACCTTTTTTGACCCAAGATCTACTTTTCAGCAGCCAACCCCTCCGGGATCTACCAGTCCAATATCAACATTTCAAACCACACGCATCGTTGCCAGCCCACAGCAACTTCACAACAACACAATACTACTTTGTTTTACCACTTTACTTTTACTTTATGTCCATATAAGCATAAAGTACAACAGACTTGTCATAAATAGGCCTACAACAGTACAACATAAGTACAACAGACATGGACAAACACTCTCAGATAGCAAAATGCATTGATTCAACGTTGAATTTTGGTTAGATAACCAAAATTCAACGTTGAATCAATGCATTTTGCTATCTGGGCAGCTGCCATTGCAAATGCATCACACACACAGATGAAAATCGCTCTTTTTTCTTTTCCACCCCATTTTTTTCCTTTCCCCCCCACATCTCCCGAGATCTACTTGAGATCAGGCCGAGATCTCCGGTAGATCCCGATCTACTGGTTGGGCTCCCCTGCAGTATGGCATCCCCAATACAACATCTGGTTAACCGACTTTCCGTCAGTTAGCCTGGGGACCGCCTGTAATCCTCTCGAGGACCACTGGTGGTCCTCGCACCACCTGTTGAAAACCCCTGGGTTGGGAGTAGCAGTAGTTGGGCTTAGCATTGACCAGTGAAGAACAGTCACGACCGTTGGCCACTGGTCGCAACTGTTTTCCACCCTTCACAACCTCAAATTGATTTTGCTGTCTCTCAATTTGACTGGTTAAACTTGTCCTATGCAACAGAGCGCACACGGAGGAAACTTTGGGGTGAAATGGATACAGCGGCCGAAGTTGGGATGGCGGGTTCACGGCTGATTTAATATCAGAGGGGAAATAATATGAAATTCAACTTTTTTAATTTAAAATTTTAGTGTTTTTGGTGCTCCCAAGTGTGTGTCTTCTCTCCCCACACATTTTCTAGTGTGAATAATCGGTCATCATATATTTTAAATGATGTGAAACACTACCACTGCTACTAACTAACTACAGTTGTGTCACCACTAAACCAACAGCATTTCATCACTGAAAACAGAAGTCAGACCTTTAGCTTCATGCATGCTGCGTGTCTGTTGCAACTTCAACAACAACTGATGTTATTATTGATGCTTATACTAATAAAAGTCCTGTCACTGAAAATTGTATGGGTGCGGCTTCATCGCCCGTGGCGCGGAGCTTTAATGTCGATTGCTCTCAGGAACAGCTTGTGTGATTTTGGTCCCATAATGATGTTCCAAATTTGCATTTCCACTTGTTGATTTTCAAGTTGACATGGAATTTAAGTTTGCTTTTATATAGCATCAGTATTATAATGACTCTACTGTAAAATATCCTGCATATCAGCGCCCCCAAGCTTATTGCCTTGGGGGACATATACAATATGATATTAAAAATCAAAAACAATTCTAGGAATCAATGTTATTGTTGTTACGAAGATAATAGCCTATTTAAGATTGGTAGAACGTCCAACCTACGGCGTCAGTGATGAATCGCTCTGTGCTCGATACATAAGCCTCGCGGGCCGTCCTACCCTCTCCTACGACGGCAGAACGCCGCTTTTGGCGTCATGTTAACAACGTGGACGAAACCAGAGACGCCAGTGGAAGAGGTGGATCCAGCCGGCGTCGCCTGCTTTCTTGCCTGCGTGTGATCCTGGATTTCCACAGTAGTGCCAGGGCTCAATCAAGTAAATTCGGTAAAAACCCTTATTTTTTTCGTTATTGGCCAACGGGACCGAGCATGATGCGAACGACGACCGTGCTTTTGGGCGACAGAGTGTTAACTATGTTGGGCTTCTGTTGCAACGGCGACGGACCACGCCTACTGCTCTCGTCCTGTCCAAGTCCTAGACACGGAAACTTAAATTCCCTATTTAAGGCTGAGAGGGGCAGGGGGATTCCCTCTGAGGGGAGGGGAGGGGAAGGGGGATCTGACTCACATTGAGACCCAGGCCGGGGCTGGACCCGTTGGGCTGTGCAGAGAGCTGCTTGAGGTTCTGGTACAGCAGCTCCAACAGGGGCAGGTACAGCAGACAGATCCGGGCCTGTTGGTTCTGAAACAGAACACAAAAACGTCACAAAATCATACCATTAGTCCCTCACAACATTATATGTTGCCAGGGGCGGATCTAAGCACAGGCATGGGGGGCAATGCCCCCCTAAATGCCCAGTACTGCCCCACCAAACAACGGTGGCATATAAAACGACCCAAGATAATTCAAATTAAAGTTATTCTATTCAAAATGATTTGAAACACTACTACTGCTACTAACTAACTACAACTAAACCAACAGCATTTCATCATTGAAAACAGAAAACTCTCTGAGTCAGACCTTTAGCTTTATGCATGCTGCGTGTCTGTTGCAACTTCAACAACAACTGATGTTATTATTGATGCTTTACTTGACAAATAAAAGTCCTGTAACCGGAAATGACATGGGGTCCCATACCATTTTCTCCTGTCCCCCCAATTGGGAAACGTTTCCGCCTCTGCTTGTGGTTATCAACAAGTGGTCTGAGAGCAGTGGTTCTCAACCTTTTTGACACCAGGGCCCACTATTTATTCAGATTTTGAGCCACGGACCACCGTTTGATAACATTTTAGCCCCACAGACCCCAAAAACTAAAGATTTACTTTTCTTTTGTCCACAACTCCACAATAACATAATGGATTTTCAGAAACAAAAGACTTAAACATGCAGATCCAAATGACCAGGTCCATTAATCTTCTACATTCTCTAGTTGTGTAGACCTGGGGCTAATTTAGGTGATGAATATCTTACACTCTTGAGAGCGTAAACATGAAACCATGTTTAGCTGGTGCCCACTGCTTGAGAGGATTCTAGTTGGTCCCCCCAGCGAGATGACGGGAGAGTTGTTGAACCAAATGGACCCTAATTAGATCTTGAACTCTCGTATGTGCCACGTGTGCATAGTTGAAGCACTGTTTTTTAGTTCATGAGCCAGAAGTGCGGTAGATAAGTTAATTACGAATTGTGTGTGCACAGAAATAGCTGGATTCAATTGTTTATATGGCCAATAAATGAATATATGATAAACCTTTCACGATTGTAGCGTTTTTCATGTTTAAAGGTAATAGAGGAAACTTTTGAGCCGAAAATCAAAATAGATACTGTATATAGCTACTGTATATTGTTTTGCCTTTTTTCCCCTCTACGTTGCTTCTACTTTGACGCTGCAGCTGTTTCCCTCTAGACAGACACTTGCTTCGTCCTGCACGCGGCCCGGAACTTTGTTGTCGTTTCAGCGTTTCAGCCAATCACAGTACAGCAGTCTCCAGCAGATTCATAATGAGCCAATAGAGTGGAGGTGAGATGGAGTTAGATTCTGTTTCTTAAACAGATCTGTTTACAAATCACAGTGTTTGTACACAGTAAAGTTGCCGTCTATTCCCTTTAATATTTGGCTCCTGGACTAAAGAACCAAAAAGAACTGAAACACTTCAACCCTGGTGGGTGGAAAACAGGCTGCCAATGGCAAAACTTGGTTGGAAATTTGTCAGGAAGAAAATCTGGGAAGGAAATCATAGGGGATTTTTTCCCCCCTTTGTACGCGAAAACATAAATGTTTGTAATGCACACAATGTTGGACACCTGTCGACCGTGGCTGGACCAATGGCGCCTGGCGCCTCGAGGTCTATTTGCATGAGCAAGACATCGTTTGCATAACAGGCCTTGTGTTATCGTGTTAAACTCCATGAACTTTGCTTTCTGTGTACAGTGGTTGAGCGGTTTCACCTGCATTGTTTGCAATGTATGTCTTTTACTGCACGTAGTGGCGGCAACGGAAACAATGCTGCTCTGTGTTGCCAACTGCCAAAATCCAAAATGCACTAGTGGCACTTCCAAAATGCACTAGAATGCGCCAGATGCTGGAAGGGTATATAGGCTATATATACACATAAAAAGAGATAAAAATGACCATTAATCTCTAGTTCTCTAGTTGTGTAGACTAATTCACATCATGAATATTTTAACTCTTGAGAGCGTAAAAATGAAACCAAATGGACCCGCAAGGGTCCAATTGGTAACCAGCCAAAAAGCACTAGATTTTCCGCCAGGAGCGCTGCACTAATTTTGCTGCTAGGGGGTTCTGAAAAAAGCTAAATACAGTGACAAATGCGCCAAGTTGGCAACACTGATGGTGTTTCTCCTATGAAAAAATAAAATAAAAAAACGGTCAACTGGATTAGGATCAGCGGTGAGGTATTTTGTTTATGTTTTTACGATCTGGTGTGATGACTATACAGTAAATGTCGTTGGGTCGTAAATACAAATTACAAAGTACTTTTGTATACGCATTTGTATGAAGGAACTCTCGGGACCAAAGCGACTTTTGTACCACTTCATATACAGCCCAACTTCAAATAATACTGAAAATGAGTGAATTAGAAAATTATCAGAATCGATCGGCAAACACATCGGTGTCGGCTGGTATTTGCCTTAAACCAAGTAAGCAGAAAAAAAACATGAAGCAAACAAAAAAAGATCTGACCAAACATGAACCAATTCATCTTTTAGGTTATAGTGTGTGTGTGTGTGTGTGCGTGTGTGTGCGTGTGTGTGCGTGCGTGTGTGTGTGTGTGTGTGCATTTGTACACGATCAGAAAAAAAAAAAGAAAATAGCTGGAATTCCCCTTTATTATTACTGTTCTACCTACTCCAGTACTGTCTTGTTTGCCCCGATGGGATGTGAAAACACCTTTCCGTTGTACTGTATTCATACTGTTACATTGACAATAAGTTGAATCTCATCTCATCTCATAATTCAGCCTGGGGACCACCAGGAATCGACTCAGTGAACCACAGGTGGTCCCCGGACCACCAGCTGAAAATCCCTGGTGTGTGCAGGGGTTGACACTAAGGTCTCCGAGGCACTTGCCCATCGGGCAAGTGCAAGCCAGGTTCTACTTGCCTCAGGTCATGGTCACTTGCCCCCCCAAAATATATTGGAAATTTTGCATTTAAGTTTACTTCTGCTTGGGTGCTTTCCCTGAGAGGGTTCCAGGTGGTCCCCAGCTAAGTTGGTTAACCAGATGTGACTCTTGAGAACGTAAAAATGAAACCAAATGGACCCTGGCGGGTCCATTTGATTTCATTTTTTACACTCTCAAGAGTTAAAATGCATCATCTTAATTAGCCCATAGTGGTCACAGACCCAGTGGTCCCTGACCCCAGCAAAATGATAGTTTGGAACCAAATGAACCTGGGAGAGAGATAGGTAGAGATAGCTAGAAAGCAGGGAAAGACGCAGAGGCAGAGTGCAATGACCGCCTTCAAGACAAATTTATCTTGTGTTGTGTTATAGAGCACTAAGTTGCACACTTGCCCGATCGGGCAACCAGGTAGCAGTCTTCACTTGCCCCACCATTTTTTTTTACTTGCCCCGGGCAAGCGGGCAAGTGTTAGTGTCAAGCCCTGGTGTGTGTGTGCGCACTCCAGCCCCACCTTGTATGCGTTGTAGCGGTCGTCCAGGGCGTGCTTGATGAGCAGGTTCTTCAGCACGGCCACTGCCAGCTGCCTGACGTCAGGGCCCTGGGTCTGCACGGCGCCCGCCACCTCGCGCAGCAGCAGCCCCACCAGGAAGTGGTGGGTGCAGTAGTCCTCCGTCAGGCTGAACTCCAGGCTCTGATCTGGGGTGAGACGGGGGAAGGGGAGTCACACAGAATGGGCCGTCATGCAGGGATCTAGTGCATGGATCCAGTGCATTATGTTATAGCAGATCTACAAGCTCATAGGTCTTGTAGGTCTGCTATATATATATATATATATTTTTTTTTAGGGTAGCTTGTAGATCTGCTATTTTTTTTGGGGGGGGGGTATACTAATGACATATTAGAATGTTAACGCTGGTAACTTGGAAATGGAGGTCATAGTGCTATTTATTGTATTGGAATCTTGTGGAAAGTTACAATTTTATTTAACTTCAAATGCATTTAAATCATGGCTATGTTAGGTTTATACACCAAATAGAAATACACTGACATTGGACATTTAAACAACAAGATGACAATAACATTTTAACACTACTCATTAAAGGAGAATTGCACACCAAAACATCAATCTACCTTGATTCCTGTGACATGATACATAATGTCCTTGATTTTTGTCCCATTTTCAACATTTTACCCCTGAGGTACTACTGTGGATACATGACTGTCGTATGCGTGAAGCTCTTGAAAGGAAAACGTGCACATTGAATGACATAGGATAACAAACATTAGTATCCACACAAACACACACACACACGCACACACACACACACACACAAAGTCAAAGTCCCATGATTTGTCACTACGTTACCGCAGCGAAATTGGTTCTCCACCCCCATCACTTGGAGCGGTGAGCTCCAAGGAACAGTGAGCTGCGGCTTGCCGCACTTGGGAATCATTAGCTGATTTTGACCCCCAATCCATCCCTTTGATGCTGAGTGCCAAGCAGAGAGGCATTGGGTGAGCAACGGACCACCATTTGAGCTCCACAGATCCCAAAACTCAGATTTATTTTGTTTTTGTGCACAATTCCAGGCAAAAAGCCAAAAATCAGTCAAAAATACAGATCAAAATTATCATTAATCTTCTTCATTTCTAGGAAACACAGAATGGTGGGAACTTTCTTGCTACTGTTTCCACACAACATCTCTAAGGTGTATAATTATGACATAGTAAAATATTGAAAATGGCTGGAAATCCACTTTAAATATCTACACAGTACAGGTAGAGTTAAGTGTCAACAGCGTGTGACGTCGTCACTGTCACATCGCGTGCCATGGCGTCTCTCGTTTGAGGCCAGGGTACTTCACATGCAAATGTTTTATCTATGATAGATAACACATATTTCCATAATTCATTTCCATATTCCTGTCTGTGACTTGGAACGCATTTCAGTAATAAAGAGGCATGTCGTGTATTGTGGCAAACTGTTCACTATTACAGATGTTGGTTCGCTGTACGGAGATGCCATTTGAATCGTGTTAAAATGATCACGGTGTGCTCTCTGGTGTTATAATGCAATGACTTACGGTGCATCAGGGTTGGAATAGTTAACTAAAGCTAAATATCAGTAACTGAAATTATAGACAAAATACCCTTAGTTTTAGTTTTTCACCAATTCTGGGGAAATCGTGCAGTCGAAAAATGCAGTGCAAAACTTTGAATATTATATGTTCTTTCAGAGCGATATACTTGCATATCACATCTATATCACACCTGGGCATTATGCGGTCCGGGTGTAGCCAAAGTTAGGTTTCCGAACCATTATTGTTGAGTTCATGTTTTTTAATCGTGTCTTTTCTAATCAATGAGTCCTAATGACTGAACTTAAACTAACAGAGTTAGAAAATAAAATTGGAAAAACTAACTAAAACTAAACTGAAATAAACTGAAATATCCAAAAGTATTATAACACTGCAGTGCACAGAGCAGCGCCGATGCGACGTTACACAGAACAATGAACAGACGCGCTGATGCAACACGGCACAATGACAACAATACTGTATGTCCACTATACGGTGCATACAATACATTTCAACCAAATCACATTCAACCAAATCACATTCATGTTCATTCTCCAGGCATCGCTTTGGTTTGGTTGTTGTCGCACAGGAACAACCCCCAAATGCAGAAAAGGAGGAGGAGGATGGCATTCAGACACCTGCATTCAGAGAGGGCATTCAGAGAACCTGCGTTAGGCATACTGTACCGGCAACGTTTAAGGCCCTGATACACCTAGCAATGTTTTGATCAATATCAACAAGCAGCGTCAATTATCGTTAACGTTGACTTCCCACTTTTCTATACAAAATGGTTGTTTAGAAAGTCAGATCATCAGCGCCCTCTACTGATCAACATTTTGAAATCCTCCGATCACAGCCCTCCTTGGCGTCACCTAATCCTTTCTCCCAGAACTCCCACAGGAAAACTTTTACTGCTGCCTCAGTGAACTAGAAAATTATTAACCTTTTTTTAGTCTGCTAAGTGAACATTTGGTTGAAAATGCAATCTAAGACACACTAAAAACAAATTGTGAAAACAATTTGAATTATATTTGTAATAATACTTTTATAACTTTTTTTTTACCATTAACATAGTGGAACACAACTTGGTGACATCCTCAAGCTGTGTTTTCTTTTATGACCTTTTTCTGAGAGTGTACAAATGGAACCAAATGGAACCGCTAGGGTCCATTTGGCTCACATTTGTGGAATTCCCATTTAATGGGAGGTGTTGCATGGTACCAAGTGTCTCAACGTGTTGCCCATTGATGTTGACATTGTTAGTTGATATTGTTCAGAATATTGCTAGTGGATCAGGGCCTTCAGTCCAGCTGTCTATGAAAAAATAAGCATGGTGCTGCTAAATGTTGAACGAGTTTCGACGTGGGGGCGTGTGTGTTGGTATGATCACCACACACGTGGCCTGGAAATAGAATTACTAAAGGCTAAAGGACCACTTCACCACTTTTCAAAGTTTCTTCAGAAAACCGTCCTCTAATGACATCATCGTTGGGGAATCCAAGCTAATAGAAACTGCAGGCTTTCTATTCTTGAAAAAGTTGCAATGCAAAAAATGGAAGCCATTGTTCTCCCAATAACATTATATATATATATATATATATATATATATATATATATATATATATATATATATATATATATATATATATATATATATATATATATATATATATATATATATATATATATATGGTATATATATATATATATGGTATATATATATATATATATATATATATATATGGTATATATATATATATATATATGGTATATATATATATATATATATATATATATATATATATATATATGGTATATATATATATATATATATATATACGGTATATATATATATATATATATACGGTATATATATATATATGGTATATATATATATATATATATATATATATATATATATATACGGTATATATAAATATATATATACGGTATATATATATATATATATATATATATATATATATATATATATATATATATATATATATATATATATATATATATATATATATATATATATATATATATATATATATTAAGGCTGTTGAAAATAGTTAATTAATGGGATTAAATTAATTTTGTTGATTAATCTGATTAAAAATTTTAACGCAATTAACTCATGTGCACACTCACTCAACCCACTGAGCATTTTCTCATTGAAAGAAATGGGTAGAGCACAGATTTACGGAGACATATAGCCGTGTGTCTCCCTGTAACCGGAGCCATAGAGTATAGCTGGAGGATCTACAAGCATTGAGGGCTTGTAGATCACCTATTTTGATAAATATTTTAAAGATAAATGTTTTTTTTTTTTTTTTACAGATTCGGTTTCCTTTTTAAATGTTGAAATCCTGTACAGGAAAACATGCATATTTTGGACATAGTATATATATATATATATATATATATATATATATATATATATATATATATATATATATATATATATATATATATATATATATATATATATATATATATATATATATATATATATATAGCTGCCCACAGCTCTCCTGTGAGATATTTTATCATAGATAAGACAAGTTGAAAAGTGGTGAAGTGGTCCTATTTGTGACGTCATCAGAACAACCTCGCCCAGGAAGCACGGTCTTGACCGGGAGAAATTAGTGAGGTCTCGATTGTGTCCAGATCAAGGCAATCGAAGTCTATTCACATTTGACTAGTCTTGGATTGCCTTGATCTGGCCACAACCAAGACCTCACTGATTCGTTCCAGACCTGACTGTGCTTACTGGCTCATAGGTGACAGCCAGAAGTGAATTTTGTAACGTCAACAATTATCCTTGGTTAAAGGGAAACTTAAGTCTGTTTTGGCAAAACAATCAGAGGAACGATAATGACATTCAGAGGAAGTTCTAGAACGCTGTCCTGAGGGGTCTTGTGGTCATGTGTGTAATGTCTACTTTTAGATATTTTAGATTTCAGCTCACTTTCTTCCTGGACTGCCCTATCCAACCGTCCACCCCAATAAAACAAAGAGGGGCAGTGCACCAAAGTAAAAGGGCAACTGTAGTTCAGAAAGTGGAGTGGAGACCAGTGCCATCAATTAAGACACTGGGCTCACTGCTAAAATATCTAAAACCACACATGACACACACATAAGGATGACATAACGCCATTAACATGTTTGTTCTTTTTTTCAAAAAGGGTGAAATGTCTTTTTTTTAATTGGTTAGGCTTCATTGCCAAAGCTGCACTAGTGCAGACAGACAGAGACATATGCAGCGCTCTGCTGCTGGCCTAATCACAGAGCGCTCGAGGCCTCGGCTCGGCTAATAGCTCCTCTAGCCCAACACAGATTATTAGCTGAGTTACCCTCTGTCAAGAAGGCAGAGGGAATAGGATAGATTGGAGGAGAGAGAGAGAGAGAGAGAGAGAGAGAGAGAGAGAGAGAGAGAGAGAGAGAGAGAGAGAGAGAGAGAGAGACAGAGAGACAGAGAGTGAAAGTGAAAGTGAAAGTGAACATGACAGGGTTGTTCCCTCTTTATAGCCCAAGTCTTAAACCAGTCAGACAGGTGAAGGAGTAGAGGTTGGGTGAGTAGATCTAATTCCCATGAGCGGTCAAGCTCTGTATAGCGATGCGGCGGGCGGACAGGGCCCAGGCAAGAAGCGTTCGACCAATCAATCAATCAATCAATCCATCAATCGATCGATCGATACTAGGACCAGCAGACGAAACGATGGCGCCGTTGCCAGGAGGGTCGGCGTAAAAGCAACATGGAGGAGTGAGTGAGAGTGAAAGAGGGAGTACTGGCAGGACTGCTGGGTTTGTTAGACGTTATTCAAGACCCCCCGATATGGTTGCATCAATACCCGCTCCCCCCTATAAATGGCCTATGGACAATGCGGAAATTTCTGCTGGCAGATTTCCTCTGAGGTGGTTGAGGTGCTGATTGCTGTGTTGGCTCTTAATTAAAAAAATATATAAGGCTCTAATGTGGGGCAACACAATGGACAAGCAACATGGAATAAACCTGACCTTGAATCAATGACAAACTCTAACTAATACTACCAAAAGTGAAACAAAAAATAATATGGTTAAGGGGATATTTCACTTTTTCAAACAACTTTTGGTCATCTGACGGTCTGTTCAGTCAGATGAAGTTACTTCATTCATTATTTAGATATTTGACCTTCATTTCAGGCTAGCTAACCCACCCCTTCCTATACAAAAAAGCGGTGAAGCGGTCTTTTAAGCATGACTAAGATGGAATCAACTGAGGCGTCTGAATATCTACAAACTCACACATTTTTTGACACTAACAGCAGCAGCACCCTGGACAGCATTTTTGTTGCTCAGTACGGACAGGCAGGGCGGTCGGGTGTTCATGCAACCCTATCGAGGTTGTGAATGACGCATGGGGGTTAGTGCTGCAAGTCAGAGCAACAAGGGGAGGGGAGGGGGGAAAGATCGGTCTGCATACAGCAACAAACAGATGCATGTGGGGTGGGGGCAGGGGGACGGAGCGAGGGAGGGAGGGAGGGAGGTAGGGGGGCATTACCTACCTACAGCGCCAAAAAGCTCCGTTGCGTACGAAATAAAATCTGACCACAAGCAAAAACAACAACGAAAAGAGGGGAAGGGAGGTGGGGGGTGGTGGAGGGGGGGTAAACAAATTAATGTGAACATTCCATGCAATCCATTTCAATAACAGATATTATGACAATCATCTGCAATTTGCTGAAGGGGTGGCACAGTTATTTTGGTGTATTGAGTGAGTATGTCGGGGATTATTAAGTGTAACAGTTAACAGTTAGAATAATGACATTCATGGAGTTCGAGATCAAGATGTTTACAGTGAGAGGACACTCTAGTGAGTTTGGGTTCAATCAGGCCAGTTAATAGGGGTCTAGGAAGGTGGGGTTGGGGGGTCTGATGTGGAAGCTCTTGGGCCACTTTTAGACGGAAACGGCTTCCATAGAAAACGGCAAAGTCCTGTCATTATAAACATTGTAGATGTTAAGTGATGTTAAGTGAGGTCAAAATGGGTTATTTTGCCGTTTTCTACGGACAGCATTTTGCGTGTAAAAGGCCTCCTGCCACAGTGGTACCACCAGTGACAATCTCAAGTGCTCACCACTGAAGGTCTAGGGTGCTGTGCGCTATAGTTGGGTGTTTGGGGGGTGGGGGGGGGGGTAGCATGATGCAAGGGGGGCAGGGTGGTGGATGGTGAGAAACGGACATGGAAGACCCCTTTGAGACCCCCTCCTCACCTTGTACCCTCTGCAGCTTGGTGCGTCCGAAGGCCATGGGCAGGTTGAGGGGGATGTAGTGCTCATGGTTGCACACCGTCATCAGGAAGTCGAACTTCATCTCCGTCAGCGCCTGGGGAAAGCACGCAGATACACAAATACACACATGCACACGTTACTTAGCATTATTGGCGTCAATTAGTATTATTAGCATCACTTAGCATTATTAGCATCACTTAGTATTATTAACATCACTTAGCATTACTTAGCATACACCGTTTCTCAAAAATGTCAGTCCTACATGCTACAAGTAATGCTAAGTAATGCTAAGTGACTCTAATGCTAATTATTGTTGATAATGCTGATAATGCCAATAATGCTAGGTGATGCTAACGATGCTAAGTAGGTAATGCAAATTATGTTAAGTATCATAATGCTAATTAACTAAATATTAATAAGGGAAAGTAGTGGAAAGTAATGCTAACAACGTAATGAAAGTAATGCTAATAATGCTAAGTAACACTAATGCTAGGTATTATTAATGATGCTAATAATGCTATGTGATGCTAATAATGCTGAGTAATGCTAATTATGCTAATAAAGCTTAGAACACCAAAAGGGGTTCTCGCCAAAAAAATGATTAAAGCATGTCAAATAGCTTTAATCAAAAGCTATTTGACAACCCTCCCCCCCTGCCCTCATGACACCCAGGCAACCTAGTCTGCCTGGGTGGCAAAAATGCCCCTGGGTGGTGGTTAGAGTTCTCAAACTCTGCCCGAACCCTACAAGGCCCTGCCCGACCCGACATTTTAGGGTCGGGCTTGGACCTAAAATGTATGCAGATCAGTAGGGCCGGGTCGGTCCTAGGGCTCTATGAAAAAAGCAATATATATTGAATTATTTTTATTATGATAAAAATAATAGTTCTGTTTTTCCTGTCTGTGTATTTACCTCTCATGAAGATGGTGCAGATTGGCATTTTTACTTTTACTCTGTGTAGATTGCTCAAATTCTACCTAAACCCGACCAGGCCGGGCCGGGCGTTGGGCCTGATCAGTTAGGGCCCACTTAGGGCCGGGCCTCAATTTTCAGGCCCATTGAGAACTCTAGTGGTGGTGTTGGTGCTGGTGGTGGTGGTGGTGAGGGTGTTCTACCTTACCTTGGGATCTTTGAGGCTGAATCCACACATGTAGTCGTTGAGCAGGCTGAAGGCGAAGCCTCGGTTCATGAAGGTCATGCACCTCTGAGGAGAGATGAAGAACAGGGACAGGTTAGGTAGGAGGTTGCCAACAGTTCCGTAAAATACAGAATCGTTCTTTATTTGAGCATTACATGATGTGTATGAACCACATTTGCACGCTCTCAGAAAAAAAAGAAGCGTCTAAAGAAATCCATTAACATGGTGAAATACATCTTGATGAGGTCATCAAGATGTGTTTCGCCATGTTAAGGATTTCCTTCAGACCTCCATTTCTAGGAAACACAGAATGGGGAAACGTTTTTTTATCATGTCCACACCCAACACCTCTAGGGTATACTAATGACATGTTAGAATGTTGAAAATGGGTGGAATTCCCCTTTAAGGGTCCCATGAGGATCCAATAATCAAACTACTGGCAGAACGAATGCCACTGAAAGCATGTTGGTGTACATCAGCGGTGCCCACGCTTTTTTGACTTGAGAGCTACTTTCAAAATGAGCGGTTCAACAAGATCTACAAATCAAAAATGTGATTCTTCCATTACTGAAAATCCATTTCAAGGCCCCCTAGAAAGTTTGAGCTTTGAAATAGCTGGTGATGGTGTTTAAGAATAATGCACTTATGAAAAATAGAGAGGGAGAATTGGAAGGTTTCCCTGTATATGCTATTCCTGATGTTTGAAAACAGTATTTGAGGTTTGAGTTGACGGTTCGTGATGTTGAGTTTAGCCTCTTGCACCCAAAACTAAGAACTTTCACGTTTTTGTCCACAGTTGCGAAAGAGAACTGGCAAAACGTTGGTCAAAATAACTTTTTCA
This sequence comes from Benthosema pterotum, assembly GCA_039105355.1. Lineage (NCBI taxonomy): Eukaryota > Metazoa > Chordata > Actinopteri > Myctophiformes > Myctophidae > Benthosema > Benthosema pterotum. The sequence goes on from CM076986.1 coordinate 36,640,531, forward strand.
ATCGTTTCCAATTTCCAATTGTATGGATAATTACATAATTCAGATGCTTAAATATAATTTAACTCTTGAGAGCGGTAAAATGAAAACAAATGGACCGGCAGGGGTCCATTTGGTTTCATTTTAACGCTCTCAAGAGTTACAGATCTATAAGGGTCCAAGTGCTGGGGGGACGGTTATGTGATCTACCTGCATGGTCTGTGTGATCTACTGGTAGATCACCATCTACCTTTTGGGCAACCCCTGGTGTACATATACCTTGATGAATGTGGCCAGGCTGACGTTGATGCAGCGTCAGGGATCTCCTTACCTTGATGAAGGTGGCCAGGCTGACGTTGATGCAGCGCGCCTCCTCGGGGATCTCCCCGTGACGTATGGTGATGTGAGGCATGATGGACAGCAGGAGGCACTGCAGAGCCTGGTGGAAGCTGTCCGGGAAGCGCTGGGGGCGGGGCATCTGTCAAAAAAAAAGAGAGAAAAAGCCAATGACGAAAAGAACGCAACGTGGGAAATGATTGTTGCGGCCACGCATGCCTGTCACAATTGCTGCCATTGCGGTCCGTTGGGCCACGTTCTCATTCACATCCAATTATGCACACACCTCCCATCTTCATACCGGATATTTAAGGTGTATGTATTCAATTGTTTTCATCTTTTTCTTCTAAAGGCCCATCAATTATCAACGTTGACTTTTCACCGTTGACTTTTTACTGGTCAACATTTCAGAATCCTCCATTCGCAGCCCTCCTTGGCACCATGTGATCCTTTCTCCCAGACTCCCACATTGCTGCTGCCTATATAACTTTTTTTAGTCTGCTAAGTGAACATTTGGTTGAAAATGATTCAATACAAACTAAAAACAAATTGAATTATAATTTTTAATAATACTTGTGTTATCATTTTTTACAATTACCATGGTGAAACACAACTTGATGACACCAAGTTGCACTGTCATTGTCACGGTCAGTGTTTATCAATGCACAACTTATAAACAAGGGTTTAATGCCGGGATCCCGGATTCCCGGGACGCCCGGGTACAACTGACTTAATTTCCCTCCCGGGAATGCCTCCGGGACCCGTCTTCCCGGAGGTTATAATTTCTTTCTTTTTCCGCACATATCGTGGTTTTCCGATATCTGTGAGTGGTCAAATCAAATCTATAACCCTCACATAAGTTCCAAGCATCACTGATAATTAGACTATGCAGCGAGGGCTATGAACAGGAGCCCCGTGGTGCCTGCGGGACACTTAAAAACGACTAAATTGTATATTCGATGATTTGTATTGTGATTTTTTTTTTTTTTTCCTGGACTCCGGGAAGGATAGTTTCCAGTGACGTGCACATGCAATGGAAGAATAGCTTCCACTACAGCATAGACTAATCAGTGACCCTTACTGAAGTTAAACAGCTAATAATAGCTAATAGATAATGTACACAGCCTGCCCACTCAGTGATACTGTGTGACGTTAGGGCTGTCCTAAATGTGACACAAATCCCAGTCAGTGACAGTGTGTGACGTTAGGGCTGTCTTATTGTTTGGAAACATGCTGCACTGTGACATCCTGTATAGAGGAGCTGTGCTTCCCAAAGCCTTTTTAAAGGGGAATTCCACCCATTTTCAACATTCAAATACAGGGGTTTTCAACCTTTTTCATCCCAGGGCCCACCATTTATGAGCCACGGACCACCAATTGAGGATATTTTTTAGCCCCACAGACCCCAAAACTAAAGATTTATTTTGCTTTTGTCCATCTTCTAGTTGTGTAGACTTGGGTGAAATCAGATGATGAATATTTTAACTCTTGAGAGTGTGAAAATGAAACCAAATGGACCCGTAAGGGTCCATTTTGTTTCATTTTTACGTTCTCAAGAGTTACATCTGGTTAACCAACTTAGCTGGGGACCACCTGGAACCCTCTCAAGGACCACTGGTGGTCCCCGGACCACCTGTTGAAAACCCCTGTTCTAATATGTCATTTATATACCTTAGAGATGTTGTGTGGACATGATAAAAAAGTTCCCCCAATTACGCATTTCCCAAAATTGGAGGCCTGATAAAAATCATTAACATGGTGAAATACATCTGATGACATCATCAAGATGTATTTTCACCATGTTAATAGATTTCTTTAGACACTTCTTTTTTGGTTCCATTTGTACACTCTCAGAAAAAAATGTTGAAAATGGGTGGAATAACCCATCTTGGACCTGGTTTTTTGGGTGATTCTAAGCTTTATTGGCCTTAGTTAGCATTATTAAACATACTTGGTATTAGCATTACTTAGCATTATTGCCATGATTAACAACACAAGCATTAACACTACTTAGCATTATTAACATTAATTAAAAGAAATAATGAAAAATCTCAGATCTACAAGCTCATGGCACGCCATCGAGTGGCGCGCTATGAACTTGTAAATCTTTTTTTTTTTTTAATGGTAGCCTGGCTCAGCCCTAAATCCGCACCATAAGAAATACTAGCTTATTTTTTTCCGCCGGCGGCTTTTGCAATATTCTTATGGGTTGGTATGAACCAATCACTGTTAAAGGGGAATTCTACCCATTTTCAACATTTTTTTCTGAGAGCGTACAAATGGAACCAAATGAACCCTAACAGGTTCATTTGGCGTCTAAAGAAATCCATGGTTAGTGGCTTTTTTCAGACCTCCATTTCTTGAGAATGGGGGAACTTTTTGACCATATGTACCCCTCAAAGGCACATCAATGACATATAGTAAAATGTTGAAAATGGGTGGAATTCCCCTTTAAGACTGCTGCTTCGATAACGCCCATCCCAGAAACTGCTGTGGTGGAGAGGGACTTCAGTCTGAATAATGAAGTGAAAAGAAATGACAAATCAGACTGAGGTCAGGCTAGGAAAATGACGCAAATCTCACCCAGTGAGAGTGGATGATGTGGGGCTGTGTTTTTTTGGGAAACATCCTGTACAGCAGAGCTGTGGTTCCCAAACCATATTCCCGATATTGTAGTCCTCACCCGGACGCACAGGAAATCCTACAAAGCTCTGGTGGGTGGCGTGGCGGGACCACCCACCCCTGGGACCACTCACCCCTGGGACCCATGCATCCATCTCTGGGTCACCAGACGAAGACCAGCACCAATCTCACCCCAAGTCATACAGTATAAATAGCACTAGACTAGACTGACAACACAGTTCAAAGACTAGGAGCCAGGACTAGGTACCCTTCATATCAAGTGTGGGCAATTATTTTTCCCAAGGGGCCAAATGAGATACATAAAATATTGTGGAGGGCCAAGACTAAAGGCTGAACTAAAGTGTGTGTAATATTAATTTAATTTCAAGATAAAAGTAAGAATGAGACCAACCATTTTGATACTTGGGCCCCTCTATTTATTCAGTATTTGAGCCACAGACGACCGACATTTGATTTACATTCTTTGATTGTGTAGACTTTGGGCTAATTCACCTGGTGAATATTTTAACTCTTGAGAGTGTAAACATGAAACCAAATGGACCCGCAAGGGTCCATTTGGTTTCATTTTTATGCTCTCAAAGAGTTACATCTGGTTAACCAACTATCCATATTTAAGTGGTACTCTCTCAAGGACCACTGGTGGTCCCCGGACCACTGGTTGAAAACCATGGTACCCTTTCACGGGCCGGTCAGAGTCAGCCAAAGGGCTGCATTTGGCCCCCGGGCTGCATAATGCCCAGGTATGCTTCATATGATACTAGCATTGAAATTCCTGCCCTCAGTCCGTGTATATGCTATTGTTGTGTGACAGGGGCGTGGCTTTTATGAACGTCAGAAACATGGAAGTTTCGGGCTGGATGAGTTCAGGGTTTAAAACATTCTATCCACTGTTTTGGATCTGTATGTTTGACTGTTTTGTTTCTGGAATCCAGCCTGGCATTGTGGACAAAACCAAAAGAAATGTTTCGTTCTGGGGTCTGTTGATGATGTCTTAGTCTTACCTTCATGCGGTTGCCTTCCTGCAGGTACTGAGCCATGGACTTGGCCATGGTTTCAAAGAAGAACCAGGAGTACTGTGAAAAAGAGCAAAAGGAACAAAGAATAAGGAACAAGTTGCGGTCATATCTGTGGTAGTATGTTCCTGGTGATGTGTCAACATCACAGAAGTACGTAGCCTGGTTCAGCCCTGAATCAGCACCTTAAAAATACTACCTTATTTTTTCTTTGTGATTCAAGGACTGGCTTCCTTGCCTTTGGGGCCGTTTTTGTCGGTTGGAAATCCATGCCCAGCACCTGATTGGCCAACAGCCCTGTCACTCACTTGGTTTCACTTTATTATTCTTTAAAGAAGCGTCAGGCTTTAGGTTTTATAAACATCATCATCCGACATATTTTACTGCTTTTGTTCACATGCTAGTAACACTCGTCGGCTGTTTGTTTAGTTAGCAACGTCATTATTATGCTAATGATAACGCATTAGCATAATAATGACAACAACGTCGTCTGCTTTCCCAATATTGATATGGGTTGGTATGAACCAATCACCGTGAAGACTGCTGCTTTGATCACGCCCATCTCAGAAAATGCTGTAGTAGAGAAGGACTTCAGTCTGAATAATGAAGTGAAACGGAATGACAATTCAGACTGAAGTCAGGCTAAGTACGTACGTAGATGTTCTGACAAATTAGTTCAGTGCAGTTGAGCTGAGCAGCGATCCTGAAACGCAGGGGCGGATGGACCCTTATGGGTCCATTTGGTAAGGGGGGCTATGTGTTTCAAATGTTCAATTATAGTTATAGAGCAGTGGTTTTCAACCTTTTTCATCCCAGGGCCCACCATTTACTCAGCATTTGAGCCATGGACCACCAATTGAGGATATTTTTTAGATTTCTTTTGCTTCTGTCCATGACCATTAATCTTCCAGTTGTGTAGATTTGGACTAATTCGCATGATGGTCATTTTAACTCTTGAGAGTGTAAAAATGAAACCATTTGGTTTCATTCTTACGTTCTCAAGAGTTACACATGGTTAAAACAACTTAGCTGGGGACCACCTGGAGCACTCTCAAAGACCACTGGTGGTCTCCGGACCATCGGTTGAAAACCACTGTTATAGAGGATAAGCATAATGTATTTATTTATCCATAATAGGCTTATTAGCCTGGGATCCTTTTAAACAATGTCTTTTGGTCTCCTCCTCCCCTCGCCCCCTTCCCTCATGGCGCCCTAGGCAACTGCCTACTCTGCCTAATGGCAAAAACGCCCCTGATTGCGGTGACTCAGCACACACACAGTCCATCGGCTGTCCTGCTTACAACATCAGTGTGGTTACTCAGAGACTGCTTGAGATTGTTTGAGTTGTTTACATTGTCAGTAATAATCGGTAGAGGGTACAGTCAAACGTGGGATCAAAAGGGACCGCCACTTTGGATCCCGCTCACTCTCTCTCTCTCTCTCATGATTCAGGCCTTCTGCTGACAGATCGCCTAACCTTAATCGCACTCTGTTGAGTGATTTATGAAAAATATGGTGATTCACCGGTCTGTGCAGTATCGTCTGTACACCGTGTACAGTACTACTGACTGTACACACAGCAGGGCTTGACACTAACACTTGCCCGGGGCAAGTAAAAAAAATGGTGGGGCAAGTGAAGACTGCTACCTGGTTGCCCGATCGGGTAGGTGTGCAACTTAGTGCACTATAACACAACACAAGATAAATTTGTCTTGAAGGCAGTCATTGCACTCTGCCTCTGTGTCTTTCCCTGCTTTCTAGCTATCTCTACCTATCTCTCTCCCAGGTCCATTTGGTTCCAAACTATCATTTTGCTGGGGTCAGGGACCACTGGGTCTGTGACCACTATGAATTTTAACTCTTGAGAGTGTAAAAATGAAACCAAATGGACCCGCAAGGGTCCATTTGGTTTCATTTTTACGTTCTCAAGAGTTACATCTGGTTAACCAACTTAGCTGGGGACCACCTGGAACCCTCTCAGGGACCACTGGTGGTCCCCGGACCACCTGTTAAAAACCCCTGTTTTAAAGCACCCAAGTAGGAAGTAAACTTAAATGCAAAATTTACAATATATTTTTGGGGGGCAAGTGACCATGACCTGAGGGCAAGTAGAACCTGACTTGCACTTGCCCGATGGGCAAGTGCCTCGAGGATCTTAGTGTCAACCCCTGCACAGACTGTACTCTCAACCTGTTGTGAGCTGTCTGTCAGCTCAGCAGGAGGAATGTTGGCCAGTTAGTTGCCTTTCCCTCGCTCCTCTTTTTGAGGAAAGGCTGCATTACCTCAAGCACTTGTAAAAAAAAATACAACAGTGCCCTCTGTCGCTGAAGGATGGTATTGCAATCTCTCGCCACAATGCACCTGAATAATGATAATCATAATAATAATGATAATCAAGACAATAATCAAGCCACACTCACGTACCTTTAGCAGCTTATTGCTGGTGTTGAAGTCGGCCGTCTGTTTGAGTATGGCGGTGACGGCGGTGGCCAGAACCTCATGGGTTCTACCTGAGCTCCCTGGGGCAGGGCTGATGGTCACCAACACATACTGGAAGAAATAACACACACACACACGCACACACGCACGCACGCACACACACGTACACACACGCACACACACACACGCACACACACACGCACACACACGCACGCACGCACACGCACGTCATCAGGACTGATGGTCATGAACACGTAAACCGAGAAACCACAAAAAAAAAAAAAAAAAAACAGACGTCATCAGGACTGATTTTTTACATTTCTGTTGTTCAAACTGTGTTGTTGTATTGTAGCACAGCCTGTCAATAACCTATAAAAACAAACTGTATAGCCAAATTAAGATCTGTGTCGATCAATCAAGGTCATGTTTGCCATTTTGTTCCTCTTTGTTCCGCTGTCTTGTCTGTATCGTACTGTCATGTTGTACTTGTGTGTTGTCCTTTATGTGAACGGTGATGCCTTGAACGCAAGACAAATTTCAGTGAAAGCTGACAATGAAGTTGCATCGTATCGTATTGTATTTTTTGTGAGTAGTGTTGATTCTGTCAACTAAAACTATGCCAAAAATGTTCCTTCCAACTACCTGTGACTATCTTTTTTACTGAAGTGAAATTAAATGGAAACTAAATGAAAACTACAAGCTATGACGACTCAAGCTAAGACCATAGTATGTCACCAACTTTAGACTAAAATGAAAAAACAGCTACTTTCATGTCAAACGGCGCGTGCAACTGGTTGAACTACACATAGACAGAACTTTAGGTTAACTCAATCACAACATACTAAAAATACAGCTCTCCCGCCATAATGGACACCGAGAAACAACCTCTCTCCCTTGCTGTTGTGCTGAGGTCGAAGATATCGGTCGACATGTTGTGAGCTTGTAGATTGGCTAAGTGAACTATTCAGAAACATTACACTGCATAAATGAAGGTATGGAGGTAGGAGCTTGTTGTTGCATGTAAAAATAGAACAGATTTACCAGCTATCGACAGGTACTGTAACAACAGAGATGTGCACTAGATTGTAGATCCAGTCCACACACTGCATCTTGCGCACAGTTATGTACACTACAAGTCGCTTGCTGCTTTATTGTGTATTTTATTTTTAAATACAAGGCCTCAACTGTCTTTGAAAGCAATTGTGAAAAAGTTTAAAAAGTCAAAGAGACAGATTTTGTTTTCAGGTGCAGTTTGTGGGATTGGTGGCTATTATTATTCCAATAAATTGGATTCAGTTCTAAAAAGAGCTCGCTAAACAGATTATCAGAATCTATCAGAAACATTACACTGCATAAATGAAGGTATTTTTATGTGGAAGGTGTGTGTGATGTGAGAGTGCATGTAGTGAACGGTGTTTCCAGTGATACTGCACCTTGAGGAAGGAGCGCAGGTAGTGTTCGATGCCTTCCTCGTGACACCGGGACACGATGTGAATGATCACCCTGGAGGAGACAAGATCACTGAAAACCTTTTCTAAACTTTTTTTTTATATATATAAACTTCAAAACATTTCCGAACATTTTCAGGTGGGGCTATACAGAATCAGGGTTATAATAGTTAACTAAAAGTTAAAAGTTAAACTAGAATTAAAAAAAAAAAAAAACATTTGAGTTAACTGAAACTAATAAGAACTAAAAATGAATGCAAAAAAAAAACAGTAACTAAACTAAAACTGTAATGTCGGTGCAGAAAACTAACTAAAACTAACTAAAATTATACCCAAAGTACCCTTAGTTTTAGTTTTTATAAAGCTGTGTGTGTGTGTGTGTGTCTGTCTGTCTGTCTGTCTGTCTGTCTGTCTGTCTGTCTGTCTGTCTGTCTGTCTGTCTGTCTGTCTGTCTGTCTGTCTGTCTGTCTGTCTGTCTGTCTGTGTGTGTGTGTGTGTGTGTGTGTGTGTGTGTGTGTGTGTGTGTGTGTGTGTGTGTGTGTGTGTGTGTGTGTGTGCGTGCGTGCGTGCGTGTGTCAGACCTCAGAGCGTTGACAGCGATGTCGTGTGCCTCCTTGGTTGCCGTGGTGAGGACCTCAAACAGCTGCATCAGCACCATGGGCAGGAAGTTGATGATCACCTGAGTCTCTGTGGCGTGAAGGCACTGGATGGAGAGAGAGAGAGAGAGAGAGAGAGAGAGAGAGAGAGAGAGAGAGAGAGATAGAGAGAGAAGACAGGCCTTTACTGCATGTTACACTTTAGCCCAGGGGTCGGCAACCCATGATGTTGAAAGAGCCATTTTCGACCAAAAACTAAATTCAAAATCTGTCTGAGCCGCAACTATCCACCCATTTCCATTGTTTTTTTTTCTGAGAATGTACAAATGTGAACCAAATGGACCCTGGCGGGTCCATTTGGTTCCATTTGTACACTCTCAGAAAAAAGGTCCTAAAAGAAAAATCATTAACATGGTGAAACACAACTTGATGTCATCAATCTGTGTTTCACCATGTTTTTTTCAGACCTCCTTTTCTAGGAAACACATCATTTTTATCATGTCCACACAACATCTCAGTAAACTGTTGAAAATGGGTGGTTCCAATTAAAGCTTGATCTCTGATACGTGCTGGGCTTTTTGGCATGGCCAACAAGTGCTGTCAGTGACTGAAATGTTTATATTATGTTGGCGGATCACCCCAATGTGTGTATGCAATAATGGTACAGCCAGGGAATGGTTCTAGAGCCGCAGGTTGCTGACCCCTGCTTTAGCTATTGAAAAATATCAGATCTACAAGCTCATATCGTGCCACCGAGTGGCGCGATGTGAGCTCGTAGATCTGATATATTTAAAAAAAAAAAAAAAACTGAAAATGATGCACAAATCTAAGAATATATTCTATTTGACACGTGATTGGAGTTTCTGACACTAGATTCTAGTTTCTGACTAGTTTCTAGTTTCTGTTTCTGTTTTCCTGTGTCAGTGATGCTCAACATATTTCATGCCAAGGACCCCCAGAATTATCTATATTTGGCTGCGGACCCCCCCATCTGAAAACGTGCTGTTCTAGGGATCCCCTAGAAGCAATGATTTTAGTTCAAAATATTTGCTTCCGAAAGAATATATTCAAAGATTTGCATCACATTTTCACAATTTTTCAAAAATATCAGACCTACAAGCTCACAGTGCGCCACCGAGTGGCGCGCTGTGAGCTTGTAGGTTCCTCTCACGTATTAGGGGGACAATATCAGTCACCAGAAAAAAGATGGGTTGTTTTCGAATAATCAGTCATGGTTAAAATGGAGTTTTAAGTTATAATGGGTTTGTATTGGAAGTCTACTTAATATGCTGATCTGAAATACCTAGGTTGGTACTGCAAGTGCTATGGGCTGAAATGGGACTCTTAAGAGGTGTTTTCAGATGACGGCGGGAAGAAACATCCTGCTAGATAGTCTCACACACGCTGTACTTCTGTCCCCCAAATGAACAGTCTGAATGCGGTCACCCTACTGTGTCCTCTCAGGGCTTGACACTAACACTTGCCCGGGGCAAGTAAAAAAAAATGGTGGGGCAAGTGAAGACTGCTACCTGGTTGCCCGATCGGGCAAGTGTGCAACTTAGTGCGCTATAACACAACACAAGATAAATTTGTCTTGAAGGCAGTCATTGCACTCTGCCTCTGTGTCTTTCCCTGCTTTCTAGATATCCACAATTCCAGGCTGGATTTGGGAAACAAAACAGGCAAATTAACACACACATCAAAATGACCATTAATCTTCTACAGTGTAGACCTGGGCTAATTAAGATGATGAATTTTAACTCTTGAGAGTGTAAAAATGAAACCAAATGGACCCGCAAGGGTCCATTTGGTTTCATTTTTATGTTCTCAAGAATTACATCTGGTTAACCAACTTAACTGGGGACCACCTGGAACCAGGGCGGCAAGTGACCATGACCTGAGGGCAAGTAGAACCTGACTTGCACTTGCCCGATGGGCAAGTGCCTCGGAGACCTTAGTGTCAAGCCCTGTGTCCTCTCCTCTCTCACCTTTAGATATTTGATCAGTTCTGCAGGGTTGGCCTCTGCCGTGCTCCTCATCAGCTGGCAGTGCTGGAAGAAGTTGTGTAGATGCAGGTCCTGCAGGGAAAAAAAACAAACAAACAAAAAGGTTACGCATGTAACTATGGTTCTCTGAATCCCTCCTGAACCTTTGCATGCACAAAGGACATAATCAGTGCTTAAAGTAACGCCCTCTGGCGGGTCAGGAGGGATGGAACAGAACGACAATAAACACCAATAATTAAAGGGGAACATGATAGAAAAGTTCCCCCAATTCTGTATTTCCTAAAAATGGAGGTCTGAAAAAGTCTGAAAAAATGGTGAAATACATCTGATGACATCATCAAGATGTATTTTTCTTTCAGACCCCTTTTTTCTGAGAGGGTACAAATGGAACCAAATGGACCCGCTAGGGTCCATTTGGTTCACATTTGTACCCTCTCAGGAAAATTTTGAAAATGGGTGGAATTTCTCTTTAACGCCATGCTTACGGACGATACTATGTATGAGTGTCATATATAGCAGGAATCATATAACAGCCATACAGTATAAAAAGTCATACAATATACAGTTTACAGAATGTAATAGTCTTAGAGTAGATAGAGTAATAACTTGTTGGGCAACAGTGCCCTCTTCTGGTGGAACACATTACTTTTCCAATGGTCAAATTCCTCTTTATTATTTTCTTTGAACAAGGGCAGGGATGCAGTTAAAAATCTGCTCCTTTTCAATGACATAAAGCACAATGCTATATGAACTGCTATCTGCACACACTGTTTGACTGATGGTGGCACAAGAGTTGTCTGGGGTCGAATGTGGGGTTTTGAAATGACTATTAAAGCAGTATCTATCTGCCGTGTTAGCTTTTGGCACTAGGTAAGTGTCGGTTTTCTTTTTTTTCTTTATCCTGCATTTATTCCATGTTGATTGTTTATTTTTTATTTAGAGATCTCACTAGAGGATACTCCTTTGAGTTACAACAACTCGTTTTAGAGGTGTTGTGACGCTGATGCTGATGTCAATGTTCAAGCTGCCATATTGACAAGCACATTTCTGTCTTCACCACCACAGGTGTGTGAGAGGGTTTTTCTGTATTCAAATTATATGGAAATAGAAGATAGATAATAGAAATTGAAGGTTGATAACTCAATGGGTGCGTGAATGGGTGTAAGTAGCCTTGCCAGGCCATGATGTCATGAGACCTGGCTAGGAAGTCAGGAGCAGGGACTTACCCCCAATCCAATCATTGATTGATTAACTGAAACTAAATAAAAATTACAAAAACAAAACAAATAAAAACAAACAAACAAAAAACTATAACTAAACTATAACTGCATTGTGGGCTCACAAAACTAACTAAAACTAACTGAAATCATACTCAAAATACTTCCAGATATTTATAAACTTTTATGGTAGTTTTCAGCACCACACAGTACCACACGATACCAAACAAAGTACAAAAAACAAATGGTATGAAAAACTGAAACTGAAACTAAAACTAAAACGTTTTACAAAAATAAAAACTCAATAAAAACTTGCAAATGTGCCCTAAAAAAAACGAATTAAAACTAACTAAATTAAAAAAGAAAGAGTAAAAACTAACTAAAACTAAACTAAAATGAAAAACGCATAACTATAATAACCCTGACTGACACATTTCTGCACATTTCTGTCTCATCGCTACCGGTTTCACAATTAAATGGCGAACAGAGGAAAGGTGTGGTCTGTGTGGTTGTCTTCTGAACAGCAAGTCAAGACAAGAGGTTCACGCGTGTGGTACTGTACCTGAGCGTATATGGTCGACGCAGCGTGGGTCCTCACTTTGAACAGAGGCTTGGCGTTTTCCACCCACTTGATATCCGGCTGCGACTGAAAAACACGAGACCAGGGACAACGTGAGAAAACCTCCGATCTATGTGAACGAATAGTATACAGCACTCCAGGCGATACTAGGCCAGAAAGCAGGCTGGCTGAGCCAGGCTATATCATGCCTCTGGTCCCCCCAGGTATCTCAAATGGTGCGTTTATACAGTGCCTTTAACCCAGGTGTTTTCTTACTCTTTCATACAACCAATTTCAGGCAGAAACCAGGGAAGGTACCAACCAGCACATGAGGAGCAATTTGTAGTTCAGTGTGAGGAGTGAGGAGCCGGGATTCGAACCGCCGACCCACAGATCATTGCGCGACCTGCTCTATACCTCCTGAGACACAGCCGTACCACAATCCAGGTAAAGCGACTTGGATAGAGGCGCTATGTAAATGCACCATTTGCTTGTTTTCATGACTCTTTCATGACTTCCTCTTCCTTGTCCCTTCTTTTTTAGCAATCTGTTTATTCATTTTTTATTCATAAATAAACTGAAAGCATCAAAAACAGAGACTCTTGTCTCAAAGGTACAGGGCTAAATTTTAGGTGGAGTTTGAGGGAAGTGGAGCTAAATCAAAACAGATGGGGCATCAATCTACCTTGATCCCTGTGTAGCAGCATGCATGGGTGTCAGTATACTGTTTAAAATATGATAAGTGCCACTCGCTCTAGTGATGTCACGTCCTCCTTTTTTGAATGGGTTTCAATGTGAACTTCCGTCTAGTTCCTGTCTGAATTTTGGACAGTGCTCAGGCAGCAGGAAAGACCCGCCCACGGCCAAAATTCAGACAGGAACTAGCCGGAAGTTCCCATTGAAACCCATTCAAAAAAGGAGGATGTGACGTCACACCCCCGGCCGAAAGTTGGAATGTGCAATCCTGTAGTCTGTAGGCCCTAAGAAGGTACCTACCTTCCTGTCCTCATGACTTGTCTCCCAGGTATCCAGAAGGTACCTACCTTCCTGTTCTCATGGTTCCTGTCTCACAGGTATCCAGAAGGTAGACCTACCTTCCTGTTCTCATGGTTCCTGTCTCCCAGGTATCTAGAATGTACCTACCTTCCTGTTCTCCTGGTTCCTGTCTCCCAGGTATCCAGACGGCAGGCTGGCAGCCACTGGCAGCTGGACCTCTGTGGACTGCATCCGGCCGCTGTTCAGCAGTGGCATCCAGGAGTATCCCACTGGAACACAATCAGAACCGTAACAACTGTAACATCAGGGACACTGTAGTCACACGCGTAGCAGGACAACTATTCCACAATCTCCCCCCACAGACCCCAAAACTAAAATTTTATTTTGCTTTTGTTCACAAATTCCAGGCTGGATTTAGGAAACAAGACAGGCAAACATGGATCAAACCACTGACTCACAGAGCCAATGGGTTCCACCTACCAACTTAGGGTTGATGAACTTGACGGGTCACACATGCAGTGATGGGAGGGGTTACAAACCGATTGGACAATGAGGGTACCCTTGTAGTATGGAAGAAAAAACTGGTGTGTATGTTCACCTTGAAAGGTGGATTAGAAAATCGGGGATTTAAGCCAAAACCAGGCTTTTTATATCCTGGTGTTTAGAGCCTGGTTCATTCTGTTCCACCAAAGCCAAGCGAGGCTCAAAATGTGCGGATTTAGCGAGCCGCGATCACATAGCCTCGCTTGCAGGCTCGTGCACGTACTGCTTGAAAAGGCTGTGATGAAGATTGTAGATTCCTTGAGCGTGACCAATCAGCGAGACCGGCAAGAGCCAGAGAGCCGTGCCCATAGATATAAGAAAGCCTTCTTATATATATCTATGGCCATGCATTTCACAGCAGAAGCGCAGCAGCAGCTGATGATGATCTCGAAGGCGATCATTAATAAATAATAAATAAGGCCAGGGATATGGCATGGCGGATCCAATCCAATCCATGGCAAACTATTGCCAATCTATCACATTTTATTAATATTAAATATAAAAAGGAAAATCTACGACTGCACGGGTGGTCGTCCCTGTACAGAAGTGTACTCCTGCGGAGCTAATCAAGTTGAGTCCATATACAGTACAACCACAGGTGTTGAAATAACAGTGTAAAAAGTCATTGGATTGGCCTAATAAACAGCGAAGACATGAGGATTAGGTTAAACCTGACTGTTAGCCTGGTCCGGAGCAGGCTAAGTCCATAGCATTAGTTTCCATGGAAACTAATGTGGCATTGCTTTCATGAAACCAAATCAAGCCTCAACATATCCAGGTTAACTGGTCAAGTTAATCTGGCAAGATTAACCAGTTTTCATGAAACCGAATGAATGCTAAGGGCTTTTCCCTAATCCACCTTTCGTGAAATAGGCCCCTGATGAAGATCTTGACGATCAAAACGTTGTCTAACTAATAATAAGGATGGTATTTTGTGCCAGTGGTGTGCGGGCCCCATCTCTTATGCGCTGAAGTCTATTTTTGCCCAGCACCCAGTCGATGTGCGTATTCTATGTTTACTCTATAGCATGGAGCAGGAGATTCATGTTATCTGCGCGTGGATAGTCGCGGGACAGATGTAGCATTGGCTTAGATTCATATATAGAATGACACCTGAATGTTTCAGGCAGCGGCGGATCTAGGCATGGGCATTGAAATATCCAGTCTGCCCCACCAAACATGATGGAATACAAAACAACGCAAAATATTTCAAATTAAAGTGCTTATATTTAAAATGATTTTTTTAAACACTATTATTACTATTGACCATCTACAGCTGTGTCACCACTAAACAAACAACACTTCATCATTGAAAACAGAAAACTCTCTGAGTCAGACCTTTAGCTTTATGCATGCTGCGTGTCTGTTGCAACTTCAACAACAACTGATGTTATTATTGATGCTTTACTTGCCTAATAAAAGTCCTGTAACAGAAAATGGCATGGCATGCCATTTTGTCCTGCCCCCCCAACCCCCCATTGGGCAATGTTACATCGGCCCCTGGTTTCAGATGTGAACAAATTATGAGATGAAACTTCATGGGCAAAGATAATCAACGTGTCCATTTTCTTGTGTTTACACTAGCGAGAATAATTGCGTTAAAAGATTGTAATCAGTTTATAATCAACAAAATCAATGAACACCACATGATGTGTGTGATGTACAGTACGTTTACTCCATTACCCAGAGCCTCCACTCCGTCTCTCTTCTTGGTGCTGGTCTTACTGCTGATCTCACAGCTGATGTGGTAGAAGGTGAACAGGAGGTGGTGCTTCTCATGGAGATGGACAGGAAGCTCCATCTTCACCTGGAGGACAACGTGGGGAGACGGAAGAGATGCAGTCAGGTGCAGTGACAATGTGCCTCCTACTCATTCAGTCAGTGTATGTATAATTAAAGGTAGGGTAAGTGATTTGAAATTCATCCTGTAGTTCCAGCCTGGTGCACTAGGGGCGCCAAACAGTAGCTACACTATGTGAGCCTGCTGCTCGATCCTGATTGGAGGAGAATTCGCCACCACCTGGGGAACTTTTATTAGCTCCTCTGCTAACGTGGGGGAGGGGGAAACTCCATATATGGTCTGCACACCTTATAATAGAGCATTTTAACAGAAAAAAATATTTTTTGGGTGATATCTGACAAAAGTGAAATCACTTCCCCTACCTTTAAAGGACCACTTCACCACTTTTCAATGTATCTTCATATAATAGGTCCTCACTAATGTTGTAGTGGGACTTTTAGAAGTGTGGGGGAGGGGCGCCTCTTAAAGGGGAATTCCACCCATTTTATTTTTTTTTTGCTGATGTGTACACTCTCAAAAAAAAAAATCAAGATGTACATTGTATTTCACCATGCTAATGATTTTTTTTACCTCCATTTCTAGGAAACACAGAATGGGGGAACTTTTTGACCTTTTTGACCTTTTTGACCATGTCCACACAACATCTCTAAGGTATATTATTAGGTATATTAGGTATATTATTAATGACATCGTAAAATATTGAAAATGAGTGGAATTCCCCTTTAAGACACGTGCATGCACACTTGCATTTGCATGCACGTGCACAACACACACACAGACACGCTATTAAAACAAGTATAGCATATTGAGCATGATTGTTTACAATGCCTAATTGTATCCATAAAAGTAACTGAGTAACATTGGTCTACTTTTGTCCCAAAAATATTTTAGATGTGAGAAGTGGGGGGACGCCGTCCCCCCGCGTCCCCCCTCCACTACACCCCTGGTCCTAACTAATGCACAATGTAAAATACCACTGTTTTTTTTTTTTTTTTACTCAGTCTGTGTCTCACAGGAGGGCTGTGGGCAGTCCTCCTGTGAGACACATTTTTTTTAAACAATGTGTTTTTGAAAAGGTATTTATATTTTTTATGATCGGGAGAACGATGGCTGCCATTTTTGCATTGCGACTTTTCAGGAATAGAAAGCGTGCCGTTTCTATTAGCTCGGATTTCACCATTGATGATGTCATTGGAAGAAGTTTCTGAACTGTCCACAGCCCTCCTGTGAGACAAGGACTGAGTAGGAAAAAATAGTAGTATTTTATCGTGTACATTAGTGAGTACCTGTTATATGAAGAGACGTTGAAAAGTGGTGACGTGGTCCTTTGAGTCTACAATACATACAGTACATACCTACCATACACTGCTATCTAAGTCTACATAAAATGCTGATGCTAATCTGAGATACATACTGTACGTTGAGAGTAGTGTAGACGATCTACACTACAAGCCAGATTGGCTATTTTTGAAAAAGACGTTTGGTTTAGACTAAAATAAGCCGATCAAAAGCATGACCACAAAGTGGTTACTAAAAACTGCTGCGCTGTGTTTACAGTATTGTACAGAATGAGTTCCCAAAGTGGGGTACGGAGACCTCTGTAGGAGTACTTGAAGGAATTTCAGGGGATACCGAATTAGAGATAGTTACACCTATGGGTTTGAAACTCTGACGGTGTACAAATGGAACCACATTTGTACACTGTCATAGTTAAATTAACAGAGATTTTATAATATAAATTGGTGTTCCCAGAGATAGAAATGTCATTTTCTCAAGATTTCTTTGAGACAGTGCAAATTACTAAAAATGCTCCGCTTCTCTTCATCCACAAGGGGCGACAACAGCGTGCAAAACATTGTGTGTGCATGCAGTGGTGTAGTGGCAGGGGGACGCAGTACACCCACACCTAAAAATATATTTTGGGGCGAAAATGTGTTTTTTTTGAGTTGATATTTATACTTTTATGGATACAATTAAGCATTGTGAACCAAATAGGCTGTATGTTTTACCGTATTGTCTGTATCTTTGACCCCCCCCCCCCCCCCCCCCCCCCCCCCCCCCCCCCCCCCAAAAAAAAAAAAAAAAAAAAAAATCCAGGCTGGAGTTGTGGACAAAAGCAAAAGAAATCTTAATAATAGTTTGTGTCTGTCTGTGGGGCTAAAATGACACCAAATGGTGGTCTGTGGCTCAAATGCTGAATAAATGGTGGATCCTGGAGTGAAAAAGGTTGAAAACCACTGAACTACTCAGAGGCCAGTCACATCTAGACTAGTAGTTACAGATTCAATTACAAACGACTTAATGGGAAAATGACTCAGCAGCACCACTCTGTGAATGAGCGAGGCGCGCAAGTGTGTGTCACTTGGTTATTTTGACAGCAGACACACACACAAACGTTCCAACAAGAAATCCGACATTCTGCAGACCATTTATAGTTCTCAAAGTGGGTTCCAGGGACCCCCAGGGGGTCCTTGAGAAGGGGATTCGTTGAGAGTGTCACCACCAACATTTGGGGACATCAATGTGGCCCACTTAAGTCCTATATTGTTTTGCAGAACTGAACCAAATACTTCATCTTCATTTGGAGTCCTTAATGTGAAAATGTTTAAGAACTGCTGCGCTGTGTTTACAGTACTGTACAGCATGAGTTCCCAAAGTGGGGAGGTAGAGCTCTGTAGGAGTACTTGAGGGAATTTCAGGGGATACCGAATTAGAGATAGTTACACCTATGGGTTTGAAACTCTGACGGTGTACAAAATGGAACCACATTTGTACACTCACTGTCATAGTTAAAGGTAGGGGAAGTGATTTCACTTTTGTCAGATATCACCCCCAATTTTTTTTCTGTTAAAATGCTCTATTATAAGGTGTACAGACCATCCCCTCCCCCACGTTAGCAGAGGAGCTAATAAAAGTTCCCCAGGTGGATCGACCAGCAGGTTCACATAGTGTAGCTACTCTTGGGTTCCCCTAGTGCACCAGGATGGTACTACACCATGAATTTCAAATCACTTACCCTACCTTTAAATTAACAGAGATTTTATAATATAAATTGGTGTTCCCAGAGATATTTTCTCAAGATTTTTTGAGAGAGTGCAAATGGAACGAAATGCTACTGGGTCCATACTGGGTCCATTTGTACTCTCGCAGAAAAATAATGGTGAAGCACAACTTGATGATGTCATCAGATGTTTCACCATGTAACAAACGTACCCGTATATACTGTATGCGTTGTATAGAAGGCTGCATGGTCACAAGACAGATATCAGTGCAAACTGACAATAATAAAGTACTATATCATATCACATCATATCATATGAATGGACACATTGATGAAGGCAGTACTGCAGTGTGTTAACTGTGTCTCAGTGAGTGTTCTGACCAGGCTTGGATCTCTCTGTTTAGTTCTGCCTGCTGGATTAATCACGTGAAAGGAGAAAATCCACATAGCAGCCAGACCCAATTAACAGCCCCTAACTGGGCCTGTGTGCGTGTGTGCGTGCGTGTGTGTGTGTGTGTGTGTGTGTGTGTGTGTGTGTGTGTGTGTGTGTGTGTGTGTGTGTGTGTGTATGTGCTTCCGTGCATGTCCGCACATGCTTTTGTGTAGTCATGTGTGAGGAGATCTCCTAAGAAAGACTCTAATCCATTTTATAGTTGTGTCACGCGTGCATGCGTGTGTGCGTGTGTGCATGTGCGACTGTCATAGATGCCAACGTTTGAAAATGAAAATGAGTAGCAACTTCATGGGGTGCAGCGGCGCAGCGGCCCGACAGCGCGGCAGTCCAGCGCACATTGCAACAAGGCACATTTGCATGCCTATATTAACTTCACATTCTCACTTATCACGAGGTATGTTTCAGTAGTTTTAGCCCAAAAGAAGTTGGGTGCCCCCAAACATTGAAATCCATGACACTGATACACTAGCGTTCAAAAGTTTGGGGTCACTTAGAAATGCCTGCATTTAGGAGGAAGGCATCCCACATCCAAAACCTTTGGAGTTGGACCGCATTCCATGAACACTACTATATTATATACCAGGGTTTTCAACAGGTGGTCTGGGACCACCAGTGGTCCTTGAGATGATACCAGGTGGTCTCCAGGCTAAATGATGGAAGGTTGGGTAACCAGATGTAACTCTTGAGAGTGTAAAAATGAAACCAAATGGTTTCATTTTGACACTCTCAAGAGTTAAAATATTCATCATCGGAATTAGCACCACTTAAGAAGTTTACACTGTTTTGTTGGCAAAATACAGCCTGGATTTGTGGACAAAATCAAAAGAATTCTTTAATTTTAGGTTAATTTTAGGGCATTCTTAATTCTCCATGCAGTTATCAGTTTTGTTGCAGTGTGTACTTCACTTGTACTGTAACTCTCATCTCTTGTTTATAAAAAAAAAAATCATTCATAACATGACTGGAGTTGTTGTAAGAACTGCCCCCCACCACCACCACCATTAGGCCTATTTCTTTTCCCTTCCACCTCCACTATGATTAGATATACAGAATATTTGTCTAAATATGAAACCAACTGGACCCTTGCGGGTCCATTTGGTTTCATGTTTACACTTTCAAAGAGTTAAAGTAGCCTATTCATCATCTGAATTAGCCCAAGTCTACACAACTGGAACATTAATGGTCCTTTTTAATCTGTAGGTTTGCCTGTTTTTTTTCCTAAATCCAGTCTGTTATTGTGGACAAAAGCATAAGAAATCTTTAGTTTTTGGGGTCTGTGGGGTTAAAAAAATCTCCTCTAATGGTCGTCCGTGGCTCAAATACTGAATAAATAGTGGGCCCTGGTATCGAAAAAGTTGAAAACCCCTGGTAAAGTTTGGATGGTCATCATGGCGTCTCCACTATTCTATCCATCAATCTCGGTTTGGTTGTTTGTTCCGCGGTTAGAATTCGGAGCGACCGCCTCATTACGCTCACTACTTCTTCACTTCGGGTCGCTCCAATCCACTAGTCTCCTCGAGCCTCTCCCTTTTACGCGGTCCGTCGCCGGGCGACCGACCGACCGACACGCGGGACCGGCGGCAGCCACAGCCAACAGGCACGGGGGAAAAAACATGCTCGAGCACCTCCTCGTCCTCGGAGCGGAGCCGAGCAGCGCGAGGCTGCGGCCGCCATAACGAGACAACATGAACGACCCCACTGGAGGCTCGAGCCAGAGCCATATAGTAAAATAATATTTTAATAGGAGACAACTCAGGCGATTAGCACTACGAATCACCGTGAGCCGCGGCCGACGCGACTGCACTGTTTATAGCTGGGTGCTATCTAAGCTAAGGCTCCCTTCCGGTGGGGACGCAGACCAATCACGTCGCTAGAAACCAAGGTCTAAGGCAGAGCCATCTAGTAGAAGAGTTGCGACATCGAGGGGTCAGAAAACAGCCTGGTCACGTGGTCCACGTACTCGCGCGAGCCCATAGGCTTCAATGCATTCAGTAACTTCCGGCTGTCACTATTCATGTCACTATCCAACAGACGTTTGTAGATGGACTGGCCCCATGAGGTGAACGGAGTTGGCGTACGCCAACAACGCCTACTACTACATGGGAAAAACAGAGGGTTTGCGCTCTTTGCGTATTCTGCAGTGATTAATCGTAGCAGCGTAGTCAGAGGTCAATATGAGTAGCAGATACGCAAAATGCGTAATGGTTGGCGTCTTTGGACTGTGCGCACGTGCACGGGCACGGGCACGTGTGCAGCCGTGCATGGAGACGGGTTCACAGGGTCCGCAGCGGTTGATGGACTTTGAACGAACGCGAACGAGTGTGAGTAACGACGCGCGTTGAAAACAGGAAGTTCAGCAGACCACGAGGGTCATCGAAAGAATAAAAGCACCTCAATACAGGAAGAGTGGTTTTCAACCAGTGGTCCCTGAGAGGGTTCCAGGTGGTCCCCAGGATAAATGATGGAGAGTAACCAGATGTAACTCGCTCTCAAGAGTTAAAATATTCATCATGTGAGTTAGCCGCAAGTCTACACAACTAGAGAATGTAGAAGATTAATGGTCATTTATGGTCTGTAGGTTTGACTGTTTTTTGTCCTAAATCCAGCCTGGACACTAGTTGGACATTTGTGGATAAAAGCAAAGTCTACCAGTGACATCATTGAAGAGGAATCCAAGCTGATAGAAACCGTAGCTGCAGGCACATTTCATGCCAATTATAAATATTGCTCAACAATGGAAGTTATTGTAGCAGTATAACAGCAGTCTCTACTGCATGCCCGGATCTAGGCTCTAGGCCACTAAATGTCCTGACTGACACACCAAACACGATGGCATGCAAGACAACCCAAATTTTTAAAAATATTTCAAATTAAAGTGCTTATATTTAAAATGATTTCAAACACCACTACTGCTACAACTAACTACAGCTGTGTCACCACTAAACCAACAGCATTTCATCATTGAAAACAGAAAACTCTCTGAGTCAGACCTTTAGCTTTATGCATGCTGCGTGTCTGTTGCAACTTCAACAACAACTAATGCTATTATTGATGCTTTACTTGCCTAATATAAGTCCTGTATAAGATATAAAATCTTGTGGGTCACGGAACTAACAGAATTTAAATGAAAATGGTACGGGTGTGGCCTCATACCATTTCCAGCCCTGATTCTTGAAAATGAAGTATGTCAGATGTTTGAATATAATTTAACTCGTGGGAGTGTAAAATGACAATCTAAAGAGTTACAGATCTATAAGGGTCCATTTGGGTTACCAACTGTCCATCATTTTAGCTGAGGGGGGACCACCTGGAATCCTCTAAGCATTATGTTTTAACTATTGAAAAATAGCAGATCTACAAGCTCATAGCGCGCCACCGAGTGGCGCGCTATGAGCTTGTATCTCTGCTATTTTTGAAAAATCGTGAAAACGTGGTGCAAAATCTTTGAATATTATGTTATTCAGAAACTGGAAATCTAGACAGGACACAATCGGTTAGAAAGTGAGCTCACCTCGTCGTAGAACTCGGGGTTCTGGTTGTGGTGCAGGACGGCTGCGTAGGCACTGCTGGTGAAGAGTGAGTCTCCCGGCTTGCCGTAGATGCACTGGAAAACATACACAACAAAGCAAAGCACAAACACAGCGGTCAGTCGCCATCGTTGTGGGCCTCGGGGCAGTGGTGGGAGTCAGGGCGTGACGCCCAGCAACTGTTCAGCAAGCTGTGGTCATATGGACAACTACAGAGTGGTGGGTTTCAATCGGTAGTTCAGGGACCACCGTTGGGCCTTGAGGAGAGGTCAGGTGGTCCCTGTGTTAGCTTCCCAAATCTTTAACTCTAGAGAGTGTAAAATCAAAACCAAAAACGGAACCTTAAGGTTCCATTTGGTTTCATTTTACACTCACATACACCAATGGTGTATACACATACAACATTGGAAATGAATTGAGGGGCGGGGCAGTGTTGACTTTGGAGAAAGCTAGACCGCAAAGAGTCTGGCTGTTTCGATGTAGATGTCTGTATGTACCCTGTGAGGCCTTGGAATTCCAGCCAGCACATTTCGTCTCATCTTCTTCGGGCCACAAAGACACACTGACACACCCGGAAACAACATAGTGCCTAGTGCCCCACTGCTGTGCAGGGAAGAAACACACTGTCCCAGCTATAAACTGGCAGTAGCCTCCACGGACAGGTTTAGAGGAGAATTCCACACCAAAACACATTGGGCGTCAATCTACCTTGATTCTTGTGACATGATACACATCACATCAAGCCACACACTACAAGATAATTGGACCACTATATGATTTTTAAAAACTAAGCCGGCACCCGTGGGACAGGAGTTTTAACCGGGGTGATTGGAGAGGAGAGTGGCAAAAGGGAGTGGAGGAGAGGAGGAGGAATAGATTACCTCTGGGATTACATGTAAAGTCTGCCCCAGAGTGACATAAAACTCAGGCATGTTTATCAGTATACTATTAAAATGTGATGTGTGTGGGGGGGGGAATAAATTTGGAGTTACAGAAATAACAACATTAGAGTAGCCACATGTAAACTGTTGGAACAGCGACGTTGGACGGGGACCTCAAGGGTGAAATGTAGAAAATGGGGCATCTGTGACAAAAATCAAGGACAAAAATCAAGAACCCTAACGGGTTCATTTGGTTCCATTTGTACGCTCTCAGAAAAAAGAAGCGTCTAAAGAAATCCATTAACATGATGAAATACATCTTGATGATGTCATCAAGATGTTTCACCATGTTCAATCTGAACATCTGAACAATGCTTCAATCTGGTGCACTTTGACATCATTTTTTTTTAATAATAATCAATAAAAATAAAACCTTATTAATGCAAGCTTTTAGTGGGCCCACCCTGGCTTTGGGCCCCCCTAAAATTGTCTAACTTTTCCCCACCTATCGACGCCACTGTTGACAGCCAATGTGTTTTGGTGTGGAATTCTCCTATGCAGTGCAGTCCTGTGGGAACAGAGCTGAGCTCTGAGCCTGACCAGGTCAGTGTGTGGCCTGTACTGTACTGTACTGCACAGATTAATAACGGAAGAAGTGAGCTGCACATGGCTCAGCTGGAACTCCTGATTAGGACACTGATTAGTGTGGTCGTCCCTAACGAGCGGTGCCAGCCACAGCTGGGTGTGGTGGGAAGGACTGGATTAGTCTGCAGGGAAAAAAAAAAAGTTTATAATTGTGAGTTTACTGATGGGAGAATTCGGTTAAACTGTTAACTCATTTAGAGCCGCCTGAGTCCCATTCTAAAAAAAGAAAAATGCCTTCTAAATCCTGACTGATTTTAATTAGGATATAAAAATGTTGCCATATATAGAGAGACGTCCATTCAGACGTGTTCTGTTTGGAAAGAAGTGCCGAAACACGTCTGTTAATTACTGACAGGCCGCTGCTGTGTGTTCGCCGCTGAAAACAGGGGCGGATGTAAAATTTCCCAATTGGGGGGGCAGGAGAAAATGGTATGGAGGCGGATTCGCAGGCGCACCCATACCATTTTCTGTTACAGGACTTTTATTAGGCAAGTAAAGAATCAATAATAACATCAGTTGTTGTTGAAGTTGCAACAGACACACAGCATGCATAAAGCTAAAGGTCTGACTCAGAGAGTTTTCTGTTTTCAATGATGAAATGCTGTTGGTTTAGTGGTGACACAGCGGTAGTTAGTTAGTAGCAGTAGTAGTGTTTCAAATCATTTTAATTAAAAGCAATTTGAAATATCTTGGGTTGTTTTGTCATGCCATCATGTTTGGTGGGGCAGTCTGGGCATTTAGGGGGGCACTGCCCCCCCTTGCCCATGCCTAGATCCACCCATGGCAGAAAACTCCCCTTGCCCATGCCTAGATCCGCCCCAGGCTGAAAATAGAACAAAATGTGTGGATATGCATTTTTCTATGCTATACTGTATAGTTAATATAGCAACAGCTAATGTTCCCCCGATTGAAACGTTAGACTGGTCAGTACTAGAGGTGGGAAACCCGACCGAAACCCGACCCGGCCCGTCGTGTACCCGACGGGCCGGCTAGGGTCGGGCTCATTTGCTTAATTGGTGGTCGGGTTTTCGGACGGGTTCGGGCTTGGGCTGAATAATATATATATATATAAATATTATTTTACAACTTTAATTTTATTTAACAACTTTAATATTATCAATGTATTAAAAACATAGCCGTTTTTATTTATAAATGATATAATAATAATTATTATTATAATAATTAACAAAACGAAAAACGAAGGGAAGAAAAGTGTGCTATCATTTTAATAATTAAAGGGTGTTTTTTTAGGTGAAAAAAGGGTGTCGGGTTTTCGGGCCGGGCTGCGCATATATTTTAATAATAATGGTCGGGCTAGGGCCGGGCTGGCCCTAGCCCGACCTACCCTAGGGTAGGGTCGGGCTGAAAAAAGTCGGCCCGACCCCAGCTCTAGTCAGTACCTTAGGCTCCAGCCAGGAATCGCTACTAAAATTAAAAATAAAATAAAATAAAATAAAATAAATAATTAAAATAAAATAATAAATAAAATATATCCTGGTTATTCAGGTCTGGTGTTTGCTGACCTTGGTTGGCGTCAATCACCAACAAAAAAAACTGCTCACAGCAGCTGAAGAAGTGCCGAAACACGTCTGTTAATTACTGACAGGCCGCTGCTGTGTGTTTCCCACCGAGACAATTTGGTTTCATTTTTACATATATTCATATTTACATAATATTCATTTACATAATATTCATTTGGTTTCATTTTTACACCCTCAAGAGTTAAATATTCATCATGTGAATTAGCCCAACTTAGTCTACACAACTAGAGAATGTAGAAGAGTAATGGTCATTTGGATCTGTATGTTCTAGTAGAAGCCCCAGGAGGGGTCCACGCGCACCCCCCGTATTTTTTTGTCTAGTCTGTTTTTTATTGATCCTTAGGACCTCTAGAATAAGAATTTTGATGATCCCAAGAACAAATTTGGTCCTTTTGGTGTTTTTTTCAATGTTTTGTGAGTCATACACGTGCTTCGAGATTACCGTCAAGAACGCCTGCGAGACTGTCTATTAGAGACTGTGGTACGCTCAAATTTTGAGATAGCCAGAAAGCAAATACACCATTGTTTTCTAGACAACCTCAGCTTTCCAATGTGACCATTCGCATCATGCTCCCATGTCAGAAAAGGGGACAGATACCTAATGATTCAAAGTTAAAATAATATTTTGGGAAGGAAAAAAGGCCATCGACTATTTTCCAAAAGGTCCCTTGACCTGTCACTTCAAAATATGTGAACGGAAATGGGTTACAGGGGTAGCTACAAGCCTCCCCTATACAGACATGTCAAATTTATGCCAATCAAATGCAGTTTTGACCAAGAACCTTGCACTTTTGTGCATGCAGTACAAATGTAATTTTGCCCCAAATGCTATATTAGTCAAGTTGAGACTGTCTATTAGAGACTGTGGTATGCTCAAATTTTGAGATAGCCAGAAAGCAAATACACCATTGTTTTCTAGACAACCTCAGCTTTCCAATGAGACCATTCGCATCATGCTCCCATGCAGAAAAGGGGACAAATACCTAATGATTCAAGTTAGAATGATATTTTGTGAAGGAAAAAAGGCCATTGATTATTTTCCAAAAGGTCCCTTGACCTGTCACTTCAAAATATGTGAATGGAAATGGGTTACAGGAGTAGCTACAAGCCTCCCCTATACAGACATGTCAAATTTATGACAATCAAATGCAGTTTTGACCATAGAACCTTGCACTTTTGTGCATGCAGTACAAATGTAATTTTGCCCAAAATGCTGTATTAATCAAGTTGTGCAGTGCACATTGGGTTTTGTTTCTAATGGTGATGTTTAATGGTGATGGAATTGCATAGCAGGGGTTGACACTAAGGTCTCCGGGCAAGTGCAAGTCAGGTTCTACTTGCCCTCAGGTCATGGTCACTTGCCCCCTAAAAATATCGTGAATTTTGCATTCAAGGTTACTTTCTACTTGCTGCTTTAAACATTTCCTTTCGCAGTCAAAGACTGTTTTGTTTAAGTCACAATCAGCTACAGTAAATATTCAACTTGTAAATCAGTGGTTCCCACAGTGGTCACCTCAGGGGTCTGTGATGCCAGCAAAATGATAGTTTAGAACCAAATGGACCTGGGAGAGAGATAGCTATAGAAAGCAGGAAAAGACGCAGAGGCAGAGCGCAATGACCACCAAGACAAATATATCTTGTGTTAGGTTATAGCGCACTAAGTCACATGCTTGCCCGATTGGGTAGCAGTATTCACTTGCCCGACCATTTTTTTTACTTGCCCCGGGCAAGTGGGCAAGTGTTAGTGTCAACCCCTGCATAGTTGTCTGTGTGTGTGTGCGCGCACAGCTGAGACTATTCTACATCCAATGTCGCAATGTAGACTGTCAGTTGGTTCCCCATAGAGACGGGGATCCAATTGACAGTCACAGATTGACAGTAACCAATGGACCGTCACCAATTGACCAATGGACAGGCACCAATTTACTGTCCCATTGGCTGAGAACTTAAATGACAATAGACTCCCCAAGTATAAAGAGGTCATTTCACCTGGATCCTAGAAGAGTTGTCTAGCACATGTCACAAACTTTCAAATTGTCACCATGTCACCATGTCAGTGGATGAGTCTGGACCAAGCCAGAAACGAACAAGGGTTAGTGATTCAACATAAACGCAAATATGTATTTTACATAATGTAAAACTTAAAGATCCAGCAACATTCACACCTCTCAGTGCATCAAAGATTGAGCCTGTGAGAAACTCAAGCATCTCATCTCAAGCTTAACATCCGGTATGAGAGATGCCAGGAGCCCCTTAACTCACCATACAGGATGAAGGACATCTGTGACCACATTCCAGAATCACTAGAAGGTATAGACATAGGGATCACAGGCTGGCACAGAACATGTTACCAGTACTTTGTAAAAAAAAAAAAAAAAGTACTGGTAACATGGGGTATAGACATAGGGCACACAGTGCCCCAAAACCAAAAAATACTCACCCCGGAAAAGGAAATCATTATCCAGTGATCCAAAGTTTGGGCCTGAGTGCATTTTGTGTGAAAAAAATGTAATTAAATCTCGTCCAAGTTGGCATCATAAAAATTAGTACCCTGTTGTTGAAATTTCTTTATTCATGGAATACCCCTTGAGATACACTATCTCGTTTTCGAGAGGTTCCTACAATTAATACACGACATTGTAGGCCTACAAAGAAAGCACAATACAAAATCAAATACAAGCACAGGACAAGAATACCCTGTTGAATTTCCAAAATAAAAAGGCAGATCACCATCCTGGGACAACCTTGAAAGCCAAGCACAGCAGTTGGTAAATTCCAAGCTTTTTAGGAAAATATCTAAAAGTTGAAGTTGAAGATTTGATCTCTGGTACCAAGCTTGTGTGACCAACTCAGTGGCCTTGTGGTTAGAGTGTCCGCCCTGAGACTGGGAGGTCGGGGTTCGATTCCCTAGTACCGCGTCATACAAAAGACTCCATAAACGGGACCCAATGCCTCCCTGCTCAGCATCAAGGGTTAAGACTTACATACCGACATACTAGCATCATGTCCAGGGGGTTATTGTACAACAACCTGCCACCCCCTAAAGCCCTATGGGCTTCATTGCTCGGCCTAGCCTCATAAGATCATGGCAAGGCAAGACTTACTTCCCAAGCTTGTATGCTGTGAGGATTGCATCCAGAGATAAATTTGGTGTAGATCAGGTAAAATGACACATCCCTGTAGCTGGACCTGAGCAAAATCAACTGCATTTTGTACTCAGTAAAAAAACTTGTCGCTCATCTACAATGTGTTTCTGCACATTACTGCACATCAGAGTGAACGCCTGGTTGTGGGCAGCAGAAATACATGTATGTGCTTGGGCACTTTTAGGTTTACAGCTTCTCTTCTTGGATTTGACAAGATTCTGGTATTCCGTATTAAACTTATTACAGCAGGAAGGATGGTACTTTGCTTCTGCTGAGAAGTGTATTTTCCTAAAAAGTTTGAAATTTTCCAACTGCTATGCTTGGCTTTCAAGGTTGTCCCAAGATGGTGATCTGCCTTTATATTTTGGAAATTCAACAGGGTACTCATTTTTACAATGCTAACTTGGACCAAATTTGATTACATTTTTTTCACAAAAAATCACTCAGGCCCAAACTTTGGATCACTGGATAATGATTTCCTTTTCCGGGGTGAGTATTTTTTGGTTTTGGGGCACTGTGTGCCCTATGTCTATACCCCATGTTACCAGTACTTTTTTTTTTACAAAGTACTGGTAACATGTTCTGTGCCAGCCTGTGAACCCTATGTCTATACCTTCTAGTGATTCTGGAATGTGGTCACAGATGTCCTTCATCCTGTATGGTGAGTTAAGGGGCTCCTGGCATCTCTCATACCGGATGTTAAGCTTGAGATGAGATGCTTGAGTTTCTCACAGGCTCAATCTTTGATGCACTGAGAGGTGTGAATGTTGCTGGATCTTTAAGTTTTACATTATGTAAAATACATATTTGCGTTGGTGTTGAATCACTAACCCTTGTTCGTTTCTGGCTTGGTCCAGACTCATCCACTGACATGGTGACAATTTGAAAGTTTGTGGCATGTGCTAGACAACTCTTCTAGGATCCGTGTAGCAATGACCAAGACACCAGGTGAAATTACCTCTTTATACTGGGGAGTCTATTGTCATTTAAGTTCTCAGCCAATGGGACAGTAAATTGGTGCCTGTCCATTGGTCAATTGGTGACGGTCCATTGGTTACTGTCAATCTGTGACTGTCAATTGGATCCCCATCTCTATGGGGAACCAACTGACAGTCTACATTGCGACATTGGATGTAGAATAGTCTCAGCTGCGCGCGCACACACACACACACACAAACTATGCAGGGGTTGACACTAACACTTTGCAGGGGTTAACACTTACTTGCCCGGGGCAAGTAAAAAAATGGTCGGGCAAGTGAATACTGCTACCCAATCGGGCAAGCATGTGACTTAGTGCGCTATAACCTAACACAAGATATATTTGTCTTGGTGGTCATTGCGCTCTGCCTCTGCGTCTTTTCCTGCTTTCTATAGCTATCTCTCTCCCAGGTCCATTTGGTTCTAAACTACCATTTTGCTGGCATCACAGACCCCTGAGGTGACCACTGTGGGAACCACTGATTTACAAGTTGAATATTTACTGTAGCTGATTGTGACTTAAACAAAACAGTCTTTGACTGCGAAAGGAAATGTTTAAAGCAGCAAGTAGAAAGTAACCTTGAATGCAAAATTCACGATATTTTTAGGGGGCAAGTGACCATGACCTGAGGGCAAGTAGAACCTGACTTGCACTTGCCCGAGGGGCAAGTGCCTCGGAGACCTTAGTGTCAACCCCTGCTATGCAATTCCATCACCATTAAACATCACCATTAGAAACAAAACCCAATGTGCACTGCACAACTTGACTAATACAGCATTTTGGGCAAAATTACATTTGTACTGCATGCACAAAAGTGCAAGGTTCTATGGTCAAAACTGCATTTGATTGTCATAAATTTGACATGTCTGTATAGGGGAGGCTTGTAGCTACTCCTGTAACCCATTTCCATTCACATATTTTGAAGTGACAGGTCAAGGGACCTTTTGGAAAATAATCAATGGCCTTTTTTCCTTCACAAAATATCATTCTAACTTGAATCATTAGGTATTTGTCCCCTTTTCTGCATGGGAGCATGATGCGAATGGTCTCATTGGAAAGCTGAGGTTGTCTAGAAAACAATGGTGTATTTGCTTTCTGGCTATCTCAAAATTTGAGCGTACCACAGTCTCTAATAGACAGTCTCAACTTGACTAATACAGCATTTGGGGCAAAATTACATTTGTACTGCATGCACAAAAGTGCAAGGTTCTATGGTCAAAACTGCATTTGATTGGCATAAATTTGACATGTCTGTATAGGGGAGGCTTGTAGCTACCCCTGTAACCCATTTCCATTCACATATTTTGAAGTGACAGGTCAAGGGACCTTTTGGAAAATAGTCGATGGCCTTTTTTCCTTCGCAAAATATTATTTTAACTTTGAATCATTAGGTATTTGTCCCCTTTTCTGACATGGGAGCATGATGCGAATGGTCTCATTGGAAAGCTGAGGTTGTCTAGAAAACAATGGTGTATTTGCTTTCTGGCTATCTCAAAATTTGAGCGTACCACAGTCTCTAATAGACAGTCTCGCAGGCGTTCTTGACGGTAATCTCGAAGCACGTGTATGACTCACAAAACATTGAAAAAAACACCAAAAGGACCAAATTTGTTCTTGGGATCATA
Organism: Benthosema pterotum; assembly: GCA_039105355.1. Taxonomy (NCBI): domain Eukaryota; kingdom Metazoa; phylum Chordata; class Actinopteri; order Myctophiformes; family Myctophidae; genus Benthosema; species Benthosema pterotum. Next base: position 36,671,903 of record CM076986.1, read on the forward strand.
AAAATTCTTATTCTAGAGGTCCTAAGGATCAATAAAAAACAGACTAGACAAAAAAATACGGGGGGTGCGCGTGGACCCCTCCTGGGGCTTCTACTATTCCAGGCGAGCATCTAGCGTATTCTAGTGCATTTTGGAAGTGCCACTAGTGCATTTTGGATCTTGGCAGTTGGCAACACTGCCTCCAGTGCCCTGGCGCACAGGAGTGAACGGGAATATGGCAACTCTCCTACTTGAAGGCTCTGGTGTAGGACACCTTTTTCTTTTTTGAAGGATAGAAACACTAGTTTGCCTGGCCTGGGCCTGGCGCCCTGGCCTGCCCTGTCCAGGCCACTAGGTGGCGCAGGCCACCGGGAAAACTCCCCGTACTCCAGATGGCCAATCCGCCCCTGGTCTGGTGTTTGCTGACCTTGGTTGGCGTCAATCACCAACAAAAAAAACTGCTCACAGCAGCTGGTCGCGGACATGCTCACTTTTACTTCCCGACGCAGCGGTTTTCCAGACAAAAACGGCTGAATCTGGTGGAGACTGCTGTGCTGTGATTGGCTAAAACGCTGCCTCACCCCACACAACCCCCCCCCCCCCCTTCCGCTCACAAATTAGCACCGCCTTTCCTCAGCCCGACAAATGTTTTGTTTTCATGATTTATTGACTGGACTGTCTGCAGGACGAAGCAAGTGTCTGTACAAGTAAGTAGAAGCAACTTAGAGGGGGAAAAGGCAAAAAAATATACAGTATATAGCTATTTTGATTTTGGCTAAAAGTTGCTTCTATTACCATTGACAAACGTATGCACCACACCTTGGGTCCACCTGGGAAAAAGAACTTGGGGAATGGGGGGATCCCTAGGTATGCTGGAAGCAGATTTTTTGGAGGTGTGTGTGTGTGTGTGTGTGTGTGTGTGTGTGTGTGTGTGTGTGTGTGTGTGTGTGTGTGTGTGTGTGTGTGTGTGTGTGTGTGTGTGTGTGTGTGTGTGTGTGTGTTCTCTCACAGTAACAGTGAGTGGGTGTGATGATATCTCAGATTACCTCCAGAGGAGGTATAGTGATGAGGGCTATACCAGACACGGTGCTTGTGGATCTTATCTGCCAGTCGGTAGTCCTGTCCATACTTGTTCTGTACTTATTGTACACACACTGGTTCTCAAACCTGTGGGCCGGGAACCCTCATGGGGTGGTCCCAATCGCAATATGGGGGAGGCACGAGTTAGGGTTTAATGGAGTGAATTGGGGGAAAAAAGAAGACCTTTAGGGCTCCATTTCCGTTACCATCTAAACCCCTTGTCCTAAACCCCTCATCATTTTTTTTACTATTTTGAAAAAATGTTTGGAATAGTTCAACGTGCCGATCTATTGACACATTGTGAGCTTGTAGACTGGCCACTAAAACTATTGAAATATGTTTTTTTTTTAATAATAGCTTAAAAAGGCAAAGAAGTTAAGGGATAAGGGGTTTAGCGGTGACAAAAATGGAGCCCTTAGTGTATCGAAAGTAATCTTTGAAAAATCAGAGATAAGAGGGAATTTGTTTTTTGAGCAGTGCTAACCGCTCCAAGGAAGGGGTGTGTGTATGATGCTTTTTCTTTTTAACCCATTTTCAACCCATTCCCATACTGAAAGATAATTCAAATATCTGCGCCACATTTTCAAAAATATTAGATCTACAAGCTCATAGCATGCCACAGAGTGACGCGCTATGAGCATGTAGGTTTTTTTCTCTGTCTATCTCTCTTTTAATGACCAAAATACTACCAAAACTACTCCTCTACTACTGCTATGTGGTATTCTAGAGCAGATTGTAAAAATGAAATCAAATGAACCCTGGCAGGACCATTTGGTTTCATTTTTTACGCTCGCAAAGAGTTACATCTGGTTAAACAACTTGGGGACAATCTGGAACCCTCTCAAGGACCACTGGTGGTCCCCGGACCACCTGTTGAAAACCCCTGTTCCAGAGCATCCAGACAGACATTCCTTCCTTCCAGTTTCTGCCTAGAGACAGCACACAGTGTAATTAATGTTGCTGAATATAATATAGGTCACCCACTGACTGCACTGTTAATAACCTGTCATATACACTATACTGTATGTCTGGGTCACGGCGGTAACAGTGTAGAGCAGTGGTTTTCAACCTTTTTCATACCAGGGACCACTATTTATTCAGAATTTGAGTCACGGACCACCATTTGATGTCATTGTAGCGCCACAGGCTGGATTTGGGAAACAAAACAGTCAAACATACAGATCAAAATGACCATTAATCTTCTACATTCTCTAGTTTTGTAGACTTGGGCTAATTCACATGATGAATATTTTAACTCTTGAGAGTGTAAAAATGAAACCAAATAGAAAAATGTCCCAATAGAAAAATTTATGTATAGACAATAATATGTCGTTTTGTGGGGGCCAAGTGGTAATATTATAAAAGTCAGTCCTGAAGGTGGCAGTAATTTCAGCAACGTCTGGAATTTCGTTCCATAATGCAGAACATTCGTCACTACCAGTGGGAACTGGTCTGCCACTATTTTTTCACACACACACACACACACACACACACACACACACACACACACACACACACACACACACACACACACACACACACACACACACACACACACACACACACACATACACACACACACACACACACACACACACACATTTTAATCATTTATTTATGTCCACAACTCCACATAGGAGATACAGTACAAGGACACAAATATTTACAAGGTGCAGAACAGAATGCAGACAACAAAACCCGGGGACAAGTACCTATCCACATCCCTCAGGGGTACCAGTAACAGACTAGTACCTATACACATCCCTCAGGGGTACCAGTAACAGACTAGTACCTATACACATCCCTCAGGGGTACCAGTAACAGACTAGTACCTATACACATCCCTCAGGGGTACCAGTAACAGACTAGTACCTATACACATCCCTCAGGGGTACCAGTAACAGACTAGTACCTATACACATCCCTCAGGGGTACCAGTAACAGACTAGTACCTATACACATCCCTCAGGGGTACCAGTAACAGCGTCAGTCGCCATATTTTCCGGCTACTGATAGTGGATAGAGACTGCACAGAATTTTGCAAGCTGTTGCAAAATTCACACACACACACCACACACACACACACACACACACCACACACACACACACACACACCACACACACACACACCCACACCACACACACACACACACACACACCCACAACACACCCGTGCTGTGCTTGTGCTGTGCTGTGCTGTGCTGTGCTGTGCTGTGCTGTGCTGTGCTGTGCTGTGCTGTGCTGTGCTGTGCTGTGCTGTGCTGTGCGGGTCAGGAGAGACTTCCTGGGCCATGATCTGATCTTGTGAGAGCGAGAGGTGAGCCGCCACGTTGTTGGTAAACACTCCTTAATCTCATGCTGGTAGTCAGGGGGGGGGCAAGGCTGAGCATTGTTAAGACACGCACGCACACACCACACAACACACACACACACACACACACACCACACACGCACAACACACACACCCACCCACGTCCTCCACTGGGGAAGAAAAAACCAAAGGAGTCCGCAGTCGTTTGATGGACTGTTTCCACCCGCAACTATTTGACATGTGTTGTTACAAAAAAAAGAGGAAAACAGAGAGAGAGGAGAGAGAGATGAGAGAGAGAGATGAGAGGAGAGAGAGAGAGAGAGAGAGAGAGAGAGAGAGAGAGACCACTGTGTTATCTGTCCTTGCCAGCAGTAATAACTAGCTTCTGTAAGCGTTTCCTTTCTCCTCCTTCTGAATGCTGCTCATGCAGCAGACTGACTGACAGACTGACAGGGGAGAATCTAGACGGGCATGGGGGGGGGGGGGGGGGGGGGGGGGCAGTGCCCTGACGGCCGTGCCAAACATGATGGCATGCAAAACAACCCAAGATATTTCAAAGAAAGTGTTTATACAGTAGCATTTAAAATAATGAACTACAGCTGTGGCACCACTAAACCAACAGCATTTCATCATTGAAAACAGAAAACTCTCTGGAGAGAGAGAAAGTGATGAGAGAGTCTTATCACTTCAGGTCAAACTCACCTTCAGGGGAGAGGCGCCTTCCTCATCCGAGTCTCGGAACTGGATGCAGACGGCTATGTTTCTGGCCTGGAGGTAGGGAGGGAGGGAGAGAGCGATAAATACAGTACATTAGCACAGTAAAATATGCATGTACAGTACACTACACAGCCATGGCCGATGCTAGGTGTCCCGGATATCCTCCAATCCATCCATGTATAGCACTTATAGAGCACTCATTATCACCCACATGGTATTATAATGGGCCATCACTGAGGCTCAGTAGAAGACAATTTCCAGGAAAGGGCCGAGATCCAGTAAACGACCAACAACCAGGTCGCAGCCAATCGCAACACGATTGTGACTATAGATTGTAGTCAAAACTATAGCTGCCTATAGTTAGGTGGTATGAACCTACACTTATGTTTTAGGTTAGAGGTTAGGATTAGATTTAGTAGGCAAAACGGTTGATTATCATGCAAAGTTTTTGTGTAACAGTTATGCCAAACGGTTGATGTTATGCAAAACAGTCGCAAGCGTTATACAAAAACGGTCGCAAATGGATTTTGCTGTCTCTCTCTTTTTGAGAGATGTGCATACCATGGGCATAGGGGGGGCATTGCCCCCCTACAATGCCCCTGACTGCCCCACCAAACATGGTGGCATGCAATCAACCCAAATTTCAAAGATATTTCAAATTAAAGTGCTTATATGAAAATGATTTGAAACACTACTACTTCTACTAACTACAAGCAGTGTCACCACTAAACCAACAGCATTTCATCATTGAAAACAGAAAACTCTCTGAGTCAGACTTTAGCTTTATGCATGCTGCGTGTCTGTTGCAACTTGCAACAACAACCGATGTTATCATTGGTACTTAATTGCCTAAATAAAAGTCCTGAAAATGGTACGCCGTGGCGCGAAGCCACGGGCATACGGGCGATGATGCCGCACCCATACCATTTTCTCCTAACCCCCACACCCATTGGGAAGTGTTACATCCGCCCCTGTAACAGAAGCAGTGTGGACGCTATACCTTGGCGAAGCTCTTCTGGTTGTCGTACTTGAGCTGCAGCGGGTAGACGTACAGGTGGTTCTTGTAGCTGGTGAAAGGGTAGTTGTACTTGGCCTCTTCAGGGAGGAACTCCTCCATCTCCACAGACACACGGTCGCAGCCCTCCTCGAAGGGCTTGACGGGGATGTAGGAGGACGTCACCGTGTCTGTGGGGAGAGGAGAGGAGAGGAGTGTTGGTGAAATATGGCACAGACTCTGGAACCGGATCTCATAGTCGCCACCCAGCAGTGAATGTCTGAAGGTGGAGACGACCATAGATACACAGTATATAAAGGCTAGATGTTTCTAGCATCGTAGTTCACCAGCGGCCATCTTGCGAGGGTACTTCAATACAGTATGCTCTATGGCAGCAAAAATGAATGGAGCGTTTCCATACAACACAGTGCATCTGCAGTAACACACACAGACAAGATGGAGAACAGCGCTACCATCCCAGACTAACAGAGTTGTTCAATTAAAGCTGGACATGTTAACCAAACAACAGAAGACACGTTATGATGCTCTGTTTTATTCAACTCCAACTAACAGCAGCAGCTTCTCCCTCAGAGCACCACTGTGTTGTGTGTAAACGCTTTTATTGTCCCACTAACAACACTGCCACATAATGTTAGTTCCTAGGAACTATGCATAGAATATTAGTTCTGTATAAAATTAATATTATGTAAGTAAACAGAAGGAGACTTGATTGTTACTGGAATAACAAATATCCTCCATTTTATCTTATTTACACTGTTTTATGATACAAATTCACATGGAAATGATTGTATTTAAAATGCGGTGTATATATAACTTGCTGAAAACTTGACGGATTTACAAACGGATTGCTTTATTAGAACATTATCAACGTGGCTATGAATTAGGATTTGCTTCATTTTATTTTATTTTTCTAAAAACATCACATAAAGGCTCCTTATGGTATGTATGCGGTCGTCCTCTTAAAAAGTATATGCTCGTTATGCTATACCCTCATAAGTTGTCCGCCACGTAACACGGCTTCATGAAGCCGCCCCCAGACCATTTTCTCCTGCCTCCCCAATTGGGAAATGTTACATCCGCCCCTGATGTATAAAGTTTTCCACATGGGATAATGGAGTTAAAAAGCATGTATGGATCGGAACGAGTTTCTCCATATTTTCATTGCTAGGTGCACCTAAAATTCACTGGGAATGGGGGGAAAAAAATGTCTCTAAGGGGGTCGGCATGCGCTACACGCGCACATATCCAACCCCCCTATCGACTTCTAGAGACTATTTCCAAAGAGCCATTAGCTACTTCCGTTGCTGAGGAGTTTGAAACACTGGAGCCACAGTGTGGCTGCTGAGATCCTGACGTGATTGGATAACGCTCGTCGTTAGGATGGTTAGTGTCGAGTGCTCTTAATCCAATCACAAGAGACAGGACACTTTGTTGGAGCTTTAGAGAAGAGTAAACATCGACAAGTGAGCTTCTGAGTTTAAACATTTGGTGGAGCGACGTCTATTTGTGTACAGGCGTAATGTCGTTTCGCTATAAAAGGGTCACTTTATAAATGTAAACAACGTTCCAGGGGCTAAAATAGGCATACTTGGTGTTCATATTTGCGGAAAATTATGATCTATTTTTACTCATGTTGGCAGAATTAGTAGATTATATAGAGTTTATTTGTAGATTGTCTGTTTTTAGAGCTTGGCTTTCGCACACAGCCAAGCACGAAATGACTTGTCTTATTATGTTCTATGGATCTCTTCTGTCGTAGTTCGTATTGTTTATATTTGCTCACGGAATTGACAATAAATTGTAGTTTAAATCGCCTTAGCTTTAGTTTTTCAGGATTAAGTAAGACTACATACTGGAGATGTCAGGTGGAACACACTCGATGGTCACGTTCAGCTGTCCAGGGATGGTCTGGAGCTTACTCTTCTCTGGCCTGAGGAGAGGAGAGGAGAGGAGAGGAGAGGAGAGGAGAGGAGAGGGAGGAGGGAGAGGAGAGGAGAGGAGAGGAGAGGAGAGGAGAGGAGAGGAGAGGAGAGGAGAGGAGAGGAGAGGAGAGGAGAGGAGAGGAGAAAATCTGAAGGTCTATTGATACTCCAATTTTAGCGTGTTCGAGTCCCATCCCGTGACGACCTCTGCTGCATGTCTCTCCCCTTCTCTCTGCTCCTCTTTCCCGTCTATCCTCACTTTAACTATCAATAGAGGCACAAAAGTCAAAAATGCATGCTGCGTGTCTGTTGCAACTTCAACAACTAATGGTATTATTGATGCTTTACTTGCCTAATATAAATGATGTAACCGAAAATGGTATGGGTGCCGCTTCATCGCCTGTGGTGCGAAGCGACACAAGCGATGAAGCCACCCCCATACCATTTTTGTCTGCCCCCCCCACCCCAATTGGGAAATGTTACATCCGGGCCTGAACCTTAGGGGATAAGAAAGAAAAATAGAAAGTGAATGCTGAAAAGTAACAGTCTTGAACATAATGAGAGTGAGCACATGAGATTGGCACTGTTACCATCTGACTGCCTCTGAGGCACCATGGTGGTACCACTTCCCTGTCGTGGTAACAGGTTTCACGGTTCATTTAAAAGGTGTCAATGACGATTTCAACCCGGCAGGGTCGATATCCTGTCAAGCTCTGTGTCTGTGTCTGTGCTGTCAAAACATCAAGGTATGTTCTGAACCGTGGTCGGTGTCCAGGCACAGACTGGTAGACAGAGGAAAATACGCATGAGAACAGAAACTATGAGAAGCATGAGGCCATGACTCACTTCCTGATGTCGGCCAGCAGCCTGATGATGTCGTCGGTGGAGACCTTGCTGCTGTCCTGTCGGTACAGAGGGGAGAACTTTCCGTCCATGTCCAGACTGCCCTGAGCGTCCTTAAACACCTGTCTGGAGACACAGAGACATACGAGGGTTAATATCTACGTCCAACTGCCCTGAGCGTCCTTAAACACCTGTCTGGAGACACAGAGACATACGAGGGTTAATATCTACGTCCAACTGCCCTGGGCGTCCCTAAATACCTGCCTACAGACCCAGGCAAACAGGGGCGTTTTTTGCCATTAGGCAGACAAGGCAGTTGCCTAGGGCCCCATGAGGGGAGGGGAGGGGGGCAACCATGAGGAGGGGGGGGGCGAGGGGAGGGGGGAGGGGGCGACCACCAGACATGCTTTAAAAGGATCCCAGGCTAATAAGCCTCATGTGGATGAATACATTATACTTGTCCTCTACTACTAGAATTGAACATTTCAAATACATAATATCTTTCAGTTTAAAAATAGTTCATATTTTTATCCTTTGGGGAGATTTTCCCGGGAGCCCCCCCCCCCTTACCAAACGAACCCGTAAGGGTCCATTTGGTAAAATCTTGCCTAGGGCTCCAAATTGCTTAGAAACACCACTGCAGGCAAACAATCAAAAAGTCCTGTAAACCGAAAATGGAATGGGTGCGACTTCATCGCTGCCCCCCCCCCCCCCCCCCCCCCCCCCCCCCCCCCCCCCCCCCCCCCCCCCCCCCCCCCCCCCCCCCCCCCCCCCCCCCCAATTCCCCCCCCCCCCCCCCCCCCCCCCCCCCCCCCCCCCCCCCCCCCCCCCCCCCCCCCCCCCCCCCCCCCCCCCCCCCCCCCCCCCCCCCCCGATTGGGAAATGTTACATCCGCCCCTGGTATTGCAGTAAATAAGATGCACTCTAAAAACGTCAGCCTTATTCAGCCTTTCCCAGGACAAATCCTACCAGACTTATTTCAGACTCAAGCGGTTTATAATAAGTCCTGATCTTACTTGGCAGCCCAGGCGAAAGGCATCCTGTACTGGCCCAGGCGCTGGCAGGTCTGCTTGGCGGCTTTAAGCACCTTCTGGGCCGTCTGGACAGAAACCATGAGACACAAGAAGCAGGTGGGAAGTTAGACTCTAACTCTATGTATACTTTTGCACACATCTCATTCATCTCATTCGTCACTTAGTTGTGAAAACAGACATTTGGAAAACCGTCTACGCCTCTACGGTATTTATTGATTGAGTGAATACTTCATTAGGTTAGATCCTGCAAATAATTAATAATGGTGCCGGTGCACCCCTTCTTTTTTTGTATACTATATGATGTTATTGCCATCCTTATTATTTTGTTCATGTCGCTCTGGATTAAGAGCATGGTCTTTTCACCTATTTGTATCTTTTCGCCTGACGGGGGAAAGTTTCCCTGGTTGGACGTAGGAACGTGGAAGGAAACATGTTATTCCAAAGCAGTTCCTGTCCCGTCCATCAGGCACCACTGGCTGGCCAGTGGGAGGCAGTCTAGAGACCAAGATCACTGCATGTTTTTTGTGAGGGTACCTAGTGTAGTACCTACTACCAGTGTAGTTTTTATAAACTAAAACCAAAACTAAAAATGTTTGTCGATTACCTTTTTTCAACCGAAAACTAAATAAAAACCTAGAATTAAAACCTAAAACTATAGTAAATATAATGACAATTACATCAATAAATATGAAAAATGAGATATAAACTAAAGTATGATAACTAAGAGTAATAATAAATATAACGACAATGTTGTCAATCAAATAAATATAATAACTATTCTAAAAATGCCAGGGAGGGACTAGTGGACAAGAGATCCACTAGATTAGAGTGAATACAATTCTCTTTGTTTCTAAATGACTTGTGATCTATTCTTTATGCTCGCAATAAATTATTAAATCATCAATATTTCTGTGACTAGTTCTGGTTCAAACACATTTGCAGATTCAATCATCGAATCTGCAAATGCATTTGTTACAATTGTGTTATTCCTCAAAAGCAGGAGAGAAAATGTGAAATATTTTTTAGACCAAAAAAGTAAAGTGCAAAAATAATCGGCAGACTAAAACGAGCCTAAAATGTCAAAAGTTTTTTTGTTGACTAAAACCAGAGAAATATAACTCGGGTCGTGACAAATCGTACAATATCAATACAATACAACACAATATTATCCTGCAATATCTAATTAGCAAGAAGTAGAGAACGGCAGGATACAATACTTTTTGTTTCGTTTTTCACCTCACAAATTATTTGATTGTCCCAAAAGATTGTCGGCCTTATTTTGATTGTCTTAAGTAGCAGTTCTTAAGTCTTAAGTCAAAACTTGGAGGTGTGGCAAAGCTGTTTGCTTTGCCACACCTCCAAGTTTAAGACCTGCTATTTAAGACAATCAAAATAGGGCCCTGTGTGTGTTATCATGATTTGTCACAACCTGAGGCTTTGTCCGCGGCGTAATCCTCTTTATACGAATAATTTTCGAAAACTCTTTGAGAAAAATGAATGGAGAATCGGTTTCTGGAACAGGGTGGACGTCACGAGGGGGCGAGACTATTGTGTAAATGTAAGAAATGCTTCAGTGAGGTGAGAGGTCAGTGGATGGACTGAGTGATTGAGTGACTGAGTGACGTATACCTTGGTGATGTCAGAGGTCTTGACGTACGGCTCGGCGCAGTGGGTGATGCCGTTCTGGAGGACCTTCTCCACCCGGGCCACCAGGAAGATGTCTGCGTGGGGATTGGTCACTGAGAAGATGCCCTGGAGGATGAGAGGAGAGAGGGGATTGGTCACTGAGAAGATGTCCTGGAGGATGAGAGGAGAGAGGGGATTGGTCACTGAGAAGATGCCCTGGGACTGGAGGATGAGAGGAGAGAGGGGATTGGTCACTGAGAAGATGCCCTGGAGGATGAGAGGAGAGAGGGGATTGGTCACTGAGAAGATGCCCTGCAGGATGAGAGGAGAGAGGGGATTGGTCACTGAGAAGATGCCTGGAGGATGAGAGGAGAGAGGGGATTGGTCACTGAGAAGATACCCTGGAGGATGAGAGGAGAGAGGGGATTGGTCACTGAGAAGATGCCTGGAGAATGAGAGGAGAGAGGGGATTGGTCATTGGGGTGTCTTGTAGGAAAGGAGAGAGGAGATTGGTAGATGTATTGTAGGAGAGGAGAGAGGAGATTGGTCAGTGAGAAGATGTCTTGTAGGAAAGGAGAGAGGGGATTGGTCACTGAGAAGATGTTCTGGAGGAGAGGAGAGAGGGGATTGGTCACTGAGAAGATGTCTTGTAGGAAAGGAGAGAGGGGATTGGTCACTGAGAATATGCCTTGGAGGAGAGGAGAGAGGGGATTGGTCACTGAGAAGTATGCCTTGGAGGAGAGGAGAGAGGGGATTGGTCAGTGAGAAAGATGTCTTGTAGGACAGGAGAGGGATCAATGGGATGGTAGGAGTGAAGGGACTCAAGAATGATGCTGCTCATATTGACAGGCTGCGAATGCATACATTAATGAAGTCTTTTCATTAGGATTTTATTTTTCAAACCGGGAAGACGGCTGAAAGCCAAAGACCGCTCCTCCTCCCTCTCCTACCGATGTTACAAGGGGAAATAACCGTTCATCATATTGGCCAGGGCACTCAGAGTAGAGTACGAAAAAAAAATCAATGCATCCGAAGGCCATTAATAATATAAACTCATCCTGTGCAGACCTCTATGAACGAGGCTTACAACAGGAGGAAGAGGTTATCGACAGTATCACCATGGGCACGAACACATGGATATCAAAGGGGGTCTGCAGCACTTACTCTAAAAGAATAGACCTTGCAGTAAAGCCCGGCCTCTCCCCAGTGTCCGACCCACCAAGGGTAGGACACTTTCCAGCCCAGGGCTCATTCATTCCAATGTAAATATAGTGGACATAACGCATTAAATACTGGTTCATTTTTGGAACCAGGCCGTCAAAATCTGCCAACAGGGCCTGCTGTGTGCAGTGGAAAGATGTGTGTGTGTGTGTGTGTATGACACTTACTTTTTAAAACAACGTTTTAACATAAAGGAAAGCTATTGGTGGAGAGGTTTGTCTATCATAGAGTAACTGTGAAAAGAGATTGGCGACACGCTTTGATTCTGCGTCTCGTGCTTCACACCTGCACTGGCAACCCAAGTGGATGTGCTAAAGTGGTTTGTTTGGAACTAATGTTAGTTACAGTATGCTAGTTCCAAACATGTGCTTTTCAGCCAATAGCCGTCTCTGTTCAGCCGTAGCATTGGAGTCAACGGGGACTGTCGCTACTCTCTCTTATTATAGATACTCTAGTCTAGGGGTTTTTCAACAGGTGGTCCGGGCACCACCAGTGGTCCTTGAGAGGGTTCAGGTGGTCCCCAGGCTAAGTTGGTTAACCAGATGTAACTCTTGAGAGTGTAAAAATGAAACCAAATGGACCCGTGCGGGTCCATTTGGTTTCATTTTTACACTCTCAAGAGTTAAAATATTAGCACCACTTAATTAAGAAGTTTACACTGATTTGTTGACAAAATCCAGCCTGGAATTGTGGACAAAATCAAAAGAATTCTTTAATTTTAGGTCTTTGGTGTGAAAATGTAATTAAACGGTGGTCCGTGGCTCAAATGCTGAATAAATGGTGGTCCCTGGAGTAAAAAAGGTTGAAACCCCCTGCTCTAGTCTATCACATCTTAGCTGTGATTGCACCACAGCAGTTTGGGGAGGGGCATACTGAAAGGTCTATTGTGTATGCCCGTCCTTTCCTTTGGAGGAGGAGGAGGAGGAGGAGACTCTCCTTTCTGCCAACCGCCATCCGATTTTAGGGCATTGAGCATTTGAGCAAAGCTTAATGTCTAGTAATGTATTTTGTCCAGTGTGTTTTTTTCTGTCTATCAGTGGTATATTTGTAACATTTTGCATTGCGCTGCTGTAACGGATCGATTTCCCTGCCAGGGGAAACAAGTGCATCTCAGGCAATAGCCCAAAAATCTGCCTTCAGGATAATTGCTCCCCCCCCGGACAAAAAAAAAAAAAAAACTTGAAGGCAGCATTCTGCACTGAACGAATGTGTTTGGAAATCCATGTCGTTACACCTACAGTACATCTCCACTCGCTAAAGAGTGCTGGGTTGCATTTTGTGAAAATAGCAGATCTACAAGCTCACAACGTGTCGCACACTGTGCACGTTGTGAGCTTGTAGATCTGCTATTTTTTTTTTGTCCAAAAGTGCCCTCTTGTGGGATTTCAAACCCCCCTGTCGACAGTAGGGCTGCAAACGAATATTCCATATTCGAAAGAAATTTTGAATATTAAAATGTAAAGAATATTCGAATGTCAATCTAAGGTTCGACTTTAAAATAAATAGAAATAAGAACACTGTGCGAGTTCCCACAAGACTCTGGCCCACAAAAACTAAAACAAACTACCGGTAATACAAAAATAGGCTATTAAGACGATTATCAATCATCAATTTGATCTCGCAAGACGCAAGAGAGCGCATTTCTCAGCACAAACCGTGGACAATACAGGACTGGAGCAAATAGAGCACTGCAAAAAATTTTGTCCTTCATATAAGAAAAAAATATATACATTTGAGTGTAATAGTACTAGAAACAAGCAAAATAATCGTCCGTGGGGTGAGTGAACAAGGTTGATAATCTTATACAACTTGCTCTTGGTTAGTAAATCCTTCTTAAAACAAGAGCAATCGTACTTAAAGTCTAGATTTAAGAATAAAAGACTTGCTTAGTTCAGAGTTTTTTTGCAGGCAGGAACAAAGAGGATGTTTTACAGCATATTAGGCTGCAGTATTTCATATTGCTGTTATATACATTTGATATTCGAATAATTTAATATTCGTTCGAATCTACATGGTGTTTTAAAAGGGATATTCAAATGTGATTTTTGGCCAGTTCTTGCAGCACAAGTCGACAGTATCACAAGTCGTGCACTACAGATAATCAGCATGAGGCTGTAACAGCTATTTCTGGGGTTTGGGTGAGACGGCGTGGTGCATCGTGCACGCTTCTCATGTGTCACACACACACACACACACACACACACACACACACACACACTGATGCATGCAATATGAGCACATAGACATATTACACACTCACGGAGCACATTCAGACTGTGTGTATAGTATAGGATGGAGGGAGAGGGTTCTAATGTATATGTGCATGCAACGCAATGCAAGATAGATTGGAATAGGAAACGATCGCTTCTGATTCTGTAGGGTCTACACGTAGCCACACGTAGCTTCTTAATGAAGTGGTTTCAACATCAAATAAAATAAAATAGATACTAGATATGAAATGATCGGGAGGACATTAATGGTCTCATTAATAATAGCCTTCAAAGTGCGCGCGCGCACACACACACACACACACACACACACACCACACACACCACACACACACACACACACACACACACACACAGTCAAAATACAGTCAAGATACACCAAAATACACCCTCACAAAAGAGTTCTTAACTGGAAAACCGTAGTGCTGCTACAAGCTGCACTTTTAGGTCTTTCCTTAATGGCTATAGTTAATATATACCCCACCGATCCTCTCTGGGCCAGTAGACGGCAGTGGATTCTTATGAGAGAGATGGATTCAGAATGGAGAGAGGCCATTATTACATGCTGAGTGCTGCTGAGCAGGGGCGGATCTAGGCATGGGCATGTGGGGGCAATGCCCCCCTAAATGACCAGACTGCCCCACCAAACATGATGTCATGCAAACGACCCACATTTCAAATGTATTTCAAATTAAAGTGCTTATAATTAAAATGATGTGAACCACTACTACTGCTACTAACTAACTACAGCTGTGTCACCACTAAACCAACAGCATTTCATCATTGAAAACAGAAAACTCTCTGAGTCAGACCTTTAGCTTTATGCATGCTGCGTGTCTGTTGCAACTTCAACAACAACTGATGTTATTATTGATGCTTTACTTGACTAACAAAAGTCCTGGAACTGAAAATGGTATGGGTGCGGCTTCGCGACACGGGCGATGAAGCCCCACCCATACCATTTTCTCCTGCCCCTCCAACATGTTCTCTTGCCCCCCCCCCCCCCCCCCCCCCAAACGGGACATGTTACATCCGCCCCTGCTACTGAGTGCTGTTACTGAGACCAGAGAGAGAGAGAGAGAGAGAGAGAGACAGACAGACAGAGAGACAGAGACAGAGAGAGACAGAGAGAGACAGAGAGAGACAGAGACAGAGAGAGAGAGAGAGACAGAGAGAGACAGAGACAGAGAGAGACACAGAGAGACAGAGAGAGGGGTGGGCAGATAGAAAGAGAGAGCCAAGGCTCTGTCTTTGGACCACACCCAAACAGCACCTAAATTAAACTGCGGTCTACCAGGCCATAATAGCACACTAATAACAGAGGGACAGCCTGCTGTTTGTATATATACGTGTGTGTCGCTGTGTGTGTGTGTGTGTGTGTGTGTGTGTGTGTGTGTGTGTGTGTGTGTGTGTGTGTGGGTGTGAGACCTGTGTGTGTGTGTGAGTGTGTGTGTTAGTTGTGCTCATGTGAAGACCAAACCCAGATGCTGGTCTACAGCAGAGCCACTGTGGGCCCATCATTTAGACCTGCATGTAAGCTACAGCTCAGCCTCTGTTTTATTTAGCGTCTTCTATCATAAAGCTTTCAGACAGTCCAACGCGGCATGGATTATGTCTGCTACGTGCTACCTTTACCGGGCAACATTTTAGCCCCCACAGACACCAAACTAAAGATTTCTTTTTGCTTTTGTCCAAAAAATACCAGGCTGGATTTCAGAAACAAAACAGCCAAACATACAGATCAATATGACCATTAATCTTCTACCTTCTCTAGTCGTGTAGACTTCACCATTCACATGATAAATATCTTAACCCTTATAACCAAATGGACCCGCAAGGGTCCACTTGGTTTCATGGTTTCGAACCCTGTTCTAGGCTAAAAAACATTCTGTGATAGTGGAATGGTTACTGTTTCGATCGACTGTGTGTGTGTCTGTGTGTGTGTGTGTGTGTGTGTGTGGGGGGGGGGGGGGGGGGGGGGGGTGTGTGTGTGTGTGTGTGTGTGTGTGCGCGTGCGTGCGTGTGTGTGTGTCCTGCAACGTGCAGAGCATGTGAGATCTTTATGTTGGAGTACATACTAAGTAGCGACCGCAAGCGGCCGCAATTACACTTTATTATGACGCGTAGCAGCCTGTAAAGTCTAGGGTATAATCTTACAACCTTGGTTTGTCCTTCTTTCTCCTCTTCTCCGGCGTTGAATCCATACAGGAGGCCGACTAATATTACCTCCTGTATGGATTAGACGCTGGAGATTTGATCGATCTCCATGTGTTCATGGTCCGCTTGTCTAATCGTATCATAGCCGTGTTACAGGGGCGGATCAAGGCATGGGCATGGGAGGGCCAGACTGCCCCACCAAACATGATGGCGCATGCAAAACAACACGAGATATTTCAAATTATAGTGCTTATATTAAAATGATTTCAAACACTACTGCTGCTACTAATCACCACTAAACCAACAGCATTTCATCATTGAGAACTGAAAACTCTGAGTCAGACCTTTAGCTTTATGCACGATGTGTGTCTGTTGCAACTTGAACAACTGATGTTATTATTGATGCTTATACTTGCCTGATAAAAGCCCCCCCCCCCCCCCCCAAAATGGGGAAATGTTACATCCGCCCCTGCCGTGTTATGTCTTACGGAACGGGAAGCATGTGGGTGTGTGTGCGTGTGTGTGTGTGTGCGTGTGTGTGTGTGTGTGTGTGTGTGTGTGTGTGTGTGTGTGTGTGTGTGTGTGTGTGTGTGTGTAAGTACGTGTGCAAATCAACCTGACACAACATCCATTCACTGCGAGACACCACTCTGGCTGGCAAAATCACAGCACTTGTAGTGAGAGTATTAAGCATGCACTGTACACAAAAAGAAAAGGATCGCCCCCAAAAAACAAATGAAGCATCACAAATGATGATATTTAGCTGCAGACTTCCCGAATCTGAAAAAAAAAAGTATTGTGAATGCAGGAACATGTACAAGCTTGTAGATCTGCTATTTTTTTTAATGCCAGCGCATACAATGGGTTCACCCGCTGAAGTGCTCTGAACCATTGGTGACCATTAAAGGAGGATTCCACACCAAAAGTTTTTTTGTAAAACCACCGCTCTATGCGAATGCTTTTCTATGTGAGTAAGTTAGTCTCATTTAGCACCTGCAGGAGTCGAGAGAATAACACACACACACACACGAACATTATTCTTTTCCCCCCGATAAAAGTACAGCTACACACACACACACGAACATTATTCTTTTCCCCCCGATAAAAGTACAGCTGTGAAATATAGTGGCCACAGCAGCAAGGCAGCGATTACATCACCGCTCGGGCCTGGGTGACATCACGAACCTGGCAACGTCGCAGTTCTGAAATAGATTGCAAAAAAATAAATAAAACGCTAAAGGAAACCAAATGGGCTCTGCAGGGATGCCAAGGAAGTCCTTTTTCAAACGACGCCGCCAGACTTACAATAAAAATGTTGCTGCAAAGAAATTATACTGCTAAACGGAAGGTCTCCAACCTCTCCATGCGTCAATAAAGATGGTTAGATGTGGCTCAACGAGATGCTGTCCACTACTAAACTGGAACAAATTGGTCATGATGGACAGAACAGAATACACAGGCTAAGTTCCAAAAAATGTGGATGTCATTCCTTGAGTATGTTTTCTGTTTATGTGGTTGCTATGGTGCACCTTTCACAATCAGACTATTTTCCTTGCTCTGCGATAGTCATCAATCCCAGCTTTTTGTTGTTTTGTTAATACGAAAAAGCTTTTACTCCACTACTCCAGTGTTCCCAAGCACAGGTTACCAAAACATTTCCATAACTTTCTTTCTCCAAAATATATAACCAAATTTCCAAACCAAATGTAACAACCTTTTACCGCATTGAGTCTCTTGCTTCTATGTGCAATGCCTAAAAACAAGCAGTGCAGCAAAAAACAAAGCATAGAAGAATATAGAATGACAAATAAGACACACAAGTGTGTCTTGCAAATAAAGACAATGCATGCCAAATATCTTTCAAGGACTCTATATGAATTTCAGGGGCTTGATCAATTTACTTTCAAGGACTGGAAAATATATATTTTTCTAATTTCAACATATTTCCAGAAATGTCACGACCGTGGGAACCCTCTTTATCGAGTCCAACAGTAAAAGGTAGAAAATAATACCTACAGGCCGAGTCAGCCGACATCTGGAAACACTATGGCATGAAAATCGATTTGCAACACTTTGATTAACAAGGGAAAAGTCTATTTGAAAAAAAAAAACCCTCTTTCATCTAGGTTTATCCTGGGTTCACATGAGGGGCCTCTCTCTCTCTCTCTCTCTCTCTCTCTCTCTCTCTCTCTCTCTCTCTCTCTCTCTCTTTCTCTCTCGCGATCAATTACTGACTGCACCGTCAGCGGAATCCTCAGACCTCAAGGAAAATCAGAAAACAATCAGTCAGCTGCTCCAGACATCCATGAACATCCCGTTTACATGCACTGTACATGTACTGTAAGTGTATGGCCAGAGACGTGCAGAGAGTATTAAGAGGGCAGGCTCTGAAATCGCATAAGAGGGCACTTTCGGATGACTGATCTACAAGCTCTCAACACTGCACACTGTGCTTGTAGATCAGCTATTTCGCAGGGGCAGAACCCCAGCCTCCTCTATATCTCCTGGAGATGCTAGTGTAACAACACAGGATTCTAAACAAATTTGTCCAACTCAAAATGGAAGCTAAGGAGTAGATTGTTTTACAGACAGCTAAAGGGCAGGACATTGATTGACAGGTGCCAGAGATAAAACCCTCGTTTTTCACCATTTCTTCCTCCTATGGCAGTGGTTTTCAACCAGTGGTCCCCAGTAACTCTTTGAGAGCACAGATGTAACTCTTTGAGAGCGGAAAAATAAAACCAAATGGACCCTCGCGGGTCCATTTGGTTTCATTTTTACACTCTCAAGAGTTAAAATATTCATTACTGTATGTGAATTAGCCCAAGTCTACACAACTACAGAATGTAGATAAGCGCATTCTAGTGCATTTTGGAAGTGCCACTAGTGCATTTTGGATTTTGGCAGTTGGCATTGGCAAACAGCGATCAGTCGAAGCTCAGCCTCCTCACTTCACACACAGTGGCGGCTGGTGGTTTTTCTCCAAATGGGGGCGCTACAGGGTGTGTGTGTGTGTGTGAGAGAGAGAGAGAAAGAGAGAGAGAGAGAGAGAGAGAGAGAGAGAAGAGAGAGAGAGAGAGAGAGAGAGAGAGAGAGAATAAAAGTAGCTACCACTCCTTTTTCTGCTCATTTTTGATAAATTATAGTCTGTGAGGACAGACTTCATTTATCATTTTTATTCAGCTTAGTGGATGGTGGCGCCCCCTATTGACGGGCACATTCACACACCAATGGCAACCACTGGAAGTAAGGTGGGGTTCAGTGCCTTGCACAAGGGCACTTCGACATGTAGACAGGAGGAGCTGGGATTCAAACCGCCAACCCTTGGCTCATTGGCCGACCTGCTCTATAGCTGCCCCAACTACCATCGCTAGTGTTTCAAACTTTAACTCACTATTTTTCTAAATATTAGACGCTTTCACAACAAGTATGAAAAGGCTACTACAGTGAAGTTAGACCGAATGCCTTAACTTAGAACTTATTAACTAAAATGTTAAGTGTTAGGGCTTGGCTGCACACAGCGCGGAACTGTTCTGCTGCGGACTCTGAGCGGGAAAATCTCCTGTAAAATGTCGCTCTCCCTCATGGTCGCCCCCCCGCTTCCCTAGGCAACTGCCTAGTCTGCCTAGTGGCAAAAAACGCCCCTGGTTCTGCTGGACGCCTTACCTGCGTGGGGAAGCGCAGCAGGGACTCGGACACGCGCTGCAGCAGGGGCAAGCCGTCCCCTCCTGATCCTCCTCCTCCTCCTCCTCTGCCTCCGTCTCCATTCACCAGCACGGCTCCTCCTCCCCCTCCTCCCCCTCCTTCCTCGCCTCCTCCTCCTCCTCCTCCTCCCTCCGACCCCGAGGAGGGGGAGACGCGTCCGGACGGCGAGGCGTCTCCTCCTCCTCCTCCACCGCCGCCGGAGGCGCCGCTGCTCAGCAGCATCTCCCTGACGCACGGCGGGTTGAGGTCCACGTGGAAGTCGGCCGAGATCTTGCAGCTCTTGGAGACGTCGAAGAGCGCCAGGCTGATGAAGAACGGCTCCACCTGCGGAGGGAGAGAGAGAGACAGAGAGATGGGTGACGCTGGATCAACGGTTTATGCCGTGGGGCTTGGATGATGATGATGATTAACTACACAGTGGGTCAAAACAGAAACATTGGTACAATTCGAGGGCTGGACAGCAACGGTGTAAGGCTTCTCATTGGCTGCATGGCAGCAAATCAGGTGTGGGGCCGTGCTCATTGGCTGCAAGGCAGCAAATCGGGTCTGCAGCCTTGTGTGTAGGCCAAAAGCCTACCTGAGCCTGGGCCTACTAAATAATTATCCATAATATTTAAAACCAGCCATCAAGTGCTTCAACTCATGCTGAACAAAGCAGGGGAGTACCGTAAACATTTTTAATTGAGGGGGGGTCAGGTGATTTCTGGACCCTCTGAATTGCAGGTTTTAATTATTCTTGGTAATTATTTGGTAGGCCATGCCCAGGGCTGGTGGTATAGGCTTTCGGCCTACCACAAGGCCCCAGACCTGATTTGCTGCCATGCAGCCAATGAGAAGACTGAAGCCATAGCTGGCTACACCCACAGCGATCGAGAATTGCACCCATTGTCCCTTAGATAAATGCAAAGATGAATACGCGTGTATGAGAGGAGAATTCCACCCCAGAAAGCTTTCTTAAAGGGGAACTCCACCCATATTCAACATTTTAATATGTCATTAATATACCTTAGAGATGTTGTGTGGACATAATTAAAAAAGTTCCCCCAATTCTGTATTTCCTAAAAATGGAGATGGTGAAATACATCTGATGACATCATCAAGATGTATTTCACCATGTTAATGATTTTTCTTTCAGACCCCTTTTTCCTGAGAGGGTACAAATGGAACCAAATGGGACCCTAGCGGGTCCATTCCAAAAATGGTAGCGCAGCGTTAGTTTATACAGGGATAAGTGATCAGCATCATGCATAAAGCTGTCATCGGCTGTCAGTCAATAGTTTAGCTACTAAAATACCTGCATTAGAATAAAGACAACCTGCGGCAATGCAAACTGTGGGAGGGGAGGGCGGACCACAGAGGTAAATGTAGAGCAGCGGACATATATATGATGTCACAGGGATCAAGGTAAAATGATGCCCATTGTGTTTTGGTGTGGAATTCTCCTTTAACCATTTCTGTACTGAACGCGTTTTGGTGTTTTAGCTGTTGAAAAATAGCAGAACTACAAGCTCATATCGCGCCACCGAGTGGCGCGATATGAGCTTATAGTTCTGCTATTTTTGAAAAATTGTGAAAATGTGGTGCAAATCTTTGAATACGTTATTTCGGAAAGCAAACCTTTTTAACTCAAATCTTTGCTTCTGGGGGACCCCTTGAACAACATGTTTTTAGATGAGGTTCTGCAGCCAAAGAATAGATATTTCTGGGGGTCCATCAAATGAAATATGTTAAGCATCACTGACACAGAAAGAGATTTTTCCAGAAAAACTAGAATCTCACGCCAGGGACTAGAATTTAGTGTCACAAACAAGAATTTAGTGTCATGCTAGTGTAAACTAGTGTCGGAAATTAGAATCTAGCGCTGTGAACTAGAATCTAGCATCAGAAACTAGAATCTGATCAGGGCCCAATAGGTTAAGGAAGGAAGGGATCGAGGAAGGAGACATCATTCTCTACAGACATATGTCAGGGTGGATCTTTCCCCTTCCCTTCTTGCGCCGATCACGCTCCAAGGAGCGTGAGATATAAGCCTGAGTGTTTTTGTCTCCACCGAAGGTGGAGGACTATAAAACGCCCTCCGTCCGTGCACGTCCTAAATCTGTCTGTGGCACGAGGAATCTGTCTGTCCCATGATTACAGCATGATGAGGTAATCATTATAAAAGGGATTGAAAAAGGCCCTCTGTCCGTGCACGTCCTAAGTCTGTCTGTTGCACGACTATCTGTCTTGAATCTGTACCTGGGTACAGGTCTCTAGGAGGAGATCTGAGCTTGAGATGACGTCATGATGAGGTCATGATGAAGGTGGGAACTATAAAACGCCCTCCGTCCGTGCACGAATCTGTCTGTCCCATGATTAAAGAATGATGAGGTAATCATTCTCTGTCCGTGCACGTCCTAAGTCTGTCTGTTGCACGACTATCTGTCTTGAATCTGTACCTGGGTACAGGTCTCTAGGAGGAGACCTGAGCTGGAGATGACGTCATGATGAGGTCATAGGTAAGAGATACGGTGGAGATATAAGTGTGAAATAGAGATTTTTGTACATAATGAAAAGAAGATGATGTAATACATAGCATATATAAGAAAGAAAGATGACATTCTAATCTAAAAATATTGTTTAATAAAAATCAATAGGTCGTTAGAAGAATGTTGTCTTCTCATACAGTAGATGGAAATAAGAATGATTTGAGGATATATGATCGAGAGTGCACAGGGGAAGAATCTCAGAAATTATTAGTATTTCATAAAGGAGAATGGAATGAAAGGAAAGGTCATGAGAAGAGAGAAGAATTGACTTCGCAATCTTGGGGCAAAGACTTATCCATGAATGCTGAAGAAAGCTATGGGGTAGAATATCAGGAGTCATTGCTATTTCAAATAGGAAAGCAGAGTGAAAGCATAACTCGTCAGTTTGAGGAACAAAGACATCAGAGAAGAATTTGGGAGAAAAATAGAAAGAGAAAGTATCGGGAGAAGGAGAAAGAAGAAACGAAGAAACTTAGACAAAGACGAGACAGGGAAGCGAAAAAGGAAAAAAGAAAAGAAGATCAAAAAGAAGATCAAAAGGAGAAGAATAGACAAAAAATGAAAAGGAAACGGGAGGAAGAGGAAGACGATGAAAAGAAGCTACAGAATCTAAGTAGGAAGAGAAACAGACAGAAAAAGTATCGGGAAGAGGAAACGGAAGTAAGGAAGAAACTTCGACAGAGACAAGATAGGGAAGCGAGAGCAGAAAAAAGAAGAGAAGTGAAAAATGGAGAAAAGAGAATTCAGCAGTCTAATGTAGAAGGAAAAGGCAAGAGGAGAAAAAAAGGAAAGAACTTAGGACAGAGAGGAGCAACACTCATAAGTCAAAGGGAGAGAAATAGAACAAGAATGAAAACAAAACGGAAGGAAGAGAAAGCAGATGACAAGAATCTACGACGGAAGAATGAAAGAGAAAGAAAAAAAGAAAAACGAGAGAAAGAGAATAGGGCAAAACAAGAACATGTGACAACAATTGATGAATCAGGACTTGCATTCTTAAAGAAAATCGCGGAAAGTGGACCAAATTACGTATGCTTCTGTTGTGAACGCTTGCTTTACAGAGAAACGGTTGTGAAATATAAATGTGAGAATTACAAACCTGGAGATGAAACTGAAAAAGTTCTTAATAAGAAGACATCAATTGATGAGAATTGGATATGCCACACCTGTCACCGATGCTTGAAAAGAAGAACATTGCCTTCGCAATCCTGGGCCAACGAATTATCCTTGGATGATATCCCAGAAGAACTGCAAGAATTACGGCCTTTAGAAGAAAGATTAATAAGTCAAAGAATACACTTCATGAAACTCATTGGTTTACCGAGAGGAGGACAAAAAGCAATTCATGGTAATGCAGTTAATGTGCCATCAAATTTGAACACCGTTATCAAAATATTGCCAAGACTTCCTGACTCTCTTGAAGTTGTTCCATTAAAACTGAAAAGGAAATTAGAATATACAGGACACTATATATATGAATACGTTCGACCGAAAAAAGTCTTGGAAGCATTAGTTTGGCTAAAGAAAAACAATCCTCTATATGCAAAGATTGATATCTGCGAAGATTGGGAAGAAGAATGGATTAAAGAAAATGAAGACTTATGGAGAGCCATGACAATGTTAGAAGAAAATGACAACAAAAAGAAAGACGGTATTACGGGATCATATGGTGAAAGAAGAAATCAAGAGAAGAAGAAGTCAGATGTTCCACAGGAAACAGATATAAACATCGAAGAAGAGCAAGATGAAGAAGACAGAAAAAGATTTGAAGAAATTGGAAAGATAAGAGGAATTCCATATGATACTTTACTTCAGGAAGAAAACTTCCTCAAAGATGACATCACAATACACATTGCTCCAACGGAACATCAAAAACCACGTTCATTCTACCAAGACGAAAACTTTGAAGAATTAGCAAATCCATGTAAATATCCATTTGGAAATGGAGGATTGAACTCACAAAGGAGAAAAAGAATTACACATAGGAAATATTTTCAACAACGTATTTTACATTCCAAGGGTAGATTTGCAAAAGACATAGATTATCTCTTAACGGCTCAATACATAGTAGAAGCTCAAGATGTCCAAGACCAGATTCAAATAGCTGTGCGACAGAGTCAAGGAGAAAAATTCCAAGAAGAAAGGGTTACTGCAGGAATGATGAAATCAAAAGTAAAGATGAATGAGATGATGCGCGCCGGAAAGGCATTCAATTTTCCGAAAAACTCAAGAGGATCACCAGCTTATTGGCAAACAGTTCTTTATGATTTACTAGCTACAGTTAGACAAATAGGAATACCAACGTTCTTCTTAACATTGAGTGCTGCAGACATGAAATGGCCGGAAGTCATACAAAGTATTGGTAAAGAATATGGAATGAATTTAACCGCGGAAGATGTGAAAAACATGAATTTTGAAGAAAAATGCAAATGGTTACGACGTAATCCAGTAACAGCAGCGCGTCAATTTGATTATCGTCTACGTACATATTTCAAAGAATTTCTTGGAGGAAAATCAAATCCTCTCGGAAAACTTGAAGATTACTTCATACGCACAGAATTCCAACAAAGGGGATCACCACATGCGCATTGTTTACTGTGGATAAAGGATGCTCCAAAAATTGGCATAAACACAGATGAAGAAGTTGCCACTTTCATTGATAAACACCAGACATGTGAAATTCCAGCAGAAGAAGGCATATTGAAGGATTTAGTACTGTCGTTACAAAAACACAATCATTCTAGCGCATGCAGAAAACGAGGTTCCTGCAGATTCAACTTCCCACACCTACCAAGTAATGACACCTTGATAGCCAAAGAAACAGAAGAGAAAGACCCGAGAAAAGATGAAATTCTTAAAAGAAGACGAATGATTTTGGAAAAAGTAGCAACTACAATGATTACTGAAAACATTGCAGAAAATATCTCTTTAGAAAAAAACTGCTTGAACAAGCAGGTGTCAGTAAAGAGGAATATCAATGGCTCTGTCGATCATGAGGTCAGGAAGAAAAATTGTGCTGAAGAGGAAACCGGAAGAACGTTGGATCAATTATTACAACAAGAAAATCCTAGAAACATGGCAGGGAAATATGGATATACAATTTGTAACGGATGTGTACTCCTGTATCATGTACATGACAAGCTACATGTTGAAATCAGAAAGAGCAATGAGTGAACTGTTAAAAAAAGTTGCAAATGATAACAGAGGAGAAGATGTAACCACACAACTAAAAAAGGTAGGTTATGCATTTCTAAATAACAGAGAAGTAAGTGCACAGGAAGCAGCGTATAGATTACTATCGCTTCCCTTGAAAAGAGGAAGCAGAAAGGTAGTGTTTGTCAACACAGCACCCAGACACAGAAGAGTTAGACTATTTAAACCTCAGAATGTAATACAAGAAATGAACAATGATGAAGAAAACATTTTCTGCACATCACTTTTGGATAGGTATGAAGCACGACCGGACTCAATAAATGGAATGTGTCTGGCTGAATTTGCAGCCACATATGTATCAGCAAAAGGGGAAAAGGGAATAGATCATTGTGATCATATCGTCTCCATGGAAGAAGAAAATGATACGCATGAAGACAGGACTCAAAATGGATATCCATCTCGGATAACTTTGAAAGGAGGTCTTGGAGAAATGACAGCCCGAAGACGACATTGTATAATTAGATTTCACAAAGAAAAAAAAGAAGGAGAAGAGAAATACAGAAACTATTAATGTTGTATTTACCCTGGAGAGAAGAAGAAAAAGACTTGAAGAATAATTTCTCTTCTTTCAAAGATCATTACATTCATGTTCGAAAAGAAATACAGGGAAATGAAAAGAAATTCAATGTGGAGACAGAAGAACTAGAAGAGGCAATAACAATGATGACAGAAATGGAACCGCCAGAAGATGCCTGGGATTTAATTGCAGCAAATAACGAATACCAAAGAGCCATAGAGACAAATGAAGGAAAAGTTTTAGAAAGAGACACAGAGAACAATGACAGAGAAAATGTGGATCTTGATGTTGGACATTCCGCTATCATTTCAGAATTAGAAGCACGTTTCACCTGTGAAAGAAAGAAAACATTATTGAGCCGTGAAGAATATTTGAAGATGATGCGATCATTGACTTCAAAGCAAATGGAAATAGTGAAATACCATAGAAAATGGTGCAAAGAGACAATCATTTCTTTGAAAAACGGTACACCCCATCCGAGCTACCAGATATTTTTAAGTGGACCTGGAGGAGTAGGAAAAAGTCACATAATCAAACTGTTTCATTATGAAACCAATCGGTTGCTATCACGCGAGTTCGGACCTGAAGAAATTTGTGTTCTACTAACTGCATATACTGGAATAGCAGCATTCGCCATTGATGGAATGACTATTCATTCAGCCCTTGGATTAACTCCAACAAGATCATGTGAGTACCAATCACCGAAAGCAGACGTACTAAACACATTACGTTCACGTCTGGGAAACATGAAGTTGTTAATTATTGATGAAGCGTCAATGGTTGGAACAGATTTCTTATATCAGATTCACAGAAGACTTAAAGACATCACTGGCTCAAATTCTCCTTTTGGCAACATCAGCATTCTTGCAGTCGGTGACTTATATCAATTACCACCAGTCAAGGCAAACCAAATTTTTGAGAACCACTCTGATGCTTATGCAAGCATTTATGGGTCATTATGGAGAGAAAACTTCAAACTTTTTGAACTTGAGGAAATTATGCGTCAAAAGGATGACAAACCGTATGCAGAGTTACTCCAAAGAGTACGTATTGGTAAACACACAGAAGAAGACATTAAGTTGTTACAAACAAGACTTGTGGACAAAAGTGACATATCATATCTAGTAGAGCAGATTAGTGAAACGATACTTCACTTTGGTATAGAAGCATGAAAATTGGCACAGATACTCTCCAAGGTCTACTCTTTAGGAAAAAGGTGCGTGCCACTCAAAATTCCAAGATGGCGGCCCCAAAATCCAAAATGTCCGCCCAAAAATGTGGTTTTTCCTTCATAACTTGAAATGCATTGATTTTACACCCCATAAGTGTATTGAACATTAATACAAAGTTGGCCATTACGGACGGTTTGGCACCAAGAACGTGTCTGTATCACTTACGGCTCTTGGGATACAGCATATAGGTACTTTCACAGATTGAGGAGAGCAAGACATTTGTAACATTGATTCTTAAGTGAATCAAATGGTGATACAGGCATGAAAATTGGTACACACACTCTTCAAACCCCACTATTTCTAAAAGTACTGCGTGCTCTGCAAAATTCCAAGATGGCAGCCCCCAAAATCCAAGATGTCGTCCAAAAATGTGTTTTTTTCCTTCATAACTCGAAATACAAAGCTTTTAAGCCCCATAAATGTATTGAGCGTTAATATAAAGTCAGGCATTACGGACATTTTGATACCAAGTACATGTCTGTATGTAGTACGGTTCTTGAGTTACAACATATACGTAGTGATGTGGCACCATAAGTGTAACATTTTGGCATGTTTCACTCTTTAACTCAAAGATTCCTTTATCAGCATTTCTTCTATTTTCAGGAAATGGACCTACATGTATCTGCTATCATAAACCACTTCAAGTTTTTCAATTGATGAAACGGGTCGGGAGTTATTAAGCCAATTGTGAAGGGCTGTTTCAGTGCTAAAATTGCTGCGTACATTTTGCGAATATAAGCCACCCAGAAATGTCTGTCTGTGCATCTGTCCTTCACAATAAGTGTATATGTGAAGCGGACGCACCAAGTGTAGCATGTGTCATAGTATAATGGTATATTGTGCTAAAAGGCATAATAGTGTAATATATGCAATAGTTTAATAGTGTAATAGAGCTAATAGTGTAAGATATGCAGTATATAGCGGTATACTGTAATAGGGTAATATATGTAATAGTGTCGTAGTGTAACGTGTAATACTGTAATAGGGTAAATGTGTAATAGGGTAATATGTGTAATAGTGTCATAGTGTAACATGTGTAATATAATAGGGTAATATGTGTAATAGTGTCATAGTGTAACATGTGTAATAGGGTAATATGTGTAATAGTGTAACATGTGTAATAGTGTCATAGTGTAACATGTGTAATAGGGTAATAGGGTAATATGTGTAATAGTGTCATAGTGTAACATGTGTAATAGGGTAATATGTGTAATAGTGTCGTAGTGTAACGTGTAATACTGTAATAGGGTAATATGTGTAATAGTGTAATAGGGTAATATGTGTAATAGTGTCATAGTGTAACATGTGTAATAGGGTAATAGGGTAATATGTGTAATAGTGTCATAGTGTAACATGTGTAATAGGGTAATATGTGTAATAATGTCATAGTGTAACATGTGTAATAGGGTAATAGGGTAATATGTGTAATAGTGTCGTAGTGTAACGTGTAATACTGTAATAGGGTAATATGTGTAATAGGGTAATATGTGTAATAGTGTCATAGTGTAACATGTGTAATAGGGTAATAGGGTAATATGTGTAATAGTGTCATAGTGTAACATGTGTAATAGGGTAATAGGGTAATATGTGTAATAGTGTCATAGTAGCCTGGTCTAGCCCTCAATGATTTTGGCCTTGGGGGGCGGGGGTGTCGTGGGATCCACACGGCGGAAGTGCTGCGCTCTGATTTGATCTCACTAACGTGTCGTCATCTCCGGCCCCTCCCACGCCCGTCCACTGCTGTTCTACGTCACATCATTTAGAGCGACGCCCACCCCGGAAGGTTGACACGCCCCTCAAGGCCACTTTCCAACGCGCGTTAGTCCAGGCTTTCCGTTTTCGCGCAAGGCGAACGAAAATGAAAGCCTGGGTGTCGAGGCTAGTGTCATAGTGTAACATGTGTAATAGGGTAATATGTGTAATAGTGTCGTAGTGTAACGTGTAATACTGTAATAGGGTAATATGTGTAATAGTGTAATAGGGTAATATGTGTAATAGTGTCATAGTGTAACATGTGTAATAGGGTAATATGTGTAATAGTGTCATAGTGTAACATGTGTAATAGGGTAATATGTGTAATAGTGTCATAGTGTAACATGTGTAATAGGGTAATATGTGTAATAGTGTCGTAGTGCAACGTGTAATACTGCAATAGGGTAATTTGTGTAATAGTGTAATAGGCTAATATGTGCAATAGCATAATGTATGTACAATAGGCTACTAGTGTAATAGTGTAATAGGCTAATATGTGTAATAGTGTAATCTGTGTACATTAGGGTAATAGTGTAATATATGGAATAGTGGTCTAGTGTAATTGTCCTATTACACCATTACACATGATACACATATTTGCCTATTACACATGTCACAATTACACATATTACGCTATTATGCTATACCAATATTACAGTAATATATTACACTCTTACACTATTACCATAATGCACAAACATTACACTATTAGCCCTATTACACTATTGCATATATTACACTATTACCCTATTACACATGTTACACTATGACACTATTACACATATTACCCTATTATGCTATTACACATGTTACACTATGCCACTATTACACATATCAACCTATTACACTATTACACATGTTACACTATGCCACTATTACACATATAAACCTATTACACTATTACACATGTTACACTATGACACTATTACACACATTACCCTATTATGCTATTACACATGTTACACTATGCCACTATTACACATGACACCCTATTACACATATTACACTTTGACACTATTACACATATTTCCTATTACACTATTACCCTAATGCAAAATATTACACTGTTACACTTATTACCCTATTACACATGTTACACTATGACACTATTGAACATATTACCCTATTACACATGTTACACTATGACACTATTACACATATTACCCTATTACACTATTACACATGTTACACTATGACACTATTACACATATTACCCTATTACACTATTACACATATTACACTGACACTATTACACATATTAACCTATTACACTATTACACATGTTACACTGTGACACTTATTACATACATTACCCTATTACAGTATACCGCTATATACTGCATATATTACACTATTAGGTCTATTACACTATTGCATATATTACACTATTACGCATTTTAGCACATTATACAATTATAGTATGACACATGGTGCACTTGGTGCGTCCACTTCACATATACACTTATTGTGAAGGACAGATGCACAGACAGACATTTCTGGGTGGCTTATATTCGCAGAATGTACGCAGCAAATTTAGCACTGAAACAGCCCTTCGCGATCGGCTTAATAACTCCCAACCTGTTTCATCAATTGAAAAACCTGAAGTGGTTTATGATAGCAGATACATGTAGGTCCATTTCCTGAAAATAGAAGATATGGTGATAAAGGGATCTTTGAGTTAAAGAGGGAAATGTGCCAAAATGTTACACTTATGGTGCCTCATCACTACATATATGTTGTAACTCAAGAACCGTAGCACATAGAGACATGTACTTGGTATCAAAATGTCCGTAATGCCTAACTTTATATTAACGCTCAATACATTTATGGGGCTTAAAAGCTTTGTATTTCGACTTATGAAGGAAAAACCACATTTTTGGACGGACATCTTGGATTTTGGGGGCTGCCATCTTGGAATTTTGCAGGGCACGCAGTACTTTTAGAAATAGTGGGGTTTGAAGAGTGTGTGTACCAATTCTCATGCCTGTATCACCATTTGATTCACTTAAGAATCAATGTTACAAATGTCTTGCTCTCCTCAATCTGTGAAAGTACCTATATGCTGTATCTCAAGAGCCGTAAGTGATACAGACATGTTCTTGGTGCCAAACCGTCCGTAATGGGCAACTTTGTATTAATGTTCAATACATTTATGGGGTGTAAAATCAATGCATTTCAAGTTATGAAGGAAAAACCACATTTTTGGGCGGACATTTTGGATTTTGGGGCCGCCATCTTGGAATTTTGAGTGACACGCGCCTTTTTCCTAAAGAGTAGACCTTGGAGAGTATCTGTGCCAATTTTCACGCTTCTATACCAAAGTGAAGTATCGTATGAAAAAAATGAGTTAATCTGCTGTACTAATCCGAAAGAAGCACTCCACGTCTTCTCGACAAACGCCGAAGCAGATTTACACAACGATGAGAAAATAAAGACATTGACCACAGATATATTCAGCATCACGGCCATTGATTCTCAGAAAGATTGCAAAACAGGACTACTTAAGATTAGAATGCCAAGCAAGCCATCAGAAACCGGAGGATTACGAGAAACTGTAAGAGTAGCAGTTGGAGCCAGGGTCATGTTGACATGCAACATCAACGTTTCTGACGGACTTTCTAATGGAGTAACTGGTACAATTGTTCAGATTATTTTAAACGAAAACACAGTTCAGACTATCCTAGTGAAATTTGACAGCGACAGAATAGGAAAAGGTGCCAAAGCCATAAGTCAGTACAAACAAGACTTTCCCCAAGCAGTACCTATACAAAAGCATACTGCTCAATTCACCATTAGAAACAAAAAGACTGTATATGCTACACGAGAACAGTTTCCTTTCACTTTAGCATGGGGATGTACAATTCATAAAGTTCAAGGAAGAACTTTAGAAAAAATTGTAGTGACAATAGCAGGACAACGAAGATGGAATGCAGGACAGGTCTATGTCGCACTCAGTCGGGTAACTTCGTTAAACGGTCTCTACCTCCTCGAATTCGATGAGAAACACATCAGAGCTAATCCAAAAGTAGAGACAGAAATGCTTCGACTACGCAGTTCTGAATTAAAGCCGTCACCACCAATAAAAATTGATAGAAAAGATTCTTCATTAAGAATTGTTCTGATGAACATCCAACGCTATTTGCCACATTTAGAAGATTTGAAAAATGATATAAGAATAAGACAAGCTGATATACTTTGTTTTGTGGAAACTTTTCTGAAATCGTCAACAACGCTTTCTGAAGAAGACCTCATCATAGACAATTCCACCGAATTCCGATGTGACAGAAACGAAAAAAAAGGAGGTGGCATCTTATGTATAGCAAAGAATGATCTTTTTCCAAAGGACATGAAAACAAATTTTTCAGATTTGGAATACACAAGAGTGACATTGACGAAATATGAAACCAGGGTTGATATCATCACCCTGTACAGACGTCCGACTTTCAATTCTTCAGACTTCATTGACAAGCTTTCTCAATTTCTAGAAACATTAGAAAAAAATGTTTTGACAATTGTACTAGGAGACTTCAACTACAACAGATTAAGTGATCAAGGTGACATTATTCTGAACATCATGCTGAAATACAGATTTCATCAATTTGTTTCCACACCTACCACAGACTATGGCTCACTCCTAGACCATGTATATGTCAACAATTCTGAAAAAGTTTCCACAGATGTAACGGATGCCTACTATTCGGACCATGATGTAATACATGTAGAATTGGATTTATCAAAATAATGATAACAGTCCAGAATCACTTTTTTTTAGAAACTATTTTGAATTTTGTACTCCTGCAGTCTGCACCAAACTTGACTCCATACATTTTTTTTATAGAACTCTTAGAAAAAATTTGAATGATTTTTTATTTCGAACTGTTATGAAATACAATGAACATCCATCGTTATTTACCACATTTAGATGATTTTAAAAAGGATAGTAGAATATCAGAAGTTGATATATTTTTTTTGTGAGAATTTTTCTAGAAGCACATCATGACGTCATAACAAAACTTTTGACAAACCAGAGCCTTGTCGTAGGAAGAGTTTCGTCAACATGCGGGTACAGGCTCAGACAGACAGGAAGTAGCCCGGTCACGTGACCTCATGGAGAAGCAACTGTGCCTAAATGGCTTTTGGAATGTATTATTTTGAACGAGGTTGCCGCAAATATTGACAATTTTAAACTATTGCTCAGTGACAATTATAATCTCTATGTGCTATTATTAAAAAACGAACAACAATAAAGGGGTTTAAAGCCATTAAAGCTGGGCTGTTGCCTGAGTCCAGTGCTTTTCTGCCTAGTTAACACATCGACCGCGAGCGTGTGTGGGTACTTTTCTGCCCTATGCCACGGCTCAAGCCAGTGAATTCGGTAAAAACCCCTTATTTTGAAGCACTAGATCTCCTAAACAGGATGTGCGATGACGTCATGCTGTTTCTGGTGTCTTGACTAACCTGTACTCTGACGATCTGAGCAAAACGTTCCGGATCAAAAGTCAGGAAGTGACATCTAGCCCTAGTGGATCTACCCTTGCGCCCACGACATTCAGGGGCAGAATCTCAGGAGAGGCTTTTGGATTGAGTGGGTGTGAATGGGACAAAAAAAAAGTTTGTGGCAATTCTGTTCCAACTGAAACTCAGCAACGGGATCATTATCAGACGATGCGCTGGGACTAATAGATGCATTAAAGAATGGAATCTACATTTTGTTGTTTTCTGCGCCTTCGTCGTTACCGGCTATTCTCCAATAGCACCCCATTCACATCCTGTGAATGGGGGGGGTGCCCCCCTAAATGCCCAGTCTGACCCACCAAACATGATGGCATGCAAAACAACCCAAGATATTTCAAATGAAAGTGCTTATATTTAAAATGAAGCTGTGTCACCACTAAACCAACAGCATTTCATCATTGAAAACAGAAAACTCTCTGAGTCAGACCTTTAGCTTTATGCATGCTGCGTGTCTGTTGCAACTTCAACAACAACTGATGTTGTTGCTTTATACTTGCCTAATAAAAGTCGTGTAACTGAAAATGGTATGGGTGCGGCTTCATCACCCTTTACTAAACTAGAAAATAACAAGAAAAAAAATACAAGACCATTTACCATTTGCAATGTCTCGTTGTAATTCATTGCGACTGAGAGAGGAAGCACTCAGAAACGCCCTGATGGAAAACCCGCAAACCTCATCTCACACACTCAGTAGTCCAGGCGTACGCCGCATCCATCACAGCCTCCATCTGCGCGACTTTAAGTTCTTGTTTACGTGAGGAGATTCAGTTAGGAACCTGATTGTTTCCATCCGAGTGACCAGAAAGGGAGCGTGTGTGTGTGTGCATGTGTATCTTATACATGGTGATGTTTATCATCATACGATACAGACACGGTTTATTACAAAAACTAAGAGTCGATTTTTTTCCCCCGATGTCAGTGTCCCGAGTTCTACTGTGGGCATGTTATGCACGGTTGTGATATTGGTACGATAAACGAGTTAAGAATAGTTCCCAATACAGAACTATGGTCCATAGGGGCTGTCTAAGTGTATCTTGTACTCTTGTCGCTTTGAGGCCGGTAGCTCCAAATCTGTATGTGTCTGGGCGTTGGTAGTGACATCAGGTGCAAGGCCACAATTGTGGCTACAAAATGGCCGAAAAACAACGCCCACTACTGTACACTCTTGACTTCAGTATGCCTAACTAAAGCTGTGGTCAAAAAATTGCCTGTCAGCAGACTGTCTGGGATAGCTCAATTGTTCAACCACTCCAAAAAAATCGAGGTGGCCAATCAAGACACAGCATGTGAACATATTTGAATACTGTATCCTGATTGGCCAAGCTGATTTTCTGGAGACCAATCAGATGACAGGCATTCTGAGTGTAAACATGAAACCATTTTGGTTTCATGTTTACACTCACAAGAGTTAAAGTATTCATCATCTGAATTAGCCCAAGTCTACACAACTAGAGAATGTACAAATGGTCATTTTGATCTGTATGTTTGACTGCTTCATTTCACAAATCCAGCTTGGTATTGTGGACAAAAGCAAAAGAAAATCGTTAGGTTTGGAGGTCTGTGGGCCCGTCATCAAATAGTGGTTCGTGGCTCAAATGCTGAATAAATAGTGGGCCGTGGTATGAAAAAAGTTGAAAACCACTGGGTTAGAACCAACGAAGCCGGAGCTGGAGCCGCGACAGACCCACATGAATTATGAAGTCACATTATCTGGGCCAGCGCTGAAAGAGGCTGTGTGAAAAAGGTAAACTGTGTATGTGTGCTGCCTGTCCAAACAATCACAGCCATTCTTTGCCTGCGGGGACGTACGTAGCTGCTGACCAATCGGTTGCCCCTATACTCATAGGGATATATGTGTTGGCCCCAGTCCCACAAGTTTCCTCATGCAAATCGGCCATTTCCGCCGCTTTCACGCATGGCTGCTCGGTATTACGTGGAAAATAAATGTTATTTAGAGAGTCAGCTTGGCACTTTTTGGGCATTGCCCTACATCAGTGGTTTTCAACCTTTTTGATCCGAAGGCCCACTGTATATTCAGCATTTGAGCCACGGACCACCATTTGATGACGTTTTAGCCCAACGGAACCCCAAACTGAAGATTGCTTTTGCCCACAATACCAGGCTGGATTTTGGAAACACAACAGTCAAACATACAGATCAAAATGACCATTAATCTTCTACGTTCTCTAGTTGTGTAGACTGGGCTAATTCACATGATATATATTCCAACGAGATGACTAAGATTAAAACGAGTGATACACCGTCTGGATTGCCAGCATGGGAATAAAAATGGAGTATTTCTGACTGTAATCGAGCCAGTGATTGTGGAGGACGATTCGGGAATGGGATAAAAACAGGTCAGCTTTTATTGAGGTCATAGTCGACACCGCAGGGCGTTTTTGTTTTCAGGGAGTAATCAAAAATACAAAATGTTTCCATTTTTCGGGGGGCATTCAGCATCGGGTATGGCGTCTAATACATACATTTCCATACATTATTTGACCCGCCCCAACCCAGCCTGCTCACGTTTGTCTGTGTCTATACCATGGCATTCACGTTTGAAACCCTTACTTTGAAGTGCCAGATCTCCAGTAATCGTGTTTATGGTTCATGGTACCATTCAGCCCTCTAACCCTCAGTGCAAAAATATCTGGGTTGCGAGTTTTTATAACCGTTGTGATCGTTTGGCATAATAGTCACAACTTTTTTGCATAACAGTCGACCGTTTCGCATAACGCCGTCGGTTTTCCCTACTAAACCTAACCCTAACCCCTAACCCTAAACATAACCTCAGTAAAACTTATGCCTAAATCTAACCCCTAACCCTAAACATAACCTCAGTAAAAAACATATGCCTAAATCTAACCCCTAAACCTGAACACCACCTCAGTAAAAGCATATGCCTAAATCTAACCCCTAAACCTAAACACCACCTCAGTAAAACATAATTATGCCCAAATCTAACCCCTAAACCTAAACACAAGCTCAGTAAAATCTATGCCTAAACCCAACCTTAACTCTCGTCCATTATGCAAAGCATCGCGACTGTAATGCAAAACGGTCTTGACCGCTACGCAAAAACGCCGCGACTGTCGTGCAAAGCGGTCGCGGCGGTCCGCCAGCAGTCGAGGATTGCTTTCGCTCCTAGTGACAAAAAAATCATGAAACCACAGCTTGTCCATGTCCACTTCCTACAGGTTCTGCTCCTGTGAGCTTATTCCGAGCCCTACCACCAGCAACGACGCCGACACAAGAGAATCTTCCAGAAGACGCTGCGTACGCGGCTTCACGTGTAGGGATCCTCCGACGGCAGCATGGCCGCCAGCTCCCACCTGATGCTGTGCGCCAGTTCCGAGCGGTCCAGGCCATACCGCAGGACCGCCAGCTTGCCCAGCGTCTTCAGACTGGGACACAGGTCCAGGACGAACAGGTCGTCGGCCGGGGTGAAGTCGTACTGCGCGTAGAGGTCGATCTTGCACCCGTTGTCTCCCGCGACAGGGAGGACGTGATCCATCGGCATCGGTCCTTCCATTCCACGCCGCCGGCTGGGCCAGACCAGCGTCCAGCGACACGTCCGCGGAGAGAACCTCCACAGGTCATTGAAGGCTTCGCGTGCGAAGCCGCGAACGACGCGACGGGCACGAAGGTCGAGAACGCCGCGATCGGCACGATCGCCGCGACCGCCGTAGATGTACAGCTCCCCTCGGCAGGCGAAGGCCGAGTGACCCCAGCGTCCCTCGAGAGAATGGGGTGACGCTACGTTGGGCAAGTACCAGCGGTTCCTCTCCACGTCGAACACCCTGACCTTCCTGTGGTGCTGCGACTCCTCGTTGTCGCTCGCCGGCCCGCGGCCCCCGAAAACGAACATCATCCCTCGGAGGACGGTGGCGGAATGGCCGTACGAAGCGAGAGGTTTCCATGGACCTACGGGGTTGATCCTAGTCCAGACCATGACGCCGGTGTCCAACTTGTACGTGGAATCGGCGCAATATTTCTCCTCGTCCCGCCCTCCGTGGACGAACACGGCCTTCCCCAGCGCGCAGGCCGAGGGGCGCCAGCGGCCCTTCGGGACGGTCCCGGAAACGGCAGGCTTGGACCACCGGCGGGTGTTGACGGCGAACGCGTAAAGCGGGCCGACGTAAGCCCCCTTTCTCGAGACGCCTCCCCAGAGGTAGACGGTGGTGTCTTCCACGGCCGCGACGGTGTGGCCGCGGCGGTGGAGCGGAACCTCTGGGTCGGGGGGGAGATCTCCCGTCAGCTGCTTCCAGCGTAAAGACACCGTGTTGAAGACGTGGACGTGCATGAGGATGCCGCTTCCTCCGAAGCAGTACACCGCGCCTCCCACGGTGAGGGCGACGTTGTTGCCGTAGTTGGGACCTCCCGTCAGGTGTGCCGCCCAACGTAGCATCTCGGTCAGAAAGGATGGGTTTAGATTAGAAAGTTCTGCTCCGTAGAGTAACGCAGTGCTGTTGGTGCGTGCCAATACTTATGTCACGCGAATCTTGTCCAATCTGTTGTACTTTGTCTATGAGAGTGACGTCATTGACCCAAGTCAATATCAAAATGAAAAAAACAACAACATGTGAATTAGCCCCAAGTCCACTCAACTAGAGAATGTAAAAGACTAATGGTCATTTTTTGGATCTGTATGTTTCGCTGTTTTTTTTTTTTTTTTCTTTAATTCCCGCCTGTGGAATTGCGGACAAAAGCAAAACAAAACTTATTAGTTTTGGGTTGTCTGTGGGGTTTAAAAATGTACTCAAGTGGTGGTCCTCCGTGTGGCTCAAATGCTAAATAAATAGTGGGCACTGGTATCAAAAAGGTTGAAAATCCCTGGTCTAGTTTTGTTGTTGTTGTTTGGGGGGCGGGGCCTATCTCGTCCGACCTCGTCCTCGGCTGGGAAAGGGTTAAAGGGGAAAGGGTCTGAAAGAAAAATCATTAACATGGTGAAATACATCTTGATGGTGTCGGATGTATTTCACCATGGTAATGATTTTTTTCAGACCTCCATTTTTAGGAAATACAGAATTGGGGGAACTTTTTTTTTTTTATCATGTCCACATACACAACATCTCTAAGGTATATTAATGACATACAGTATTAAAATGTTGAAAATGGGTTGGGTTTAAAGGTAGGGTAAGTGATTTGAAATTCATGGTGTAGTACCAGCCTGGTGCACTAGGGGCGCCCAAGAGTAGCTACACTATGTGAACCTGCTGCTCGATCTTGATTGGAGGAGAATTCACCCTCCACCTGGGGAACTTTTATTAGCTCCTCTGCTAACGTGGAGGAGGGGGAAACTCCATATATGGTCTGCACACCTTATAATAGAGCATTTTAACAGAAAAAAATTTTTTGGGGGTGATATCTGACAAAAGTGAAATCACTTCCCCTACCTTAAACATTACACTGATAGCGGTAAAGGAGAGGAGGGGGTGTACGTACGTTGGTGAGCACGCCGTCTCCCTTCTCGCTAACGCAGCCCTGCAGGCTGAAGGTCAAGTCGTGGCAGCTGACCACGATACGACGGCCGAAACGTTCCTCGAAGGGCTTCACGTCCGGCTCAATGCCCGAGAAGTCCAGCCTCTGGAGACAGAAGGACAAAGAGAAAGCAGTGTTGCCAACTTGGCGCATTTATCGTTATATTTAGCTCTTTTCCAGACCTCCCCTAGCGCCAAAATTAGTGAGAAACCCCTGGCGGAAAATCTAGTGTTTTTTGGCTGGTGAGTTGGGGCGAAATTGGTTGACAGGCGCCAGAGATAAAACCCTCGTTTTTCACCATTTTTGCTCCTATGATAGAGTCCTCCTTTCTTCCTAGAAAGGACCATTGGTTACCAAATGGACCCTCATGGAGCTGTAACTCTTGAAATCGTAAAATGAAACCAAAATGGACCCTTACGCTCTGAAGACAGCTTGTTAATAGTTTTTCTGCCGTCCACGCGCTGCTCGTGGACATCCCGTTAGAATACCCCCGCCGGTCACGACGACGGCTCGTATCACGCGGAAATGTAGATTTCATTCTTTAATCCAACTATTAGTCCGTGCGCATCGTCTGATGATCATCCCGTTGCTGACTTTCATTTGGGACAGAATTGGGGACAACTTTTTTTTTTCCGTCCCATTGACATGCATTCACTCCAATGCATTCAAACGGCTCTCCTCCGGTTTGCCCCCTCAATGTCGCTGGCGCATGGGTTAAGCAGCCAGGGCTACACAGCTCTTCCTGACTTGTGAACCGGATGTTTTTGGGTACATCGCCAGATGATCGATTAGGCAAGACAACAGACACAGCATAACAGAAACAGCACATCTGTTTAGGAGATCTGAGCTTCAAAATAAGGGCTTTTTTACCGATCGAACTGGTTTGAGCCGCGGCATTGGAGAGGAAACAAAGAAGATCCGATCGCGGTCAATGAGTTAAATTATATTTAAACATCTGAACTACCTAATTTTCAAGAATCTAGATACAGTATTTAGAAAATGTAGAAGAATTGCTATTTGGACCAACATTTTGCCAGTTATTTCTCCTAAATTAGTCGAG
Source organism: Benthosema pterotum (assembly GCA_039105355.1). Lineage (NCBI taxonomy): Eukaryota > Metazoa > Chordata > Actinopteri > Myctophiformes > Myctophidae > Benthosema > Benthosema pterotum. The sequence continues at coordinate 36,712,039 of CM076986.1, forward strand.
AGACTAAACTCAACATCAAACGGTGGTCCTCTGTGGCTAAAATGACTAATAAATAGTGGTCCCTGGTATGAAAATGGTTGAAAAGAAGGGCGGGGGTGAAGTCAGGGGCAGATGTAACATTTCCCAATTGGGGGGCAGGTGAAAATGGTATAACGATTTTTACAGGACTTATATAAATTATTAAATTACAGGACTTATATTAATGAATTGATGCAATTAAATATCAATAATAACATCAGTTGTTGTTGAAGTTGCAACAGACACGCAGCATGCATAAAGCTAAAGGTCTGACTCAGAGAGTTTTCTGTTTTCAATGATGAAATGCTGTTGGTTTAGTGGTGGCACGACTGTAGAGTAGGTAGTCAGTGGCGGTAGTAGTGTTAAAAATCATTTTAAATGTAAGCACTTTAATTTGAAATATCTTGAGTTTTTGCATGCCATCGTGTTTGGTGGGGCATTCTGGACATTTAGTGTGCCCCCCCATGCCCATGCCTAGATCCACCCCTGAGTGAAGTGCCGATTGGAGGTTGAGAGGTCAATACTAGGGATACTAGCTGTAGGAAATATACTAGCTGTAGTTACCCTTCAAGTATACAGTATATAAGCAATAAAATTCTGAATTGTACTGCATTTTCTTCTTTCTTTCAATTATATCAAGGATATAATTGAGCAACCTCTGTGTGATAAAAGCGAACGAGTTTACCATGCCTTGTGGAGAAGGGGAAGCTTCTACTGCATACTGTATGCTGTACCTGTGTCTCGGGGTCCAGAGAAAAGAGCTTCTGCCTGCCTTCGTTCCTGTTCATCTTGTTGAGCTGGTCTGTCTCCCTGGCGTACTGCAGACAGACAGACAGACAGACAGACAGACAGACAGACAGACAGACAGACAGACAGACAGACAGACAGACAGACAGACAGACAGACAGACAGACAGACAGACAGACAGACAGACAAAGAGAAAGGGAGAGATCAATGAAAGACAACGGCAGTCTGAACCCCTACCTAGAGAGACAGCAAGATCATTTTGCGAGGTTCGCGAAAAACAACTGATAAGTTCTGAACCCCGGCGACCTTTTTTTTTTCTTCCCAAAGCTGTGTGAGCCTTTGCCAGCTTTTGTCAAAACTAAACTTAATTCTAGCCTTTAGCCCTAAAACTTGGACATGACGGCTTTAGGAATGCACGCTGCCTCGACTGTTTTGGTCGCGACCTGGGCCGAGGTCACAAAATGATTTCGCAATACTTCTGTGGACCAAAGCTGCTGTCAGCGAAAGTTTTGTATGTAACTACGGATCTATGAATCCCGAATGTCCGCCAGTGCTCAGGCGGGACGAAACACAACTGGCTGTGCGGCGTGCACGCATACATGCGTGCGTGTGGTCATGCGCACGTGCGCGATGCTGTAGAGCAGTGGTTTTGAACTAGTGGTCCGGGGACCAACAGTGGTCGTTGAGAGGGTTCCAGGTGGTCCCCCATGGTAAATAATGTTAACTTGGTTAACCAGATGTAACTCTTTGAGAGCGTAAAATTGAAACCAAATGGACCCTTGCGGGTCCATTTGGTTTCATTTTTACACTCTCAAGACTTAAAATATTCATCACGTGAATTAGCCCCAAGTCTACACAACTAGAAAATGTAGAAGATTAATGGTCGTTTTGATCTGTATGTTTGACTACTTTGTTTCTCAAATCCAGCTTGAAATAAATCTTTAGTTTTGGGTCTGTGTGGGGGCTAAAATGTCATCAAATGTTTGGTCCATGGCTCAAATTCTGAATAAATAGTGGGCCCTGGTATGAAAAAGGTTGAAAACCCCTGCTGTGGAGCATCAGACAGAGATCACGTCAGGAGAGTCTGGGCTGAAACATGACCGTTCTCTCGGGCATGGAGAACAGTCTGAAACCCCAGCCAGACAAACACAAACCTGCTCTTTTTTCCATATAGCTCTGCATGAACAGAATCTACAGTAAATGTAGTAGATGCATGAGTCATGACAGGCCGGTAGCTAGGGAAATTTAGCAATATATTTGGACCATCTGTGAAAAAATTTACTACCAATAGCTTTCTTCACCAATGTGTTCTGATAGGTGTCTAGAATCACCTCTCAATTAGTGCAAGCCCAAATCCCATGGGAAAATCCTGGAGAGCCAATCAAAGTTATGGAGCACAGAGTGCTCGGTTGAAAAATATGAACAAAAATTAAAAGTCTAAAATGAAATTGTGGGGTGTCTAACTAGGGGTTTTCAGGGGTGCTGAATCCATTCCAAACATTAGTTTTGGATAAAAATGTATCCCTGGCCATATAACCTATATATGTTGGTTATTAAGCTGTAAAAACACCCAATAAATGCTGTCCGCTTGACAAATAACCATTTAATATGAATATCTTTCACTTTAGAGTGGATATTACTGCCTCAAATGTACCCACAAAACTGCCCAAACTCATAAGCTACGATTTGAGCCCAAGATGACCTCTCTGTCTAGAGAATTACTCTTTCTGTGGCCAGAAGTCTGCACTATACCTCAAATCGAAGATGATAACATTTTCAGTCACTACCCTTCCAGATGCCTAGAATAGCTTGTGTTCTCCAACTACTGCCATCTCAAGGTAGAAACATGAATTGTAAATAGTACAGAAGGAAAACAATTGCTTTTCATTGATATTCACACAATATATAAAGTCAAATATGCACATATTATAGCTGTTTCAGAATTATTGTTATGCCATGGCATATTTGACACCTTCAATCATCATATTCATGTTCCTCATCCTTGTCTGTTCCTTGTCCCTTGTCTGTCCAAACCATAAAGGCTCTAGCTTGCCATTTTCTGAGTTCAAATGAAACCCCTGGTCAAGAGATGATTTGAATTTTTGGGTTGTTCTCATGAGCCCTCTTTCAGATACATACCTGAAAGTTAAATCTTTTAACATACTGAAAGAGGACCCTTGCATAATAGAGCAAAATTAAGACTATGTCAGTCTTTTGCTCTGACTCAGTTTTGATGTGAGGCATTGTGTTTTTGATGTGATTGATGTAGATGATCACCCTCACATCGGTAGAATGTGAATTATGTGAATCGGTTGAAGCAGAATTACGCGAAATTCCTCACATACAGGTACTTTGGGGAGAAAAATATGGGGAAATAGGTTTCCCTTTTGGGTAGATGCAAGAGTACAAGCTGTAGAAGGCCATCACTACATCTGTGCAATTTGACTGCATAGATATTGAATTCAGACTATGGAAGAGGATTTAATTGTTTGGATCAGAATTCAGACATTCACTGGAATTGAAATGAGAATTCGAATGACCTTCTGGCAGTCTCACTCTAGCGCCACACACCATCCAGGTGGCCAGTGTAGTGTAGTGTACTGTACATACAGTATGGTGTGGGTATATAGTGCGATATGCTACAGTAAAGTATGCTACATTACACAACAGTGCAGTCTGCTGCAGTACAGCATGATAAAGTACAGCATGGTGCAGTACAGTACAGGAAGGTACAGTACAGTAGTACGGCAGAGTACAGTACAGTACAGTAAGGTACAGTACAGTACAGTACGGTACAGTATGGTACAGTACGGTACAGTAAGGTACAGTACAGTACAGTAAGGTACAGTAGAGTACAGTAAGGTACGGTACAGTAGAGTACAGTAAGGTACGGTACAGTACAGTAAGGTACAGTACAGTACAGTAAGGTACAGTACAGTACAGTAAGGTACAGTACAGTACAGTAAGGTACAGTACAGTAGAGTACAGTAAGGTACAGTAAGGTACAGTAGAGTACAGTACGGTACAGTACGGTACGGTACAGTACAGTACAGTACAGTACGGTACGGTACAGTACTGTACTGTACTGTACTGCATCAGGCCTTACTGTACCTTACTGCACTGTACTATACTGTACCATGCTGTAGACAACTGTACTGTAACTAATGTACTAGATGCAATGCATGTTGATTTGATGGGTGAATATTATGGCAGTAGTTGGAGAACACAACCTATTCTAGGCATCTGGAAGGCTATAGACTGAAAATGTCGATTTGAGGTATAGTGCAGACTTTTGGCCACAGAAAGAGTAATTCTCTAGACAGAGAGGTCATCTTGGGCTCAAATCGTAGCTTATGAGTTTGGGCAGTTTTGTAGGTACATTTGAGGCAGTATCCACTCTAAAGTGAAAGATGTTCATATTAAAATGGTTTTGTCAAGCGGACAGCATTTTTTGGGTGTTTTTACAGCTTAATAACCAACATATATAGGTTATATGGCCAGGGATACATTTTTATCCAAAACTAATGTTTGGAATGGATTCAGCACCCCTGAAAACCCCTAGTTAGACACCCCACAATTTCATTTTAGACTTTTAATTTTTGTTCATATTTTTCAACCGAGCACTGTGTGCTCCATGACTTTGATTGGCTCTCCAGGATTTTCCCATGGGATTTGGGCTTGCACTAATTGAGAGGTGATTCTAGACACCTATCAGAACACATTGGTGAAGAAAGCTATTGGTAGTAAATTTTTTCACAGATGGTCCAAATATATTGCTAAATTTCCCTAGCTATGACAGGCCGGGTTTAGCGCACGAAACGTTCGTAATTCACCTCCGAAACGTAACAGATGGTACAAGTTTATGCACAGCATGAAATCTCATTCGGCCCCTGATAAAATGATCGATGTCAGGCTCAATAAAGGTTGACTGTTTTTACCGCTTTTAAGCGAATGAATGGAATTCCTCACGGCTTCATTATTGCCCGCATAAATCGTGTACTCTATAGAGAGGCAGATCTTTGAAACGGGGCGTGCTACGAGCAACCATTCAACTGCTATAAAAACATATGCACCACCACCATGCCCCAAAGTACCATAACAAGTCAGTCTGTGCACACTGAGAAAGGTGTGCCTATGGAACACTGTATAGCTCAAATCTTTGGGTGCAAATAAAGATCTGCAGTCTCCCCTGTGTGTTTTCTATCCCCAGACATGATCTAGTTTGAACAATCAGTCTTTCATATAGATTTAATGTAAATTCCTCTCAGGAACAGCTGGTTTGATTTTGGCCTCATAATGATGTCATCAATGCACCCTGCTTTGTATAATTCCTGCTCTCCTTCAGTCTTCAGTTCCAAATTTGCATTTCCACTTAGTTTATAATGTCCACCATTGTTGATTTTCCAAGTTGACATGGAATTTAAACAAGCCTGGTTTTATCTAGCATCAGTATTCTAATGACTCTACTATAAAATATCCTGCATATCAGCGCCCCCACCACCTCAGGACATTTTGGTACTGCAGCTAAACTGTCCATGAAGAAATGGCAAGTACTGCTTATATCAGTGGCGATTGAGGCTCAAACCATTAGAAATAAGCTTGAGGGACATATGCAATATGATATCAATGTTATTTGCGCTTTAAAAGCCAGTGGACAATACCATAGGATACTATAGGCCTCTGAGGTGAGTGACTGCCTCCGGCAGTGAATTCCCTGTTCGTTTTCCTCATAGACTGTTCCGAAATTATTTACCGGTATGTAGCGACAACTACACCGCGGAGAAAGGCAACTCAGGTCGTGACAAATCATGACAACAGACACAATATTTTGGAACGATAAAGTAATTAGTGAGAAGAACAAACAACAAGATACAACCCTTTTTGTTGTCGTGATTTGTCATGACAGTTGTCCATGGCGTAATCGTCTATATATGAATGATTTTTGAAAAGTCTATGAGGAAAATTAATGTGGAATTCTCTTCTGGAATCGGCGAGGCAGCAGTGCTGTGACGCTTTATAGCACTAGTGCAGGGGTTTTCAACAGGTGGTCCGGGGATCACCAGTGGTCCCTGAGAGGGTTCCAGGTGGTCCCCAGCTGAGTTGTTTAACCAGATGTAACTCTTGAGAGCGTAAAAACGCTCTTTAACGCTCTCAAGAGTTAAAATATTCATCATCTGAATTAGCCCCAAGTCTACACAACTAGAAGATGGACAAAAGCAAAAGAAATCTTCAGTTTTGGGGTCTGTTGGGGCTAAAATGTCCTCAAATGGTGGTCCGTGGCTCAAATGCTGAATAAATGGTGGGCCCTGGCATCAAAAAGGTTGAAAACCCCTGCACTAGTGGGTTAGGGTTAACCATTTAAACCCCCCCACTCCACAACGCCTCTTAATGCAGATCTACAACCTCGCAATGTCACATCTCTGTAAACTGGCTATTTTCAATGAATGCGTGTTTTATCGTATTGAGTAGAGGCGCCGCCTCTAGTAGAGGCGCCATAGAGAAGGTGCTTCGGGTTCATCTGGTTAGGATGCCTCTCGAGCGTCTTCCTATGGATGTCCTCGATGGATGAATGGATGGATGGATGGATGGATGGATGGATGGATGGATGGATGGATGGATGGATGGATGGATGGATGGATGGATGGATGGATGGATGGGTGTTTTGCCTATTTTGACGTGTCCAGAATAGTGGTGCTATCGGCTCTGTTGGTTAACGAGACTTAGAATCAGAAAATGACTGAGGAAAAACAAATAAATATAAAAGTACCTTCATAAGTTCCGGATGCAGTCCTCTCCCAAAGCTCTCCAACAGGCTCTCCCCTTTTCCCTGGCTGCTGGTGTCCTCATCTGATTGGACAAGAGAGCTGTCAGTCACACAGTGTCATGCATGCGTACGCGCACGGCAGCACAAGTGAGACGCTGAGCGCGGGGAGCGAACGCAGCTCATGCATCGAGCTGCGTTCGCAATAACAAAACCAGGGGTTTTCAACAGGTGGTCCAGGGACCACCAGTGGTCCTTGAGAAGGTTCCAGGTGGTCCTCAGGCCAAATAATGGAAAGTTGGTTTACCAGATGTAACTCTTGAGAATGTAAAAATGAAACCAAATGGACCCTTGCGGGTCCATTTGGTTTCATTTTCACACTCTCAAGAGTTAAAATATTCATCATCTGAATTAGCACTATTTAATTGAGAAGTCTACACTGTTTTGTTTGCAAAGCCTGGAATTGTGAGCAAAACCAAAAGAATTCTTTAGTTTTAGGTATTTGGGGCTAAAATGTTCTCAAATGGTGGTCCGTGGCTCAAATGCTGAATAAATGGTGGTCCCTGGAGTCAAAAAGGTTGAAAACCCCTGACAAAACAAAGCCCAGTAGTACTGTACTTGCAGAACTGTAATAACCAACTGTTACACGACCTGAAGTATTCCTCTGAGAGCACCAAGCTTCTGCAAGCTCAGCCCTAACCATGGAACTGCCCCCGGTATAAGGTTCAATTAAAAGGCGGTGGCGACCGTAGCCTCAAGGACTGTTTTCTGCCGTCAGCTAAAATAAACGTGTCTCCCTGCCAGGTTCGGTTGGCAGAGGCTGTCTGGGGTGATATCTTATACAGCAATGGAAGGCATTTCCCCATTCCTATATTTGGCCAAATCACAAAGCACCTTCCCCACCCCCCCACCCATAGCTACGTATAGCTGCATGTTCTGCTGAGTCCGTCCTTTGGCACTGCACTTGGAGGGAACAGAGAGAGGTCTGGCCAAGTTCACTCCTGTCTGGAAACAGAAGCTTCCATGCTCCCGTCATCGTCGTCATCGGATCATTCGCGACTCCTCCAGCAGCTCCTCTTTGGAGTGAGCAATGAGGCTCCTTCGGTTTCACTGGAATTATTCTGGAGAAGGGCCTGTTATTACAGACATGCTGATGTCGACATGCCCCGGGGTAAAGCACACGCAGTAGAGTACAGACATCAGTATTCCACAACTAGCAACTAAGGGCTGCAACTAACAATGATTTGCATAATCGATTCATCAACTGATATTTTAAATCAGGGGTTTTCAACCTTTTTCATACCAGGGCCCACTATTTATTCTGCATTTTAGCCACGGACCAACATTTGATGACATTTGAGCTTTTCTTTATCATTTTTGCTCTCAATTGTTTGTTGCTCAGCACCTGCCCTATTACGGGTTGGATGTGCATGTTTTTTTTAGCTCTTTTTCGTAGCTTGTAGGGGACACAGGGAGAACATGCAAACTCCACACAGAACGCAGCAGTTGCTACTGAGCATGTGCAGCTATCATCAGGTCGCGAGGGGAAAAAGATGGGTCTATCAAGCCCACTGAAACTGGAACTGTGAATAAGTGCCCTCTGCCTGCATGTACTGTATAAACCTGATGAAACGAACACCAGTCCTACATTCTCTTAATATACTGCGCTGCATGGAAGTGTTTTGTTGCTCTAATAATAACAAGACGTTCCTCCTGTTTATAGTTATCTAAACTAAGAGCGGTGCCCCGTTGGGCACTGTAGTCCTACTTGAAACAATGCTAGATGGAAATGCAAAGTGATTTTAATGCCTATGTAGGGAGAGTTCTGCCATTGCCATTGTTGACGTGGAATTTTAAAGGCCCACGTATACAGACTTACACACAGAGACATCTTTATAAATAAGATGTCTTCATGAACTCAATTTGGCTATCCATTTGGGCTAATTCAGTCATATGACTCGCCATTTCAACTGATTATGTCTTCTAGGAAGTTATATGAATTGAATCAAGTTTAAAGAGCAAATAACATGGATTGCTAAAATGTTTTTAATGCTTAATGTCATATTGTACATGTCCCTCAAGCCCATTTCTAATAATTTGAGCCTCAATCACCACTGATATGAGTTTAGCTGCAGTACCACAATGTCCTGAGGTTATAAAGAAATGATAAGAACTGATTATATCAGTGGTGATCGAGGCTCAAACCATTAGAAATAACCTTGAGGGACATATACAATATGATATTGAGTATTAAAAACAATTTTATAAACAACATGTCATTTGCGCTTTCACTCTGTCCTGGCGAGGGCAGAGTAGTCAGCCAGTCTCTCACCGCAAAACCTGGACAGCGTTAGTGAAGGAGCTTACAGGTCACGCAGAAACATGCTACACAACGTAACGGTCAAACCAACCGTGACCACGTAGTTAACTGTTAAACACGCATGTAATCGGGAGACTATAGTACTTCACTTATACTGCACGATTACATCATGCCACGTGTGTGTGTGTGTGTGTGTGTGTGTGTGTGTGTGTGTGTGTGTGTGTGTGTGTGTGTGTGTGTGTGTGTGTGTGTGTGTGTGTGTGTGTGTGTGTGTGTGTGTGTGTGTGTGTGTTTGGTCCGTCCCTTATTATGGTCTATCAATGGTGGATGCGGTCGCTGCTAGCTGCTGTTAGCATGAGGATCGTATTAAACCGGCGCCGGTAAGTAACGACCAAACGCGTAGCTCAACGGCAGCGGCATCAGTTGTTACTGTAAATCATAATGATAACGGGTGACGTAGATCCATTTCAACGGCACGAAAACTGTTAAGAACCACTGGTCCAGAGCCTGGGTCTGTTACTGTACCTCCCATCCTATCTCTCTTCTCCCAAAAGTATGTATCAAGAAAAAGCAGTGGGCGGATTGAACTTCCAGGACATGACTATACAGTACACTTCTACTTCTAGATCTAATCATATAAACCCTACCCAGACAGACTGATAGGATTGAGCAAATTACATTTGGAGCAAGCATCACTGTCATTTGTTTTGTGAGCCGACGGAAATGCCACACCGTTGATCTGTCACGGCTCAGACAACTAAAGAAAGCAAGGAATGTTGACACTAAGGTCTCGGAGGCTTCTACTTGCCCTCAGCTCATGGTCACTTACCCCCCAAAAATATATTGTAAATTTTGCAGATGTAAATTTTGCAGATGTAACTCTTGAGAACGTAAAAATGAAACCAAATGGACCCTTGCGGGTCCATTTGGTTTCATTTTTACACTCTCAAGAGTTAAAATTCACCATCTTAATTAGCCCCAGGTCTACACAACTAGAGAATGTAGAAGATTAGGTCATTTTGATGTGTATGTTAATTTGTCTGTTTTGTTTCCCAAATCCGGCCTGGAATTGTGGATCTGTCACGGCTCAGACAACTAAAGAAAGCAAGGAATGTAAAACAACCCAAACACTCAATGTTTTACTTTCTCGAATAACAACCTAAAACATGAACCTTGGTTAAAAAAAAGAAAGAAACTAAAGTTGTCCTAGATCCTACAAAACATTCCCTCTGAAAGAACATACTGAAAGATTTGTACTGAAAGATTTGTGCTGCATTCTCACATTCTCTCCAAAAACAGCAGGCGTTCACGGCTCATAGCGTGCCGTGAACGCCTGCTATTTTTCAATGAAAAATGAAAACACCACAAGTACAGTAAAGAATAGTTTAAGCACCCCACAGCACAAACGGTATGATTCTATGTAAACTTTACCTAATCCTAGTCGACTATAAACATCATTAGTCATTGCCGTGGGATCCACACGGTAGATGAGCTGATCTGATTTGATCTCACAAACGTGTCGTCATCCCTGGCCCCTCCCCCTACTGCCCCTCCACTGCTGTGATATGTCACATCATTGGAGCCACGCCCACCCCGAAAGCTTGACTCCTCCCACCTCTAGGCCACTGTGGGTAACACATTAGACCAGGCTTTCTGTTTTCGCGCAAGGCAGACGAAAATGAAAGCCTGGATGTCGAGGCTAGGGACAGCCCTAATGTGTGTATGTGTATGTGTGTGTGTGTGTGTGTGTGTGTGTGTGTGTGTGTGTGTGTGTGTGTGTTGGCGTGTGTGTGTGTGTGTGTGTGTGTGTGTACGTGTGTGTGTGTGTGTGAGGCCCTGAGGTGCATACGGTATGAAGGAACTCACCCAGGGCACAGTCCAGCGTGTCGGCTCCGTTCCTGCGCTCCTGGCCGGCCTCAGAGCTGCTCTGCAGGGCCTGTTTGATGGTGAGCACCCAGTCCTCCATCTCCGCCTCGCTGTCAGCAGCCAGGAAGTGGCTGTAGCGCTCCTGCATCTTCAGCTCAAAGCCGTTGCGACGCATCTTCGGCGACTGAGGAGGAGGAGGAGGAACATACAGTAAGTTCGGTGTGTTTTTTTTTTTTTTACATTTGGCAGGCAGGAAGGGACGATAACGTTGTCCCTATCCCCTGTTTTCTTTGCTCCCGATCCGAATCATTTCCAATGAGTTGATTTTGAGTATAGAAACGTTTATATTTTCATAGAACTGTTATCTTATGCCAGTGGGTTTTCAACCTTTTTCATACCAGGGACCACTATTTATTCAGCATTTGAGCCACGAACCACCATTTAATGACATTTCAACCCCACAGACCCCAAAACTAAAGAGTTCTTTTGCTTGTGTCCACAATACCAGGCTGGATTTGGGAAACAAAACAGTCAAACATACAGATCAAAATGATAATCTTCTACATTCTGTTGTGTATACTTTGGGCTCATTCAGATGATGAATGTTTTAACTCTTGAGAGCATGAAAATGAAACCAAATGCACCCGCAAGGGTCCATTTGGTTTCATGGTTACTCCTGGTTAAACAACTTTCCATCATTTAGCCTGAGGACCACCTGGAACTCTCTCAAGGACCACTGGTGGTCCCCGGACCGCTGACATAACCCCAATTAGTCAATTAGGCTTGAATTACACTGGGATGTATTGTTGTTTCCAGGCCCATGCATCGCTTAATTTTGGCCAATGTCAATGTTGTGTTGAGTGTACAAATGTGAACCAAATGGACCAAAGCAGGTCCATTAGGTTCCATTTGTACACTCTCACACAAAAAAAGGTCCTAAAATAAAAATCATTAACACGGTGAAACACAGCTTGCTGATTTCATCAAGTTGTGTTTCACCGTGTTAATGATTGTTTTTAGACCTCAATTTCTAGGAAACACGGAATGGGGGGGGGGGCATTTTATCATCTCTATATTAATGACATAGTAATGTGTTGAAAATGTGTGGAATTCCCCTTTAATAGAAATAAAAGCGTACCAACGTTGATCATGTCTGATCCGAAATACAGAGGAGAGTCAGACCAGCTTTAATTACAGTTCGTAAATACATCGAAGATGCAATAATAATCCATTATAATGGATGAAGCAATCTTAATTAAATGCTGAGTCAGTGCCTCGCCTTGCATTGAACAGTTCCCCTTCTAAACAGGAAGTTGTGTGGTTAGTTCCAACTTTGGGCTGAAGTACAGTACATTACACCTTACTGTAATGTACTGTACGTTGACTAAGATAACCTGCAAACGCCCTGGGAAGAAAAACAACATTCCCATCGTACAGAAAGTAGACGACTCAGCAAGTGCTAGTAAACAACCTCATCATTCTCTGAGTCCTTGAGATTAGCCTTTAAAGGCGAATTCCACCCATTTTTCCAGCACATTTTTTCTGAGAGCGTACAAATGGAACCAAATGAACCCTAACGGGTTCATTTGGTTCCATTTGTACGCTCTCAGAAAAAAAGAAGCGTCTAAAGAAATCCATTAACATGGTGAAAATACATCTTGATGATGTCATCAAGATATTTCACCATGTTAGTGGTTTTCTTCAGACCTCCATTTCTTGGGAACACAGAATGGGGGAACTTTTTTTATCATGTCCACCCGGCATCTCTAGGGTATACTAATGACATATTAGAATGTTGAAAATGGGTGGAGTTCCCCTTTAACAGAAAAAAAATGTCCAGTGCTAGTGAGCTTACAGCTAGAACCTCTGGTTTTGCAATGCATGGACGCAAGCTCTCTCTCGCACACGCACACGCACGCACGCACGCACGCACACACGCACACACGCACACACGCGCGCACACACGCACACACGCACACACACGCGCACACACACACACACACACACACACACACACACACATTAACAAAGGGAAATGACTCAGTTCTACCAGGGCAATCCATCCGCTGTGTGCATTAATTCCAGTGAGAGCTTCCTTGCATCCTCGAGGGACAGGCTCAGACCAAGTGCTACAGTACCTCATGGCCAACCAGTGTTGCCAACTGCCAAAATCCAAAACGCACTAGTGGCACTTCCAAAATGCACTAGAATGCACTAGAGCAGTTGGTTTTAACCATGTTCATACCAGGGCAAAAAAACACTAGATTTTCCGCCAGGAGTTTTTCACAAATCTTGGCGCTAGGGGGGTCTGGAATAAAGCTAAATATAGCGACAAATGGGACGTCATAAGGCGTACTATAAGAACTGACCGATGCTATAAGAACTGACTGATGCTATAAGAACTGACTGATGCTATAAGAACTGACTGATGCTATAAGAACTGACTGATGCTATAAGAACTGACTGATGCTATAAGAACTGACTGATGCTATAAGAACTGACCGATGCTATAAGAACTGACCGATGCTATAAGAACTGACTGATGCTATAAGAACTGACCGATGCTATAAGAACTGACTGATGCTATAAGAACTGACTGATGCTATAAGAACTGACTGATGATATAAGAACTGACTGATGCTATAAGAACTGACTGATGCTATAAGAACTGACCGATGCTATAAGAACTGACTGATGCTATAAGAACTGACTGATGCTATAAGAACTGACCGATGCTATAAGAACTGACCGATGCTATAAGAACTGACTGATGCTATAAGAACTGACTGATGCTATAAGAACTGACTGATGCTATAAGAACTGACTGATGCTATAAGAACTGACCGATGCTATAAGAACTGACTGATGCTATAAGAACTGACCGATGATATAAGAACTGACTGATGCTATAAGAACTGACTGATGCTATAAGAACTGACTGATGCTATAAGAACTGACTGATGCTATAAGAACTGACTGATGCTATAAGAACTGACTGATGATATAAGAACTGACCGATGCTACTGTATGAGAACTGACCAGCTGGCGTCGTGGGCTTGTAGATCGGGAAGTGCACCGACCTGACTTCCATTTAACTCAAAATATTTGTGCCACATTTTCACCATTTTCCAAATTATTTTTCAATAGCTTAAGTAATGGCAATAAATGCTAAGTAATGGTAATAATTCTAAATAATGCTAATAATGCCAATTAAGGCTAAGTAAGTAATGCTAAATAAGTAATGCTAATTAATGCTAAGTAAGTAATGCTGATAATGCTAAATAATGCTAATGCTAATAATGCTGAGTAATGTTAATAATGTTAAGAATGCTAATGCTAATAACGAAAAACCAAAAGGCGTTCCCGCCAAAAATTGACTAACCCGTTTCAACACCATTACAGTTTTCAAAAATATCAGACCTATAAGGTCATAGCAGTGAGTTTGTCGTTTAGCTTTTTATTTCTGCTTTCTGTGTTTCTTTGTACTACTGTGTACCCTGGTTGTGTACAAAAAAAAGAAGATTTGAGGCGTTTCCATGTTACCTAACCCAGCTCATTGCTTCAGCCATCATCTCTTTACACCAGTGGGTTTCAACCAGTGGTCTGGGGACTACCAGTGGTCCGGGGACTACCAGTGGTCTGGGGACTACCAGTGGTCTGGGGACTACCAGTGGTCTGGGGACTACCAGTGGTCCTTGAGGAAGTTCCACATGGTCCCCAGCAGCTAAATGATAGAGCCTTATAGTCATGTAACTCTCAAGAGCGTCAAATGAAACCAAACGCAGCCATGAAGTGCATTACTTAATTTACAGGAAGTCTACGCAATTAGAGAATGCAGAAGAATTGTTATTTTTGACCAACCAGGGGTTGACACTAAGGTCTCTGAGGCACTTGCCCATCGGGCAAGTGCAAGTCAAGTTCTACTTGCCCTCAGCTCATGGTCACTTGCCCCCGAAAATATATTGTAAATTTTGCAGATGTAACTCTTGAGAATGTAAAAATGAAACCAAATGGACCCTTGCGGGTCCATTTGGTTTCATTTTTACACTCTCAAGAGTTAAAATTCATCATCTTAATTAACCCAGGTCTACACAACTAGAGAATGTAGAAGATTAGGTCATTTTGATGTGTATGTTAATTTGCCTGTTTTGTTTCCCAAATCCAGCCTGGAATTGTGGATATCTAGAAAGCAGGGAAAGACACAGAGGCAGAGTGCAATGACTGCCTTCAAGACAAATTTATCTTGTGTTGTGTTATAGTGCACTAAGTTGCACACTTGCCCGATCGGGCAACCAGGTAGCAGTCTTCACTTGTCCTACCATTTTTTTTACTTGCCCCGGGCAAGCGGGCAAGTGTTAGTGTCAAGCCCTGCCAACTCTTGCAAATGCAGAGGAACTGTAGACAAACTATTATCCAATTGACAACAAAATTTTCCTCGTCTGAGTCAGGCTAAATGTCATCAAATGGTGTTACGTGACTGAAATGACGAATAAATGGTGTTCCTTGAAATGTTTGAAAACCACTGCATTACAGTGCATCCTGTGTGAAGTCTCAGAATAGGTTTCATTAGCAACCATTACCACTTCCTCAACAACACAGGGTTGTTTATGCATACGGAACTACACAACTGAGCAGAGAATACATTCATCGTCATGAATGTTTCCAAAAGTAAGTATATATGTATAGATGAAACCAACATTAAATATCATGACTGAAAACTTCTGTTAAATCGTTAATCTGTGTTTTATGAAAGTGTGTGCCGCGCAACTTGCAAATCAAAGCCAGAGCAGTATTTGGCAAGTCGTTTTCTCGTTGTCATGCCAGCTATTGTTAGCTTGTGGTCAGCGTATGTACGTACATGGCTTAGGGTTCCAAAAATAAGCAAGCAAATTTACATTAATGCAAATGAGCATTATTTTCATAATCGATTCATCGGCCGATTATCTAAAACGATTGATCAACGAATCAATTCACTAAACCATTATATGTAGGTGTATTTAGGCATATTCTGGCTGCATACATTTGATCAATGAATGTAAAAGGAAGACTTTTTTTCATTTTGATCTTGATACTATAACTATTGTTATGTGTCATATTTTGCTTTACATTTGCTACTGTGCATGCACAACCATCAGATTGTAAGGGAAGAGAGATGTATCACTAATTAGTTGATTACCGATTAAAGAATCGATTTGATAAAAAAAATAATCGTTGCAGCCCTAGTTATGATTCCAAGTAATGGTTGGTATTGGTTGCCTGGTCCATGTACTCCAAAATCAGAACCTCCTTGTGACTGGTGTAAACAAAAACGACAACATCACATGGATTTTGAACCGTTAGCAAAGACATCTCGTGCACAACTAAACCAAACAGGCTTGGATGCACTCCATGGAGACTCTACATGGAGACACTCCCACCATGGGACACTGGCCAGGCAACCACCATGGGAATTCCCATTGAATTCACACGCTGTCTCCCAAAATTTACATTTCCAAACACAGAGGAGATGCAATCTGACTGGATCCCGTTAAACGAGTTCCGATGATTTAACCTCTGACCTCTCAATCCACCCCTATGGTTATGTCAACAGCAGCGGCAGAGCTGCGAAGTAGTCGCACACACCGACACCTACACGCACGAAAACACACATACATACATATCTTTGCCCATGAAGCTTTCAGATGGTTCTCCTTCTACGACTACCATCATCCATCATCATTCTATCATCTCAGAAATGCTGGACATCTGAAAATAATTCTAAATATAAATTAAAGCAAATGCTAAATCTGGCCCTTTTTCGTGCTACTGTTAAAAGACTAATAACTAATAAGATTAAATCATGAATAAGACTAATAGAAATAGGTATTTTTGATACTAAGAAATAAAACGTGACATGTTTCATATTAAAAACTATAAATCTGTATTGCATATATAAACCTACAATTTATGTATCTAAGACTAAGAAATTAAAGATTAATAGAAAATATTTTTGATATTTTGTAGACTAAGACTAGACAAACGAAATATGAATCTCAGAAGACTAAATGGGCTAAAAAGACTAAGACTAAAATTGAAAAGACTAATACTAAATCAAAATATTCTCAAAAAAACAACACTGACACTGACACACACACACACACACACACACACACACAGTGTCTGAGTAAACTCTACCTGGACGACGTCGATGCAGGAGTCGAGGTAGATGGATCCTTTGGTGTCCTTACAGTTCTTCTCATCCTTGTATGAGTTCAGGATGTAGGAACCGTCTGGGAGCTGAGACAGGTAGAAGTATCTCCTCTTGAACACCTGCAACACCGGAGACACACACACACACACACACACACACACACACACAAGCACCACATGTTGACTACTATATTGCGGTGAAACCCCCATCCAAACTCACTGGGATCGTTTGTCATAATGACGTCTG
>CM076986.1:36734186-36794186 GCA_039105355.1 Benthosema pterotum
AGGTGGGGCTTAGCTAAAGGTCAATTCCCATGAATGCTGGCATTTCTTTCACCATGCAATAAATCCTGTATTGATGGTTCCGGAAAAGGAGGGCAGTTGTTTTACAGACGGGTAAAAGGGGCATGGACCAAAGGCCCCATGTGTGCACGTCCCTGGGTCAGATTGTTTCACTTTAAACGTTCTTGTTTCTCTGCAGGATGCAATGAGGTCAGTATCTACTTGTTCATTATCGTACATATTTTATCTAACAGCGTTATGATTACGGGGGTCATTTTAGTTTCTGTTCCACATCTGTTGCCGTTTCACTTCCAGTTTATGGATTTACTGTTCACAAAAACAATGACTTTATCGCCCTGAATCACAAGACAAACATGACAGCCGAACTACAGCACGCATCTGGACGAGCACATTAACCGTTTAAGGTGAATGCAATTGATGTTAACATACACAATGTACACAATCCAGCAAGCACTCTGTTGTCCACACGCCGTGATTTTTTGCACCTTAAAACATGATCACCAGGTAGTATCATTATATAAGGGACAAGACAAAAGTGTACAGTATTTGTTTTTTATATGGACAAGCCCACCAGTTCATTAAAGGGGAATTCCACCCATTTTCTTTTTTTCCAAGAGCGTACAAATGTGAACCAAAAGGCCCTAGCTCTGCCCTAGCGGGTCCATTTGGGAAGATCGGCTGGAGAATCGCAGCGGCAGGGGCGGTGTTGCGTTCTCTGTGCTGCACCATTATGACAAAAAGAGAGTTGATCCAGAAGGCAAAGCCCTCTGTCTACTGAGCGATCTGCGTCCCTACTCTTCACCTATAGTCATGAAGTGTGGGACATGTCATGAACGAAAGAACATTGTCATGAATACACGTGGCCAAAATAAGTTTTGTCTGATAAGGTGAGGAGCTGAGTTGAGTCACGCGAGAGAGAGAGACTCGGACTAGAGCCGCTGCTGCTTCGCCTGGAAAGGAGAAGGCTTAGGTGGTTATGGGCATCTGGTTAGAAGGCCTCTTGAGCATCCTAGGGCGGTCTTCGATGCACGACCCAATGGGAGGAGACGCCGGGGTAGACCAAGGACCAGATGGAGGGATTACTGTACATTGACTCAATGGCCTTGGACTGCCCCGGGAGGAAGTCACTAATGTCACTAATGTTGCCCTGCATGGACAGTGAAGTATAGGGCTGGAGCTGTTTGCTCCCGCGACCCCGACTACAGACAAGCGGTTGAAGATGCATGGATGGAGACATGGAGCCTAATGAACCTCAACACATGAACCTCTAATGAACCAAACACATGAAAATACAAGGAAATCACGTCACTCGTCACTCCGTTTGTTTATTACCTTGGCAGCATGCGGAAATCACCGGAGTAAGCCTCGTACTTGTAGTTAATGACGTGCCAGTCGGTGTTGTACATCTTGATGCACTGCCAGAGAAAGGTCAACGGAGAGAGAGAGAGAGAGAGAGAGAGAGAGAGAGAGAGAGAGAGAGAGAGATAGAGAGAGAGAGAGAGAGAGAGAGAGAGAGAGAGAGAGAGAGAGAGAGAGAGAAAGAAATAGGTGGATTATAGGATCATTACAGCAGCCACCAAACTGCACACATGCCAATATAACAAGTTATGCCATGCCAGGAATGTGACCTAAACCGAACACACAGTTCTGTCCTTTTTGTCCTACCATGACTCATGGAGAGGGAGTCGTGGACACATCACCAGCCAGCAGGGCTTGTATTGGTTCCTTTATGGGACAGACTGCTGAAGAAGACCCGAATGGGGTCGAAACGTTGAAACCAAAACAGAATAAAGTTAATGGAGCTTAAAAACATCTTCTCTCCTCTAAGTTAATTGTCCATGCCTGTCAACATTTTTTGAGATGTGCGTGCTACCCAGTCCATTTTTTCTCCTTTATGGGACAGCTCAAATACACATGACGGTGCAATTGGGACGAAAAGTTGTCATGTTACCCCTTGCTGTACTGTATATAGCAGATGTACACACTCACAACACCATGTGAGCTTGTGCATCGGCTACTTTCAGCAAGCGGAAAAATCAGCCAGCACAACAGTATCAAAGCCTGAATGCAAGAAATGCATTTTCGTCGACAAAAACAGCTGTGCATTTACTCGATTTAGTCGATTAGAAGTACACAAACACTACAGAATTTCAGATGACTAAAATATGATCAAAACTAAATTAAAACATAATGCAAAAAGATTAAGACCAGGCCCAGGCGGTTAGCATCACAGCGCCATGCAGGTTCGATTCCCAATTCTGACAGCCTTTGCTGCATGTCTTCCCACAAACTCATTTCTGTTCAATCTACTGTTACTCTATCACAGTGGTTTTCAACCAGTGGTCCGGGGACCACCAGTGGTCCCTGAGAGGATCCCAGGTGGTCCCCAGGCTAAAACAATGAAAGTTGTTTAACCAGATGTAACTCTTTGAGAGCGTAAAAATGAAACCAAATGGATTTGATTTCACGTTTACACTCTCAAGAGTTAAAATATCAATCATCGAATGTAAAAGATGAATGATCTGTATGTTTGACTGTTTTGTTTCCCAAATCCAACCTGGAATTGTGAACAAAAGCAAAAGAAATCTTTAGTTTTTGGGGTCTGTGGGGCTAACATGTCCTCAAATGGTGGTCTGTGGTTCAAATCCTGAATGAATAGTGGGCTGTGGTCTGAAAAAGATTGAAAACCACTGCACAATCAATATTGGCAAAAAGCCACAAAAATATCTTTCCTGGACCGAGTACTATAGAACGCTGGGGTGTTCGCTCAAGGCATCTATCATTGAGGGTTTGAGTAGTTTAACTGCGATTGGGAGTTGTCTTGAGTCCAGCGTAGTCAGACCTGCAGCTGAATGTGTCTTTGTTGCGGAGATAAGGCCCCTGCGTGTGCTTTAACAAGCCCTGGGACAATATTGTTTCCATTCCATACCAGAGGCTTCTAAGAGCTGGCTGTCGAAAGAGCAGATTGAAAACCTGGCCTGTGCTTAGTAAGAAAACAGAAAAAAAACAGAAACAAGCCTTGCCAGGAAAGTGACTTCACCACGGGGCTGTGTTCATCACGGGTGCAGCTAGCGTTTACTGCACTGCAGGGTCGTGCACACATGGGGCCTTCAGCCCCTGCCCCTTTTTAACTGACTGCAAAACAAGTGCCCTTTCCTCACCACGAATGCAGCATTTGCTATGTTGAAAGGAATGCAAATGACAGTCCTTTCCGTGCTATAGCATTGAGGAGAATTCCTTTTATTTTCCCGCCCGAAATCTCCTGAACATGATCACAGTATTTTGTGCTGAACAAATAACTAACTCCTTAGGTGCCCTTTGGCGTCACTTTAACCTTCTGGGTTCACAGGATGTTGTCATGGCAATGGTAGCAGTCCTAGCAATAGCTGCTACTCCTTAGCCGTTACTGTAAACCCGGAGGATGTCTGTAATAAATGCGACATTGTGATGCAATGGCCATCTGAATATAGGCTGCGCTTCATGGCTGGGCGCCCTGGAATAGATGTAATGGTGAAACGGAGGACTGAAATTATTGTTTTTAATGGGAGCCAATGGAGTGGAATAATACAAAACAAATTCTCACAGGGGACGAGGGTAACAAGCAACCAAAGGCACGCCACAAGATAAACAAAGTGTCGGTGACTAATATAAGCAACATCTAAGCACGCTTCCGACCGTAACTTACAGCATGAGGGTACGTTTCTAGCTGTAAGAGGCTGCGAAAAAGTTAAAAATCCATGTTGTTACATTGCATCTGCGCTAGCTAAAGGGTTCTGGGCTAGCGCCTGAAAATAGCAGACCTATAAGCTACCAATGTGGCGCATTGCAATGTATGGTTTCGGCCAAAAGTGCCCTCTTATGGGATTTCAGCCCCCTGCCCCTCTAAACACCCTGTGCACGCCCCTGGGGTGCAGGCACGCTTCGCCCGTCCATCTTCCAACTCCAAGTGCTTCTTTACGATCTCTCAGGGCGAATGTCGTAAAGCCCTGACCTGTTGTTGCACCTATCCCGTCAATAAATTAATCGTCATCAGGTTCACGGTTTTGTATTTTTCTAATCCTGCTGAGATGCAGGGGCGGATCTAGGCATGGGTATGGGGGGGCAATGCCCCCCTAAATGCCCAGTCTGCCCCAACAAACACGATGGCATGCAAAACAACCCAAGATATTTCAAATGAAAGTGCTTATATTAAAAATGATTTGAACCACTACTACTGCTACTAACTAACTACAGCTGTGGCACCACTAAACCAACAGCATTTCATCATTGAAAACAGAAAACTCTCTGAGTCAGACCTTTAGCTTTATGCATGCTGCGTGTCTGTTGCAACATCAACAACAACTGATGTTATTGTTGATGCTTTACTTGTCTAATAAAAGTCCTGTAACCGAAAATGGTATGGGGGCGACTTCATCGCCCGTGGTGCAAAGCGATTAAGCCACCCCCATACCATTTTCTCCTTCCCCCGCCCCCCCCCCCCCCAATTGGGAAATGTTACATCCGCCCCTGCTGAGATGTCGAATGAAGGTCATTCGACATGGTGAGTTGTGTTGTCTGGTTTGAGCAAAGGGGGACAACTGCAAGGCATTCAAAGTGACTCGGTCTTTTCCCTGGACTTGGCACAACAAACACAAGTGGTAGATTGTATATTTATGTATTATATGTATGTACTGTATATGTACCTCTTTGACGAACAGACTCCGCGCTTCCCTTTCTGCATTCTGGGGCACCGAGGGAACCACCGTCCTTCTCTGTCTGGAGATCTGAGCCTCCTGCACGCACACACACACACGCACACGCACACACACACACACACACACACACACACACACACACCCACACACACACACACCGAGACAGAGACACAGAGAGAGAGAGAGAGACACACAGACTGTCAGAAATCAAGAACATCGCAGATCGTTGCCATGCTTTCCTATCATATCACAGAGCTTCATGGTTTCTTCTTTCTTTCATAGCGCTCCCACACGCACACAGACCTCCATTTCACACAGACACACAGAGACACACACACACACACACACACACACACACACACACACACACACACACACACACACACACACACACACACACACACACACACACACACACACACACACACACACACACACACACACACACACACACACACACACACACACACACACACGCACCCTAAATGGAAGACAGCTGAGAGAGACAAAGAGAGAAATAAAAAATTAAATCCCCCAAATGATGGAGTCAG
Organism: Benthosema pterotum; assembly: GCA_039105355.1. Classification (NCBI taxonomy): domain Eukaryota; kingdom Metazoa; phylum Chordata; class Actinopteri; order Myctophiformes; family Myctophidae; genus Benthosema; species Benthosema pterotum. Next base: position 36,739,450 of record CM076986.1, read on the forward strand.
ACAGAAAGCCAGCAGAGAGACAGAGACACAAACATAGATAAGGAATTAACTGGAACATTAAATAATAATTCTCCAATAACGTCTCTCAGGAAGAGTCTCTCATGGGGGCGACGAAGGGGGGGGGGGCAGACATATGGATCCATGACATGCCTCGAAAACACAACCACATGTTGGTGTGTTGCGTCCGTTGTAATGCATGCAGTGTTGTTGTGTTTGACTGGTAGCAGTCGACCGAGTAATAACTCTGGAATAAGCTGCATCTTGGGGTCATTCTGGGTCGCGTAGAGATACAGACCAGTGCTTTTCAACCTTTCTGATAACACGGCGGGGCCCACTATTTATTTAGCATTTGAGCCACGGAGGACGTAGCACGTGGAAGGAACACGTTATTCCAACCAGTTCCTGTCCCCTCCATCTTTCTGCTGTATGATGCTGTACACAATGAGCTATAAGCAAAGCATTTAAAGTATGAGGCGTAAAGTACAGCTGCCTTGTGTTCATACAGGAAATAAGTTAACTGTGACCATGAGTTACCCGTTTCTGAATCAGTCTATTTTGGGTGTGCTGGGAAAAAAAAAACTGTGATTTGCGATCAAATACTTCCTTCATCTCGAGTGAAAAAGCCTTTCCGGTTGCCTGAAGGCAACCTTAGGAGTGTTATTTAGAAGTGAAATGGCTCTATTTTGGTCATAACAAATACCACAATTTTACTTGTGGGTGCTTGAGAAAGCTCATGGTTCATGTTGCGTCCGATGGTCCATCGTTCCCAGAATTTGGTCTGTCCGCCAGCCGCGGTCGCCTTGATGTCATATTCGACCCTATAGGCTTAATATTGCATTAACATTGCCTATTACGTTTTTATTAAACCTTGCTGGCGCATCAGATTTTGTATAGTATACATACTGTATGCAATAAATTATTATTTATTTTTCTTATTTTTCTTCTTTATCTTATCTTTATCTCTTTATATTTAGACCGTTTCATTATTAGATCACTTCCTAAAAATATCTAGTATCTATTGACAACCATAGGTGGCACTTTAAAGATCATATCCTCCACATTTGACTCCACCAGTCTTCCCTTTTTCATTAATCAGAGACAGCTCAGTGAGGCTCTTCCTGATTGGCTAACAATTAGTCCGGTGGGACTATTTGTTAGCCAATGACAACTTATAGCTTATAGGGATTTCTTTGGAGGCCTCCCGCAACCCCTAGAGGTGCCAAAAAAGACTAGATGATCTAATTCAAGGAAGACTTCATGAAAAACACAAACAATAAAAAATGATGTAATTATTATTTTGACCATAACATGACTGTACATATAGAAGCTTTAAATGCTAATTTTAGTCATGGGTGGGATGGCCGAATTGGTACAGGTACGGTAGTGTAGAGCCTTATCCAGGGGTGTAGTGGAGGGGGGACGCGGGGGGACAGCGTCCCCCCACTTCTCACATCTAAAATATTTTTGGGTCTGAAAAAAATCATTAGCATGGTGAAGTACATCTTGATGACATCATCAACATGTGTTTCACCATGTTAATGAGTTTCCTTTTTTCTGAGAGTGTACAAATGGATTTGGTTCACATTTGTACACTCTCAGAAAAAAATAAAATAAAATGGGGGGAATTCCCATTTCAGAGGCGTTCTAAAAGGCACTTCTAAAAGGCACTTCTAAAAGTACCACTACAACACTGGCCTTATCCATAGGGAATATTTCTCATGTTATTTTTCGTGGGCTTATAAAGGCAACTAAGGAAATGAGAGATGAGAAATAGAAATGAGACAGCTTTAAAAACAGAAAGCCAACTATAAGGGGACAAATAGGGCGTTCTAACAGCTAGTCACAATGTGGGACAGGGTCTCAATTTGTGGGACACATTGGAAAAAATGAGGGACTGTCTCATTTCCAAGACTTTTTTGGTTAGCTTACGGAGTGGTAGCTATAGTATCTACTATCTAATATTGAAAGCATGGGATTAGTAATAAGTGCTTCTACTTTACAAAGTACAAGCTGGACTTTATTAAGAAACTCTCTGGAAATGTACGTTAAAAAAAAGATAGTTCTGATAGTGCTCCTCTGTTTATGCAGACAAGGCCAAGCCTCATGTTTGGACTAAATTCTATTACAGTAGGTCAGAGTGCACTGCAGTGTGTGTGTGTGTGTGTGTGTGTGTGTGTGTGTGTGTGTGTGTGTGTGTGTGTGTGTGTGTGTGTGTGTGTGTGTGTGTGTGTGCGCGCATGCGTGTGTGTGCAGGGGCATTTTTGCCATTAGGCAGACTAGGCAGTTGAAACAGAGGTGGAGTACGCACATCTCTAATAAATTTCACAGGTGCTGAACTAAAAAAAGTCGAACGTACAAAAAGAGGAAAATAGTTCGCACATCGTATAGTAGCTCTCAGGAAACTTTATTTGGAGGAGTAGAGACACAACGTTTCGATCCTACATGGGTCTTCGTCAGGTAGGCCGCCATGAGGTTGTGTGTGTGTGTGTGTGTGTGTGTGTGTGTGTGTGTGTGTGTGTGTGTGTGTGTGTGTGTGTGTGTGTGTGTGTGTGTGTGCGTGCGTGTATGCGTGTGTGTGCGTGTGTGCTTGTGTGTGTGTCTCACCGAGACATCGTCGACAGGGCAGAGCAGCAGGTCTCGGTGGGGGTCACTGTGGATCTGAGCCTTCCTCTGGAACACCACAGCCTCGTAGTCCAGAGGCTCAATGATCTTGGGCTGGTCCTGTATACCAAGGCACAAGGAACCAACGAGAAGTTAAAAAGGTAATGCACATCCCCAACTGGTGCAGAGACAAAAACTGCAAAAATACAGTAAACGTAGAAAAAAGAGAGAAGGGGCTTGCAACTCATCAGGCATCATGCCTGATGAAGACCTGAACAGGTCGAAATGTCGCTGCTCTTAACCCTCATCGCTAATTACAGCATGGAGCACTTTAAAGTGAGTTGCGAGCCCCTTCTCTCTTTTTTTCTACAAGGAACGAACAACACATCACAATCAGTCGTGTACTTGTGAGTGTGTCTGTATGTCTGTATGTGTGCGTGCAGTTTTTTTTCTTTTTTTTTTTTATGTATGTATGTTTTAGTGGGATTTGCCGATAGTTTATGAAACCAAGTGATAAAGTTGTAGACATTACATTGGTTATTACACATGCACACACACCCGTGCGTGCGCACGCAGGCACACACACACACACACACACACGCACACGCGCGCACACGCACACACACACACACACACACACACACACACACACACACACACACACACACACACACACACATCGTCCCTGATGATGTACATTGACATTGCAACCGCTGTGACCACATTGCAACAACAATATGCAAGAATTACAACTTCTCCGCTCATTCACATCGATGAACAGTCTTGCCCATTGTGAACCCAGCCATGTTTGGTACACCAAGGTTTTATGTTAGAAACGTTGAGTAGGGGTCCCCAGCATGTAGAAACTATCGGATGCTAAGTTAAAGTTGCATATTTTTGGGAAATTTTCATAATTGGCATAATATGTGACCATACCATTAACAACCTATTGAAGGCAAAACTGTCAAAATTACATTGTGTTTTATGTAGCATTATGCGTTGCAGTGATCATGATGCTGGAATCTTTTTAAAGCATTAGTTTTGCACTGGGCTGAAAAACGACCAGATGTGCTGACTAAGCACATCTGTGATGACACGTATGGCTTATTTTTTCCTGCCAAAGCAGTGTTTTCTGAGAAAAAAAAATAATGATTGGAATGGATTCAAACATCTTTCAAACCCCCTAGTTAGACATCGTTTTTAATGGTGTGGTCACATAATTATGCCAGTTATGAAAATTGCCCAACATAATGCAAGTCAGCATCTGGAGGTTTCTACATGCTGGGGACCCCTACTCAACATTTCTAACATCAAACCTTGGCAGGGCTTGACACTAACACTTGCCCGCTTGCCCGGGGTAAGTAAAAAAAATGGTGGGGCAAGTGAAGACTGCTACCTGGTTGCCCGATCGGGCAAGTGTGCGACTTAGTGCACTATAACACAACACAAGATAAATTTGTCTTGAAGGCAGTCATTGCACTCTGCCTCTGTGTCTTTCCCTGCTTTCTAGCTATCTCTACCTATCTCTCTCCCAGGTTCATTTGGTTCCAAACTATCATTTTGCTGGGGTCAGGGACCACTGGGTCTGTGACCACTATGGGCTAATTAAGATGATGAATTTTAACTCTTGAGAGTATAAAAATGAAACCAAATGGACCCGCAAGGGTCCATTTGGTTTCATTTTTACGTTCTCAAGAGTTACATCTGATTAATCAACTTAACTGGAGACCACCTGGAACCCTCTCAGGTTCCAGGTGGTCTCCGGTTCCTGTTAAAAACCCCTGGTTTAAAGCACCCAAGTAGGAAGTAAACTTAAATGCAAATTTGCAATATATTTTTGGGGGGCAAGTGACCATGACCCGAGGGCAAGTAGAACCTGACTTGCGCTTGCCCGATGGGCAAGTGCCTCTGAGACCTTAGTGTCAACCCCTGCTCGGTGTACCCCAACATGTCTGGGTTCACATTCCATCAAATGGACTAGAATGAAAGTTTCATTAGGTCATTAGGTTTTGCTTACGCTGGTGGTTTTCAACCATTTTGATAACAGGGACCACTATTTATTCAGCATTTGAGCGACGCACCACCATTTGGTGTCATTTTCACCCCACAGACTCCAAAACTTAAGATTTTTCTTTTGGTTTTGGTCCACAATTCCAGGTTGGATTTCACAAGCAAAAGGCCTTCTTTTTTTCACAAACAATAGACCTAAAAATGACCTTTCTTCTACATTCTCTACTTGTGGAGACTTCTTCATTAAGTGGTGCTAATTCAGATGATGAATATTTTCACTCTTGAGAGCGTAAACATGAAACCAAATGGAACCTTGCGGGTCCATTTGGTTTCATGTTTACGCTCTCAAGAGTTACAGACAGTACATCTGGTTAACCAACTGTCCCTCATTTAGCTGGGGATAACCTGGAACTCTCTCAAGAACCACTGGTTGAACAAGAGGACAAGAGCAAGCACTATATGAGCCAAGATGGAGTCTGAAGAGGTGCGTTTTCAGACAGCGGTGGAACGTGACAACCGCGATAACTTGTAACCCTGACTCCTGAGTTTCCGGTGAGCAGTAACAGGAGTCAGGAGGACATTACTAGACATCTGGAAATGTACGTCCTGCTCCCTGACACCATCATGACCCATGCAGACCCCCACCTTGGTCCCACCAAGGGTCGGATCTAGGCATGGGCATAGGGGGGAGCAATGCCCCCCCCCTAAATTCCCCTAAGTCTGCCCCACCAAACATGATGAAATGCAAAACAACCCAAGATATTTCAAATTTAAGTGCTTCTGTTTAAAATGATCTGAAACACTACTACTGCTACTAACTAACTATACAGCTGTGTCACCACTAAACCAACAGCATTTCATCATTGAAAACAGAAAACTCTATGAGTCAGACCTTTAGCTTTATGCATGCTGCGTGTCTGTTGCAACTGCAACAACAACTGATGCTATTATTGATGCTTTATTTGCCTAATAAAAGTCCTGTTACTGAAAATGGTATAGGGGCGACTTCATCGATGAAGCTGCACCCCCCCCCCCCCATTTGGGAAATGTTACATCCGCCCCTGGTCCCACCTGGAGGCACATGGCCGCAGAAGTCACGCTTTATGTTGCAGTGATTATGCTTTGAGTGTCCATGGGACAGATTGATAGCCCAGAGGAGATAGAAGACTGTAGCCTGGGAGATGGTTGCACAAAACAACACAAGATGGGAAAAGAGTGGAGCCGAGGTTGTCTCCTCCAGTTATAACCAGGGGTGTAGTGGAGGGGGGGCGCCGGCGCCCCACTTCTCACATCTAAAATATTTTGGGGGCAAAAGTAGGTCTATGTATTTTGTCTTGTCATTTACTTACTTATGGATACAATTAGGCATTGTAAACAATCTTTCTCAAATGCAAGTGTGCATGTATGTGTCTTAAAGGGGAATCCCACTCATTTTCAATATTTTTACCATGTCACTAAAAGTTCCCCCATTCTGTGTTTCCTAGAAATGGAGGTCTGAAAAAAATCATTAGCATGGTGAAATACATCTTAATGACATCATCAAGATGTGTTTCACCATGTTAATGAGTTTCCTTTTTTCTGAGAGTGTACTGCAGTGCAGTGTGTGTACAAAGGGAACCAAATGGACCCTAGCGGGTCCATTTGGTTCCATTTGTACACTCTCAGAAGAAAAAAAAGAAAATTGGTGGAATTCCCCTTTAAGAGACGTCCCCCCACTTCTAAAACTACCACTACAACACCGGTTACAACCTCTCGATACTGGGTCATGTCCTTTTACTTTCTCTCTCTCTCTTCTTTTGTCAGTCTTGTTCTTAGTCATCATATAAAGCTCATGTGACATTGGTTGAGGCTGTTGCTTGCCAAAAAGAACAGAACTGCAAGTCTACGCGGCATCTCAATACATTTGTTAGAGTAGTTTGCAGATCTGCTCTTGTTGGCAAGGGGGATACACACTGTCAGACGACGAAAGATAAAAACAAGAACGGATTAGACACACAATGAAAAAAACACTATATACAGACAAACTATTTTCTCTGCAAAAAAGTCCAGATCAATTTTTTTTTAGGCGGTCAATAAACCCGATAGCTTCAGTTTGGGCTTTGGGAGAAAAGCCTTTCGTCCAATCAGGAGGAGAGGAAGGGCCTTCCTCCAATCAGGATCGAGTGGGGCTGGGCCTTGGCGTGTGTGGCTGCTGGCATGTTGTACTTCCCCTCACTGTAGACCGTGTGCATGTGTGCAAATGTGCACATCATCCTATAGTGGGGGACCGGAGGGTTTTCCTAAACACCCAACTCACTTACGATACCCTTTTTAATGTGGGTCACAAACATTTCACTTGCACCAGTCCATCTCGGGAGTTTGAGAGGTACCGTATTTTCCGCACTATAAGGCGCACTGGATTATAAGGCGCACCGGAGTATAAGGCGCACCTTTTAAAAGTGTTTCCATATATAAGGCACACTGGATTATAAGGCGCAGAGAATAGAAGCTACTATACAGTTAACACAGAACAGAAGCACCTGCAGTCAAACAATCCATATATAAGGTGCACTGGATTATAAGGCGCACTGTGGATTTTTGAGAAAATTAAAGGCTTTTAAGTGCGCGTTATAGTCCGGAAAATACGGTATATCTATTTAAATTTTTGGCTAAAAAGTTGCCTTTAATCACGATCCATAATGAGGTTGAGACCTATAGCTCCGTTTTTAGCCGGTTGAGAGCGTTTGACTGCGGTTTCACAACTGCCCTTGAAAAGGATCACTTCCTCCTCCCTCTCCTCCTCCATGTAAAGTCTTTATGTGTTTCTTCCTCTGCTCTTTTTTCTTCTTTCCACACCCCTCCTCTCCCCTTCCCTCACCCCCTCTCCTTCCTCTTCTATCGTAACATGATCAGTGCTGTAGTGCAGTCTCCCTCTCTCTCTCCCCTCTCCCTCTCTCTCTCTCTCTCTCTCTCTCTCTCTCTCTCTCTCTCTCTCTCTCTCTCTCTCTCTCTCTTTCTCTCTCTCTGTGTTGCCAACGGCCAAAATCCAAAATGCACTAGTGGCACTTCCAGTGGCACTAGAATGCATGAGCAGTGGGTTTTCAACCATTTTCATTCCAGGGCCCCACTATTTATTCTGCATTTTAGCCACGGACCACCATTTGATGCTGAGTTTAGTCTCTCAGACTAATTTAGGAGAGAACTGTCGAAACGTTGGTCAAAATAGCAACTCTTCAACATGTTCTAAATGTGTAGATTCTTGAGAATTAGGTAATTCAGATGTTTAAATATAATTTAACTCTTGGGAGTTACAGTAACTCTCAAGAGTTACAGTCTATAAGGGTCCATGTGGTTACCAGTGGTCCTTTCTAGGAAGGAAGGAGGACTCTATCATAGGAGGAAAAATGGTGAAAAACGAGGGTTTTATCTCTGGCACCCGTCAACCAATTTCACCCCAACTGAACTCACCAGCCAAAAAGCACTAGATTTTCCGCCAGGAGTTTTTTTTTTCCACTAATTTTGGTGCTGGGCGCTCTGGAATGAAAAAAGCTAAATATAGCGACAAATGTGCCAAGTTGGCAACACTGGAGAGCTCTCTCTCTCTCTCCCTCCCTCTCCCTCTCCCTCTCTCTCTCTGTGCTGAGCTATATCTTCCAGCGTGGTGTGGTGTTGGTGGTGGTGATGTGGTTGGGCTTGTTGCACATGACAGGAAGCAGTGTAGTGTGTGTGTGTGTGTGTGTGTGTGTGTGTGTGTGTGTGTGTGTGTGTGTGTGTGTGTGTGTGTGCTGCTGCTGCTGCTGCTGCTGCTGCTGCTGCTGCTTTGGGCATGGAGCCCAGCCAGCCAGCCAGCCAGCCAGCCAGCACATGGCTGGATGTAATATGTTGAACAGACAGAGCTATGATGTATTTTTGTCTGACGCGTCGTTTGGTTGGTTGCTGGTCGGTCGTTGCCTCTGGTAATGTGGCAAGCAGAGCATTTTCAGCTCTGGGTGATTTGTTAAGCTCCCAACTGTGCTAGCAGGGGCGTTTTTGCCATTAGGCAGACTAGGCAGCTGCCCGGGGCGCCATGCACCGGGGCGACCACCAGGCATGCTTTAAAAGGACCCTCACATGGATATAGATATGATTATACTTGTCCTCCATAACTACAGTACAGTAGAACTGAACATTTAAAACACATGTGTTCTTTAGTTTTAAAATATTTTTTATCCCTTTGCCATTTTACTGTGCCGAGGTATGATGTGATGTCACAGGAGATTTTTCCTGGACCCGTAAGGGTCCATTTGGCAGGGGGGGGGGGGGGGGGGGGGGGGGGGGTCCTTGGTCCCCTAGCGCTTCCCTCTGCGGTGCTTTTACATGACTCAAGTTAGCTGGGTACTAGAGACTGCACTGCTCCATCATTGTCAACAGGGAGGTACAGTATTTCAGAGTCAGATGAACTGACTTTCGGTTCTATTCATAGATGACGTCAACTCCGTAACATTTCAACGCGTTGGGGGTGAGACCGGGTCGGATTTTCTTATCCAGACTCCAGGTGTGGACTAGTATATTAAGAATTTCAACACCTGCATTGTCGCTACCGGCTCCAGCTGGCATGCAGATACGCATGCCTGACAGAAAACACCTCCAACCTGGAAATGATGTATGATGTATTCATGATAGATGATGATATGAACGTGAAAAGGCTCTGCACACCCAATTCATAATGAAATGTTCCAAAATTGTTGCTGCAGCCCATAGACTAAAAACCAAATAGAACTGTAGCAATTCCCAGCTGGGGCCAAAGGGGGCCTCAATGAATTCCTCAGCCCAAAGGCCGGTAGCCTCATTCATTCATTCATTCATGCACAAACCCCAGCTATATATAGCTACACACGTTTGGCTCAGGGATTTGTCGTCATGATCTCTCACAACAAGTTCCAACAACGTTCTCTCAATTCATTACCAGTGGCTTAGCCTGCGCACTTGCATATTTTTGGCCCAGCATATAGGGGTACAAATTGTTGTAGTGTAGTGTTTCCCAAACTCTATAATCTATACCAGAGGTACCCAAAAGGTAGATCTACCAGTAGATCACACAGGCTGTGTGTACAGGTAGATCACATGACTGTCCCCAAAAACATATAACTGTGTCAACTCAAACCCCAAATACTGTACTGTCAGTAGTAGCATATACTATAAGAAAACCTTTTAATCCCCCTCCTCTATTTTTCATTTTAAGTGCATTATTCTTAAACACTGTATAAGTAACACCACTACTTCAAAGCTCCAACTTTATAGGGGCCTTAAAATGTATTTTCAGTGATCACATTTTTCATGTGTAGATCTTGTTCGAGTTATTTTGAAAGTTGCTCTCAAGTAAAAAAAAAAAATGTGGGCACCCCTGATTCTACAACTGTACAGACCCATATGAGCCATATCCATTTGGTTCCAAAGAAACCCTTGGAACTCTCTCAAGTACCTCCTGGGGGGACCCCCAGAGACCCCACTTGGGGAACCACTGAGTTAGTGTATAAGGCACAAGAGTAGAGAGCCTGATTTGACAACAACCAAAAACTCCACCTATGTATGAAACTCGAAACAGGAAGTTAAGACATTAACACAAGCCTGCGTAACACTGCAGATGTTTCTCATTGTTCTATTCTTGCTTGCATATATCTGTCCAAAATTGCATGCATGTCCAAAATCGTTACTTTTGTTAAACAAAAGCCCCTATTCCTGAGATCTTTAGATCTCAGGAATCTTAGACCTTTAACTCTTGCGAGCGTAAAATGAAACCAAATTTGGTTTCATTTCATGCTCTCAAGAATTAAATGTCAAACATTTTACTTTCAAATTTCACGCATCTACACAATTAGAAGATGTAGGGGAATTGTGGGGAAAAAACAAACAAAAAGTCTTCAGTTTTGGTCTGAGAGAAACTAGACTTCCACAAATGATGGTCCGTGGCTCAAATGCTGAATAAATAGTGGGCAACCTGCTCTAGCCCCTCACCAAACGGAGACCACGTTTTTTTCAGCCTGTCCACTATCAAGCTCCAAAGAGCCAAGGTTTAAAAGGATCCCTGCATAATGAGATAAATATGGATAATACGTTATACTTGCCCTCTATGACTAGAATTGAACATTTAAAACACATACAATAAGCTCTTAGTTTAAAAATAGTTAATGTTTTTATCCCATGGTGGCCGCCATTTTATTAGCCTGTCACATGACCTGTCACTGTGATGACGTCACATTGCATTGCTCCGCAGTAGAAGTGAATGGAATGGAATGTAAACAACTATACATTTTCCTCTTCCTATGGTTCATTTTACATTTTTCACTTGCTTTATTTCACCAGCGGGGGTCGCCAATCACCATTGTCATTACAAACAGAACTGTTTTACGTTTTAATCCTGTATATCATCAAACGTTCCATACTATGTTCTATACAACAGATCTACTGTGATGTCATCACAGTGACAGGTCATGTGACAGGCTAATAAAATGGCGGCCACCATGGGATAAAAACATTAACTATTTTTAAAACTAAGGAGCTTATTGTATGTGTTTTAAATGTTCAATTCTAGTCATAGAGGGCAAGTATAATGTATTACCCATATTTATCTCATTATGCAGGGATCTTTTAAAGGTCTGATACGAAGTAAATTAGTGCATTGCTTGTCTAGTGAGAACCCTTTCTCTCTCCCTCTCTCTCTCTCTCTCTCTCTCTTTCAGCTGCAGAGCAGAGCACTCTCCCAGCTGTTCACACACATCCGGATGCAGGCATGGTTTCTCCATTTTTTTCTCTACGTCGCATGTGCCTGTCTTTAGTCGTCATGCAGCAGAGCTGGTTTTGTTTTCATTCAGGGACCTGCACACTACACACAAACCTCAAAGATGGCTTCAGCCCCTGCCTCTTTTACCCGTCTGTACAACAACTGCGCTTTCCAGACCACAAATCACTACAGCGTTCACTATAGTTAAAGAAATGCACGTCACTCCTTTGCCATGCCATACCGGAAGGCAGTATTCACACAGCCTCCTGATCTTGGAACTTTTGCGTTGGACAAATTTGTTTAGAAATTGATATAAGCTCTCGCATCGCAGTGTGACACGTAGCAACCAACGACCACTTTCTTATTAGTTGCAACTAGTGAGCAATCAGCTGCCATGTGGTCGCAACTACTTGATTATGATCGTGACTAGTTGATAGGTCTCTAACCGAAACACTTAACCTAATCCTAACCAAATGCAATCTCTAACCTGAAGACTAAATATAACCCCAAGAATAGTGCAGTGTGTGTTCACCAACCTGGTCGAGTAACAGGAAGGTTAGGCCCAAAACAAACTCGGACCCTGAGTATAGACAGAGTTCCGTTGTCGCAATTTCCATTCGCTTCATGGGGTCAGTCCAATGGCGGCTCTTATAAACTACTTTACCTTTTAGATTATTTTGTAGTACAACGTACAACCCCAATTCCGTTGAAGTTGGGACGTTGTGTAAAATGTAAATAAAAAACAGAATGCATTGATTTGCAAATCTTTTTGAACCTCTATTCAGTTGAATACACCACAAAGACAATATATTTAATGTTCAAACTGATAAACTTTATTGTTTTTTGAAATTATACAATCTTTTGTAAATTGATCCCTGCAACACGTACCAAAAAAGTTGGGACGGGGGCAACAAAAGACTGGGAAAGGTCATGAATGCACAAATAACGCCTGTTTGGAACATTCCACAGGTAAACAGGTTAATCTTAAACAGTTTAATATCGTGATTGGGTATAACAGGACCATCCCAGTCGCTCACAATCAAAGATGGGGCGAGGTTCGCCACTTTGTGAACAATTCTGTGAGAAAAATCATCCAACGGTTTAAAAACAATGTTTCTCAACATTCAATTGCAAGGAATTTGGTGATTTCATCATCTACAGTCCATAATATAATCAAAACGTTCAAAGAATCTGAAGAACTTACTATACTAAAGCGACAAGGCTGAAAACCAACACAGAATACTTGTGACCTTTGATCCCTCAGGTGGCTCTGCATTAAAAACTGACGTCATTGTGTAAAGGATATTACTGTGAGGACTCAGGAACACTCAGAAAACCATTATCAGTTTACATAATTAGTCGCTACACCTGCAAGTGCAAGTTAAAACTCTACCATGCAAAGCAAAGCCATACATCAGAAAGGTTGGTTTGAGAAACAACCAGAAATGCCTTCTCTGGGTCCACTATCATTAGAAATGTGGACTCATCAGACCACAGCACACTTTTCCACTTTGTGTCTAACCATTTCAAATGATATTGTACCCAGAGAAGGCATTTCTGGTTGTTTTTTCTGGTTGTTTTTTCAAACCAACCTTTCTGATGTATGGCTTTGCTTTGCATGGTAGAGTTTTAACTTGCAATCGCAGGTGTAGCGACAAATTATGTAAACTGGCAATGGTTTTCTGAGTGTTCCTGAGTCCTCACAGTAATATCCTTTACACAATGATGTCAGTTTTTAATGCAGAGCCACATGAGGGATCAAAGGTCACAAGTGTTCGGTGTTGGTTTTCGGCCTTGTCGCTTTAGTATAGCAAGTTCTTCAGATTCTTTCAATGTTTTGATTATATTATGGACTGTAGATGATGAAATCACCAAATTCCTTGCAATTGAATGTTGAGAAACATTGTTTTTAAACCGTTGGATGATTTTCTCACAGAATTGTTCACAAAGTGGTGAACCTCGCCCCATCTTTGATTGTGAGCGACTGGGATGGTCCTGTTATACCCAATCACGATATTAAACTGTTTAAGATTAACCTATTTACCTGTGGAATGTTCCAAACAGGCTTAATTGTCCATTCATGACCTTTTCCAGTCTTTTGTTGCCCTTGTCCCAACTTTTTTGGTACGTGTTGCAGGGACCAATTTACAAAAGATTGTATAATTTCAAAAAACAATAAAGTTTATCAGTTTGAACATTAAATATATTGTCTTTGTGGTGTATTCAACTGAATGGAGGTTGAAAACGATTTGCAAATCAATGCATTCTGTTTTTATTTACATTTTACACAACGTCCCAACTTCAACGGAATTGGGGTTGTAATATACAGCACGGTAGTACAGCATGAACATCAGGCAACACCCCAGCTTTAATGTTTATACATCCCTTTATTTTAGATCCTTTTGTAGTACTAGTAGGCCTACAGCCTAAACAGTAGAGAGTCATTGTGCAATACTTTAAAACATACTTTATTTGCGCCGCCCTCGTTTTAAAACAATGCAATTCAAACTCCAGTTTGTCCCTCTTTCAGGCCACATCATGGACAGACAGTTTTCTGATCCCTCAATCACGCAACATTTTTCCGCCGGTCTAAGTTTGTTTCGGGCTGTGCCTTCATGTAATCCCTGGTCGCGACCAGTAAGCAACTGGTCGCAACAATGTTCGCTAGTCGCTACTGGATCTCGCCCTTCCTGCCCAAAAGTGCACTTTTTTTACAAGATTTCAGCTCTCTCTCTCTAACACTCTCTCTCTGCACGTCCCTGTTTTGAATCCTCCCACACTGTCATCTGAGTTTCTTCCGCACACACCCCCGCTGGGAGGGTTCTCTCAACTTCTCTCTGTGATCTTTGTTGGGTGTGGGGTGTTGAAATCTTTTGGACCACGAGTGAGTGAGCGAGCAGGAGGGAGGTTTTGTCCAGGGGCGGATCTAGGCATGGACATGGGAGGGCAATGCCCCCCTAAATGCCCAGACTGCCCCACCAAACATGACGGCATGCAAAACAACCCAAGATATTTCAGTGCTTATATTTAAAATTATTTGAAACACTGCTCTTGCTACTAACTACAATCATCTCACCACTAAACCGCATTTGATGAAACAGCATTTCATAATTCAAAACATAAAACTCTCTGAGTCAGACCTTTAGTTTCATGCATGCTGCGTGTCTGTTGCAACTTCAACAACAACTGATGCTATTATTGATGCTTACTTGCCCAATAAAAGTCCTGTAACTGAAAATGGTATGGGTGCAATGAAGCATCCCATACCATTTTCCCATACCCCCCCCCCCCCCCCCCCCCCCCCCCCCCCCCCCCCCCCCCCCATTGAGAAATGTTACATCCGCCCCCTGGTTTTGTCTAGTACTTGCCAAGTCACAACGATGCTTCTAAACACGGGATCAGAAGCACTGCTGTCTGTTTGTTTATCTGAAACTATAGTGCAGCCGACAAATCATCTCTTGTCAGTAATAAGGGCACACAACAGGGCAATTAAAGACAGTTGATGGGAACATGACTGGCTTATGTAATAATGAGAACATTACGGAGCGGCAGTGAGCCCAACCCTATTGGCTCTCAGAGGACTCCTGATAGGCTCCATGATGACACTTGATTAGGATGAGAAGGCCTTGATTCTGGGCCCGCTATTTATAATGCATTTTAACCACGGACCACCAGTTGATGTTGAGTTTAGTCTCTCGGTCCCCAAAACTAAGGATCTTCAAGTTTGTGTACACAATTTAGGAGATGTACAATAAGTGGCAAAACGTTGGTCAAAATAACAATTCTTCTCCATGTTCTAAATGTGTACATTCTTAAATGTACAGATGTTTCAATGTAATTTACCTCTTGAGATCGTGAAATGACACCAGATGGACCCATAAGGTCTATAAGGGTCCATTTGGTTACCAACGGTCCATCATTTAATTGGGGACCACCTGGAATCCTCTCAGGGACCACTGGTGGTCCACAGACCACTGGTTGAGAACCACTGAACTAGACGATCAGGACATTTTTGCACACTAACCACCACTAGCTGTTGGACCTGCGTATACGCGCAAATACGCACTGCGAGTAGGGCAACATGTCAAGGGGGTCGACAAAATGTGACAAAACGTGCCACACTGAACCCTCAAAATAACAATCTTCTTTATGGCTCTGTCGCCTAATAACCAGCGGCTGTGTGCACCGTGTCCTCACAAGCGGTGAAAATAGCTGATCTGCATGTGGACAAACCAGGGATTAAAGTAAAAAAAAATCTTGATACTGAAAATGATCTTTTGCAAACAAGCACTGAGCTAATTAAATGACCCCTGTGAAATCCTCAGGACTGAAATCAGTACCCAGTACTGAGAACTTTAATCCCTGGGACAAACACAGCACTCTCGTTGGGAGGAGGGGGGCAACACAAATATCCTATGAGTAGGGCAACAAATTGGTCGGCTGCATCCCTAATTGAACTGCCATGAGCTGTGTACATCACGCTTTCGAGTCTCAGGAGATGTAGAAAAGAGGAATGTACATACGCTGTGACACACTATGAGTATTACCTTTTATAGAACTACAAATATGACTCAGACTCTCTCACACAAGCACACCCGCATGCACACATACAGGTACACACACACACACACACACATGCACGCAGCCGCGCATGCACACATACATGTACAACTTTTGCTTCATGTCTCTCCCCATCTGTCCCTCTTTCCTGTCGACTATAGCTATCATAATAAAGACACAAAAGCTTTAAAAAGGAAAGCAATGTACCATATATAATAGCCTTTTATACCGTAAACACAATAATAACTGTTTAGTTACCCTTATTGACTACTATCTTACATCCTATGTTCGCCGGCTTCTGGAGAGACTTTTCAGTTACTCCTGACTTTGCATAAATGGTGCATGTATAATAGCACCTTTAGCCAAGGCGCTTTACACTACCGATTGCAGTGGAAACCAAGCAAGGCATCAACTAGCACACTTGGAGCAATTTGGGGTCCAGTGTCTTTCTTACCCAAGGACTCGAACTGCCGACCCACAGACCACTGGACTACCTGCTCTACCTCCTATGCATCTTGGCCGTGATTAACTAATGTCCCACATCCACAGACACGTCATTATTTACTGTGGATTGCAGCTTATACAGCTTAGATCTGTTGGCATTATATTCATTTTATTGTTTTAAACTTTAAACGTGTGCCTTGCCTAAGTTGCCTTTAATCTAGCTATTATCTATCAGACAAGTGTACGGGACTTTAGGGAAAACAAAACAGGCAAACAATAGATCAAAATGACCATTAAAGGGCTTTCCAGACGAATTGCAGCCCGCTTATAAGTGCCTATAAGTTATTCATGCATCTCTCTTTTATTCAGCAAGCGGGAGGTTCTGTCTAGCGACTAGCCAAGTCACAACGATGCTTCTAAGCATGGGATCAGAAGCACCGCTGTCTGTTTGTTTATCTGTAACTACAGTGCAGCCCACAAATCATCTCTGTCAGTAATGAATGCACGCTAAATGCGAGACGGGTCGCCGCATTTTGGGAGCACCAAGACGAGTATTAGACCAGGGGTTTTCAACGGGTGGTCCGGGGACCACCAGTGGTCCCTGAGAGGATCCCAGGTGGTCCCCAGGCTAAATGACGGAAAGTTGGTTAACCAGATGTAACTCTTTTGAGAGCGTAAACATGAAACCAAATGGGCCCTGGCGGGTCCATTTGGTTTCATGTTTACGCTCTCTCTTAGTTAAAATATTCATCATATGAATGTAGAAGAGAATGTAGAAGAGAATGTAGAGAATTAATGGTCATTTTTGATCTGTATGTTTTGTTTTCTCCGAAATCCAGCCTGGAATTGTGGACAAAAGCAAAAGAAATCTTTAGTTTGGGGGTCTGTGGGGCTAAAATGTTCTCAAATGTTGGTCCGTGGCTCAAATACTGATTAAATAGTGGGTCCTGGTATGAACAAGGTTGAAAACCACTGTATTAGACCCAAATGTTTACAGTATGCGCAGCCCTGGTTATAGGGGCTCTTTCAGGAGAGGAAATGTTTTGTCTAGTGGAACGTGAGTATTGCAGACGACAAGACAACTGAAGAGGCCGCGAACAGGACAGGAGAACCGGATGCGTGTGTGCAACACACACACGCACGCACACGCGCATGCACACGCACGCACACACACACACACACACACACACACACACACACACACACACGCCTAAGGGAATCCCCCCATGTGAGAGGACCACAGGCAACCCAACCTCCACAAAACACTGCTTGTTCTCAGTTGCCATGCCAACACCATCAAACCCCCCCCCCCCCCCCCCCCACACACACACACACACACACCTCTATCTCCCCCCTCTATCTCTCTCGCACGCGCGCACACACACACACACACACACACACACACGTGCCGTAGTAGAGGGATTTATCTTAAACCCAAATCTCAGTCCTATGCTGATACGACTGTGCTTACGGGAAACGACCGATTTCTTCTTTTCTACACTATACCAGGGGTTTTCGACCGGTGGTCCGGGGACCACCATGGTCACTGAGAGGATCCCAGGTGGTCCCCAGGCTAAATGATGGGACGTTGGTTAACCAGGTGTAACTCTTTGAGAGCGTAAACACGAAACCAAATGGACCCTTGCGGGTCCATTTGGTCCAAATCCATTGGACAAAAGCAAAAGAAACCTTTAGTTTTGGCGGTCTGTACGGATAAAATGTCACCAATTGGTGGCCCTCAGTGGCTCAAATGCTGAATAAATAGTGGGCCCTGGCATGGAAAAGGTTAAAAACCACTGTATTATACTGTAGGCCGCCTGCGTCACAAGTCCAGATCACAACGCACAGGCCATGTCCGCTGTGCACTATCAAGACCCCCATGATCACAAGATTACTTCTTGTAACCTCATTGCGTCACAGTCGTAAATAAAGCTGATCATCATAAGACCCGAGACACGCCTGCCTGCCTGCCTGTAGTCGCTGGAACTAGAACAAGAAGAAGTCATGATATGTTATTTTGTCTGCGAATCCCTTCGTAGGAGATTATGGTGACAGACCGTTGACCCGGTTTGTGGAGGAATGAATTGGAAAAGCACACGGACACAAGAGGGGTGCAGGGAAGATTCTCACGAAAAACATGATGACAATGCACTTGCTCTACAATCAGGGGCGGATCTAGGCATGGGCTTGGGGGGGCAATGCCCCCCCCCTAAATGCCCTGAAACCCCACCAAACATGATGCCATGCAAAACAGCCCAAATTTCAAAGATATTTCACATTAAAGTGCTTATATTAAAATGGATTGAAACACTACTACTGCTACTAACTAACAACAGCATTTCATCATTGAAAACAGAAAACTCTCTGAGTCAGACCTTTAGCTTTATGCATGCTGAGTGTCTGTTACAACTTCAACAGCTGATGTTATTATTGATGCTTTACTTGCCTAATATAAGTCCTGTAACCGAAAATGGTATGGGGATGACTTCATGAAGTCGTCCCCATACCATTTTCTCTTACCCCCCAATTGGGAAATGTTACATCCGGCCCTGTCACAATGACATCATATTGGGTTAATTGGGAGGTCAGGGCAAAGGGGTCAAGGAAGCCCCAAGCAGCACCAGAATCATTGTTCTCTCATGGCAAGCACACACACACACACACACACTCACACTCACACACACACACACACACACAGGAATGCTTTCTCAGCGTTATATCCTCCAAGCTGCTCATTCCAACTAACTGAGCGATCCTAATCCCTCTGTTATTATTGCAGTCTTTTCCAGCCGACTTAGAACTCAGAACTTTGCAGCAGAACGAAGTGCTTTTCCAAACAAGGGCAATTAAGGAAGACAACAAGTCATCCA
This sequence comes from Benthosema pterotum, assembly GCA_039105355.1. Lineage (NCBI taxonomy): Eukaryota > Metazoa > Chordata > Actinopteri > Myctophiformes > Myctophidae > Benthosema > Benthosema pterotum. The sequence continues at coordinate 36,758,674 of CM076986.1, forward strand.
TTTGCCGTGACACTCATCACTAGGCGTGATTCGCCCAGAAAGGAGTCCGCTTAGGTGGCTCGGGGGCATCTGCTTAGGATGCCTCTTGAGCGTCTCCCTAGGGAAGTCCGAGATGCACTTCCCACTGGGAGGAGACCAGCAAGGCGCAGATGGAGGACTTACATGGACTCTCACTGGCCTCTGAACATCTCCTGATGATCCCCCGGCCAGTAGGACGTTATACTATAATGTTGCTCTTGAGAGGGAAGTCTGGAGATCCGTGGTGGAGCTGTTGCCCTCGCGACCCAACTATGGATAAGCGGTTGAAGATGCATGGATGGATGAACTTAGAACTTGCAGCAGCAGCTAGCAATTAAGGAAGACAACAATTGATTCATTTGTTGCGACACTCGTCAATACCCCTCGAACGCACACAGCAACCGATGTGTGAGTCAATGCGGACATTATACATGTATAGCGCGCAAGACTGGACTGAGACAACAATTCGGCCTGGACATTTTCACGGAAATGGGGCCCAGACTGGTACAACCACAACCCAGGGGTAACTTGACACTAAGGTCTCCAAGGCACTTGCCCGTCGGGCAAGTGCCGGTTCTACTGCCCTCAGGTCATGGTCACTTGCCCCCCAAAAATATATTGTAAATTTTGCATTTAAGTTTACTGAGAGGGTTCCAGGTGGTTCCCAGTTAAGTTGGTTAACCAGATGTAACTCCTGAGAATGTAAAAATGAAACCAAATGGACCCTTGCGGGTCCATTTGGTTTCATTTTTACACTCTCAAGAGTTAAAATTCATCATCTTAATTAGCCCAGGTCTACACAACTAGAGAATGTAGAAGATTAATGGTCATTTTGATGTGTATGTTAATTTGCCTGTTTTGTTTCCCAAATCCAGCCTGGAATTGTGGACAGCTAGAAAGCAGGGAAAGACACAGAGGCAGAGTGCAATGACTGCCTTCAAGACAAATTTATCTTGTGTTGTGTTATAGCGCACTAAGTCGCACACTTGCCCTATCGGGCAACCAGGTAGCAGTCTTCACTTGCCTCACCATTTTTTTTTTACTTGCCCGGGGCAAGCGGGCAAGTGTTAGTGTCAAGCCCTGCAACCAGCATGCAGATACTCTACTGACATTTACAAATACTTGAAAATACAAGCCCTTTAACACCACCACATTTACATCCATCCATCCAAACTGAACCACTTATTCGTAGTCGGGTTGTGGGGGGGCAGCAGCTCCACCAAAGACTTCCCTGTCCCGCACAACATCAGCAACTTCCTGCTGGGGGATCGCCGAGGCCAGTAAGTTCATGTGATCCTTCCATCTCCTTGGCCCTTGGTCTGCCACGGGGGTCTCCTCCCAGTGGGGACGTGCATCAAGGACCCACCCCCTATAGGGGAGATGCTCGAGAGGCATCCTAACCAGATGAACACGAACTACCGTAACCGTACCCTAGCTGGCTCCTTTCTAGGTGAAGAAGCGGCAGCTCTACTCTACTATTTACACAGTACAACAAAAGTGATACCAACAGACAACTAATTTAACGTTTATTGCCTGCCTGGTATGTCCTCTGGCCAAGACAGTCCACCCCTGGTAGCAAGCATTAAACCCATGGGAGGCAGACAGAGATAATTGCTCCAAATGAGGCAGGGACACAGAGAGAAAGAGAGAGAGAGAAAGCCGGGACCGGGCATGCATGCATGCAGGCTGCAGCTGCCTGTCCGTGTGTCTGTCTGTCCCCTTTGGCAGCACACAGCAGAGAGAGAGAGAGAGAGAGAGAGAGAGAGAGAGAGAGAGAGAGAGAGAGAGAGAGAGAGCTCTGCTTCCCAGCAAGCACACACAAAAGGAAAAAGCAAAAAACCCAATCCATGTGCTTCTGCGAACAAGGTCACACTCATACCACACGCACACGCACGCGCACACACACACACACACACACACACACACCCACACCCACACACACACACACACACACACACACACACACACACACACACACCAAATTGTAGCCTGTTATACTGATGGCATTTTAAGAATGAGTCTACTCGCGGATTCCCCATCTCTGCGTTTCTCATCAGACAGACAGACCTGCTGGGTTTAGAAGGATTTCAGGACAGGCAGCATATACAGTATGCTGTAATAGTAATAGTAGTAGTAGTAGTAGTAGTAGTAGTAGTAATTAAGTAAAAACAGGCGTTTCTCAATGGTGAGCACTGACATTAAAGGACACTCTTTCAAAAGGGACAGAAATGATAATCATGAAATTAAAAGGACATGTTTTGTTAAACCAAAGCACATGGCAGTATATACAGTATATGACACTCGAGTAGCATGCTTGCAGTGTGTGTGTGTGTGTGTGTGTGTGTGTGTGTGTGTGTGTGTGTGTGTGTGTGTGTGTGTGTGTGTGTGTGTGTGTGTGTGTGTGTGTGTATTTCCTCACCACCACTACGGAGGGGGTCCTCACAGCCTCGGAGACGCTCTGGCGGACCTCCGCCGCCGTGCCCGGCTTGCTGAGCCTCTTTGTGAATTTCCGTACCTCGGACATAATGACGTGCGGACGGTGGTCCTCCGACCTCGAGTATAATATAACGTTAGTATTACCGTCCGTCTAGTCGTAGTATTCTCCCCGGCTCCAACACAAAAAGGCTCTTGTGTAGTCACTGTATTCCCAAAGAGAGAGTGTGTATCCAGTCCCACTATGCGGGCATCATTCATGCCGTAGATGGGACCGTTGTTAGGACGGAGGGAGGGAGAGGGAGAGAGCGGAACAGTGAGTGAAGTGACAGCCAGATGCGGAGGAAGGAAGGCAGGCAGGCAGGCAGGGCAGGCAGGAAGGAGGCGGTCCGTCCATCCATCCACCCGGTGCGGTGCGGCGCGGCGCAGAGCCATCTAGTAGAAGAGTTGCGACATTGCGGGGTCAGAAAACAGCCTGTACACGTGGTTCATGTACTCACGCGAGCCCATAGAATCCAATGCATTCAGTAACTTCCGGCTGTCACTATTCATTGTCACTATCTAACAGAAGTCTATGTGGATGGACTGGCCCCACGAAGTGAACGGAGTTGGCGTAACTATGTCTATTTCCAAGGCTCTGGTGCGGCGCAGCGAGGCGGACAGCGGTTGGCTTTGTGGCGGGAGCCATCTAGTGTCAGAGTCGCAACGGTGACATCGAGGGGTCAGAAAAATGAGCGCTCGAGCTGCAGCTGTGCGAATTTGTACTTGCACTTGCAAGCTGACGGCAGGTACTTACGGCAGATCTCTTAAAATGCTTTTTAATCTAAAATAAAGGGATTAAGATAATTAACGCTTGCCTGAGTCCAATGCCTTCTGCTACTTCCCTTGTTGTCTCCATAGAGCAGTCATTTAGACTGGGACCACGAAAGTGAACGGAGTTTTGCTCTCTCTGTACTCGAAGGATCTGGTTGCCAGGTTTGAAGAGAAACAAGTACCCGGGTGAATGAATGAAATCTGTGTTAACAGAAATGGAGAATTACAGTAGCCTAGACTACAGTAAGTCAAGTAGGCTACAAAACAGCATTTCTCCTACAATAGGGCCCATCATGTTCCAATCAAAAACATTTATAGAACAAACAACAACAACAACAACACAGATATGCACTTCTGTGTTGCCAAAATAAGGAGATGATCATTAGATCATCTCCTTATTTTGATCTAGTAAATTGATCTAGTAAATTAGGAACAGCAGGGCCTACTTTTCCTAATGTCCTAGTCCTATTAGATTATTTCGACTACCATCAGTTTGTCCTGAATTAGGTTACGGACCCCCACTTTACGTCACTTTGATCTTTGAAACAGTGAGACCCTTATTGACGCCTAATGTAAAATCAATGCTAATTTCTATGCAATGTTTCCCATTGGGGTCCATTTGATTCCATCTGAGTTACAAGCCGATAAGGGTTCATTTGGTTCCAAAACTTCATTTAGCTGGGGACCCCATTCGAACTCTCTCAAGAGGAACTACCTGCTAGTGCCATGAAATATGTATATCCACATGGGAGTCTGCAAACAAACACTATAAACTGGGCTTACATATTAGCTCATTCCTTCACATGAAAGTGTGTGTCAAAGTTTGAGAAGCAGTAGTTTAAACTGGTAAACTTCAAACGCAAGGAAGGAAGGCAAACGTCGCTTATATTACGCGGACATGGCAACGCTACAGCTGGTGACGGGGAGGTGCCACGCCTCCTTCATTCACTCTACGTCCCATGGCTCAAAGGTTCGACCCGGGGCGCGCTGTGCTGTGATTGGCCACTTGTTGTCAGGGGCAACGGATGACAGGAGACTGCAAATCTGAGAGTGTATATTGAACTAATGAATATTGGTTATCCTATTAATTGGCCATTAATATAAATGATGAAGTTCAATTAGCAAAATTCAATACTTTTTTTCTGGGTCCGTCTGTGTGTCAGATGTAGGTCCCCACAATGTAGCAAAAACACAAAACACACGTAGGATGAGGTTGCAGCTTCCATATAAGAAAAAAGTAGGCCTACTGTAGAATGCAAATAAATAAAGTTAACAGTAGGCTACAAAGCTAAACAATAAAGTGTCAGTGAATGGTGATGATGGTGACTGTTACTGACTGTGATGAAGAGCAGCTGATACACACATGACTTGTGACCAGACAAATACGGATAACTAACAATACTAAGAATAAACGAATATGAGACACAGACCACACTGTAAAAAAAAAAAAAAAAAAAATGCTAGCCTCTACTGTAGGTTATGTACTTTTATGTCCAGAGAGAGTCATTTAGATTAGAAGGTTAATGATTAACTTTATACTGCTGGATTTACAGGAACTGTCTGGAGGTCTGAAGTTTAGTCAGGACTTGTAACTTCAACCACACCTTGTTGGCAGGTAAGAATTCTGATTTAACTGCAACAGTACAAATATGATTATAAGGAGATTACCTCAACTCACATGTGGAAAAGTGTTTCTCTTACACAAATCCAGTAACGTCTTCATTTTGTTGTACAATGTTTGTTTTCAATACTGTAGCAAAGGACTGGAAGCTTTTTAGAGTTATTTTCCGTCAGCGGGAGGAGGGAAAGTTATGACCCCCAATATTATTTATTACAGTATTATTTTCTGAGGTTGTCATAATAATCCTGTAATTATTTTCTGAAGTTGTTTTGTAAGCATTATGAGTGAGTTTTGTAAACATTACTACTATTTATAATAATATCTCCATTTGGTACTAGTCTGTCAGATGCTTTTCCAGGTCTGAAGCTGATGGTGTTTGTCATTGTAGCTGTTTTACATTAATATCAGGATATAGACATGGATAAAGGAAGTGGCAAAGTGACGTTAGGACTGTCTGTGTGGATGTATGAGCTGTCAATCAGACAGGACATTTATATATGAGCTGTCAATCAGACAGGACATTTCGTGTGGATGTATTGGCTGTCAATCAGACAGGACATTTCTGTGTGGATGTATGGGCTATCATGGCAAAGGTTGTTAATAGGCAGTTTAGGCAATGACTCTTTTCACTACGGCTCCATTTGTGAAAGTACCGGTGCTATGACACAATTGCTGTAGCTGTCAGTCGTGAGTGACAGGTTACCATGGTGGCGCTGTACAGTGTGCCAAACAGACGTTGTAGACACTACCTTAAAGTGTACGTTCTGCCATAGGAACGGCTGCTATGGCAAGCAGGTTTATCTATTGAACACAGATCGACTTCCTGTTGCCGTACTGGACAACGTCGCTGTAGTATGCTTAAAGTCCCTAGTATAAGAAGAAACTTCACTGTTAGTAAGTAGACATGGTTTACTCCAACCACCAGCACCAACAGAGGTGACATGACGTCCCTGACCAAGAGTCTTACAACAGATAAAAACTATTAAGCAATAGAACACACGTTTTATGACTCATATGTATCTCATATTAATCTCATAATAATCTCATATGAGTATATAGAGCCTTCGTCATACTGCAAGTCTTTTCAGGACTTTATCCTAGTTTGTTGCTTGGATAAAGAATGTTAATAACAAAGTCCAGTTTCTCCTTATTTGTCTGGAAATGAATAGACTCCTATCTGCTTTAATGTGTCCATCCACTTCACACAGTAACAGGAAGTGAAGCAAAGTTGGGCGACTCTTGCTATTGGCCTCTTGGGTCAAGGACCAGAGGATTGTTGAGATCAAACCAGATCTAGTGGCTGCAGCGGTCCCCATTCCTCTAAGCCCAAATCATTTCAGGTTAGGCCAGGTTACTTATTTAGCGGATGAGGATTATAACCAAAGTGGGACGCACCAACACTTTTTTATACTATTTCGATTCTATCCTGCTTTAACTGCTACTGTGACCTTTTAACCTCTGTCACCACTGAGAGAGTGTTGCTTGGTGATTTTTAACTTGCATCCAAATCAACATGGATTTAGCAGATCTCTATGTAAAAGTATTTTCTGCGAGAAATGAATTTTCTGATTATCAAAATGTTTAGAAAATAGCTGATTGACAAGCTCAAGATTGGCTAGCTTTCATTGTGTAAAATGGGATAAAAGTGTATAAAAAATGTTCAATATTTTGCTGTGGACTGCCTTGTACATCCTCAATGGCCCTTGAGGTCCCACAGACCTCATTTTACAAATCTCGTAAAAGGTGCTGTTTTTCCTTTTTCTTTTCAGATTGCATTTAAGACCAAAAAGGCACCATAAGAGTGCTCCCACGGTCAGTTTAGATTTTGTTCTTAATTTCGAATAAGTAAACATTGAGGCATCCCAAAATGTTCTTAAAAAAACTTCTTAAATTGGGCTAAAAACAATGTTTCTCTTAAGAACTTCTTAAGACCTGGTTGACACATGAGGCCAATGGACTGACCTCATTGACCTCATCACATTGTGATGGCTATCATAGCTGTCACAGGGATAAATTATATCAGAGTCCCAGATCAACTTTATTGATTATAAATCCCTTCAGTCCAGAGAAGTTCTGTTGATGTTTAATCTGGTTTTATTCACCTGTTGGACATTATCCTGATCTGACCTGGTTTGACATGTTTATTATTTTATTTAGTGGACTCTGTCTTCTGGCTGCATGCTTTTTATTATGGCCAGAATGGAATCCTTAAAGGGACATTTCACCACTGGAACAAACTGCAATCACTCAATATTAATAGTATTTGTAGTAGATAACTGTAGCACAATGTGAGTCTAGGAAGGAAGTAAGAACACATTTTCACTATAATGTTGGTTATGAACATGAGCATTACAACTAAAATATCTCAAAACACATATTACACACCCAGGACACACACCCAGGTGTTTATTGTGTCCTAAATGTTATTAAAATAAGATCTGGTTGCTAAAAGAGGTGAAATGTTCCTTTAACACATGGTGAAGTAGAAGTTGCTGTTGACCTTTTGACCTGCAGTCTAGTGTCCAATCACATCCTAGTAACCACAGTGATGTGGTGCAAAATTTATGAGCTTGGGACCAAAGGAGAAATGTGTAAATATCAGATCTACAAGCAACAATGTGCCACAATTGTGCATGTGCGTGTGTGCACACAATGATTTAATATAATAATGTTTATGGTTTATATAGTTATTTTATGAACTAATGAAATGTTTGGTTCATTCCTGCTGACAGTGAACTGAACATGTTGATGAAGTTGTACATCTGAGCTTTGAATTGTAGACCCTATACTGTTACAGGATAATTAATGTGCTGATTATAAACACATGTGATGATTATTATAATCAGTTTAGTGTCGTTTCCATGTACACCCCAGGCCTGGTAAAACATTAAATACACTGATAATACTTTCACTGTCATCTCCTTCCATGATGATCAAGAAACTCACAATGTTTATCAGCAGCAATGTGCAGATTATTATTATTAAACCTGGTAGCAGGTGGAATTAATGTTTTACCAGACCTGGGCTGTGAAACTAAACTGATTATAGGCCTACAGGTTGAAGTTTTAATCTAAATGTAACCTCTTTGAAATATTGTTGACCTGACATAGGTGAGAGTATTCACATGTGACCATGTTTGCAATTCCCAATCGCTGTGTAGCAGGTATGGTGTAAGTCCTCTCATTGGCTGCATGGCAGCAAATCAGGTTTGGGGCCGTGCTCATTGGCTGCATGACAGCGAATCAGGTCTGGGGCCTTGAGGTAGGCCCGAAAGCCTATACCACCAGGCCTGGGCCTACCAAATAATTATCCATAATAATTAAAACCAGTCATCAAGAGCTTGAACTCATGATGAATAAAGCCCGGGAGTAGTAGCATTTTTTAATTGGGGGGTCAGGTGATTTCTGGACCTCTGGACTTGCAGGTTTTAATTATTCTGGGTAATTATTTGGTAAGCTCAGGCCCAGGGCTGGTGGTATAGGCTTTCGGCCTACCCCAAGGCCCCAGAACTGATTTGCTGTCAGCCAATGAGAAGACTTACACCATACCTGCTACACCACAGCGATTGAGAATTGCAGCCAATGACTGACGCATGCGCGCGCACACACACACGCACGTACACACACACGCACCCCACTACCTAACATGAGCTCCCATGGAACCCTGTGAAAACTGCTGGACTGTAATCATTATATTGTCCAATTTGTAATATAACAGCAATTACAAAAACTATAATAACAGCAGATTATTATAACTCACTGTGTGTTAATGTTTTCCAGGTCAACCAACAGCTGTAGACAGGATGGACAGTGGAACCTCAGCTTCCATCACAGGTGAGATATTAACCTGTATAAACTGGGAATGCATACATTTTAGATAGATAGAAATAGCAACATAGAGTTTTCAGAAAACACTAATAGGATTTAGATCAGTGGTGCTAGCATAGCAGATTTACAAGCATGGCAAATTTGTGCCACACTGCAAGGTTGTACATATTTTTTTTTTAAAAATACTCTGTGTTGAGTACTTGAAAATGTTTACATTTTAAAATGTTTAATATTTTATAATGATGAATCCTCCCTGGCAAAAATAATGAAAGTTTGACAATCATTGTAATCATGTTGTAATGGATTAAAATAGATGAAACAAACAAGCTGATACTGGTTTAGTCACATCTGTGATCTTTATGAATACTATGTTTTATTTTTTCCAACCAGGGAAGAACAGTGAGCCGTCAGAACTGAACATTGTTCTGATCGGGGGGAGACGCAGTCCAAAGAGTTCAGTAGGAAACATCATCCTGGGCAGAAATAGGTTTAAAACAAACAGAATAACAACTAAGAGTGTGATGAGACAAGAGTTAGTGTCAGGGAGACAGGTCAGTGTGGTCAACACTCCTGGATGGATGTCTGATCATCCCCTAGATCTGACCCCAAAACTGACCCAGTTAGAAATCCAACAGAGTGTGTATCTGTGTCCTCCAGGACCACATGCCTTTGTCCTAGTGATGCCATTGGACGTCCCAAATGTAGGAACAGGGATGTCAGCAGAGGAGCATGTGAGTCTTCTCCTCAGTGACAGAGCGTGGAAATACGCTATGATGGTGTTCACTGTAGTTGATAAAACCACCATGACACCTGATCTCATTAGATCTAGCTATGAGATGAGATACCTCACTGAGAAATGTGAAGGTCGCTTCCATGTTCTTAACATTAGTGACAGAGGAGATGGTAGTCAGGTCACACAGCTGATGGTGAAGATAGATCAGATGGTGAAGAGTAATGGTGGTCACTATGAGACAGAAGAACATGTCTCAGAGGAACTGAAGGAGAAGGAGAGAACTATCAGCAGAAGAGCAGAACAAAGGAGGACAGACGCTCTGAAACCAACAACCCCTGGACTTCCAAAACATACTGGTATGATTTGTTTTACTTTAGAGAACAAACTATAGGTAATAATGTACAATTATTATTATTATTACATATGTAGTGTAATGAATGTGAAGTGAGGAACACATCCACACATTCACAACTGAGACACAGATACAAAGAGTCGGATTTGGAGTGAATGTCACATTTTTTACGTTGTTGGGTCCAATTTAGCTAGTGGACCCCTTTAGCGTCCACTAGAGCTAAATCACAAACATCAAAACTATTAGACGCAATTATCTCCACCCACAAGATGAGACTTCATTTGTTTGAAAATAAAGGCCATATACTCTCTCTCTCTCCTCCTCCCAAACAACTGAAAAACGCGCTGCAATCAGGCTACCCCTTTTATTTTTTCCATCATCATCTCCTCCACCTCCTGCAGCATCAGGGAGGATGTTAAATGTCCTGATCATGTTGCTGGTACTGTAGTCCTACAGCAGCACCTGAACATGTGTGGACTGAGGGCCTGGAGCGGAGGATACTTCTAGCTCCAGAGCCCACTAGGTGGATTAAGCTACACATAATTATCTACCTATCCATCTACCCCCACCCACCTGGGGGAGAAAAAACACACCACCCCAGGGTGGATTGGAACACCCACTCTCCTGGGGTGAACCGGAGCAAAAAGCAGACCCTCTATTTATCGTGCCACCACAAACATGTGTTCACTATCTCCTATTTTTTGTGACCTCCGATTTTCCCCCCAACCTCCAGGGACCCCATGTTAAAGACCTCAGAATCACGCAGCAGGCGCTCTCACAAAGTCCCAGAGAGACTTTTTTTCTGCACCCTGAGGTCCCAACTTCAAAAGTACAAGAACAACTGAAAACTGAAAAAAAAAATCACACCCGTGTGAAATGAAGTGCTGCGCCGTGCCTGTGTCTGTGCCTGTGTCTGTCCCTGCCTGCATGGAGTCTGAATGGGAACGTCCCATTGTGCTTGTTTCTCTGGACGTGGCAACATGCCGCCTGACTCCACGCACGCAGCCAGACAGGCATCCAGGCAGGCAGGCACGGACACACGGCAGCTTGTAAACCGTCTAAGGGAAGTGCTTTGCAGCACTCAAAAACTCGCGTTTTAAAACTCCTCACCTCTGTCCTGCATGCCAGGAAGAGTGGCTTCGAACCGTGGACCTCTACACTACCCGCATTTAAAAAGAGTTAAAGCTGATGCCACATTTACGTGAGCCACTTTTTCTCCACATTCAGGATTTGATCTCATATTCAAGAGGTCACTGTCATCAGGATTTGCCACACATTTTCACCATTATTTACACCCTTTTTTACACCATTTACCAAAACCAGTTCAAGATCACAACACAACTTGTTGTGTTAATTGTGAGCTTGCAGATCTGCTATTTTGTGCTATTTGCAGTGTGATGAATCGTGAAGTAATAATTATTATGTTACAGGTTTTTAAATGATAAACTGTCAAATTGGAAGTAAACAATGTTTTCTCTGACAGGACTGGCTGACCTCAGGATTGTGTTGTTGGGAAGGTGTAAATCTGGGAAAAGTTCAGCAGGAAACACCATTCTGGGAGGAAGTGGTTTTAAAGTTAGTCAGAGAGGTCAGAGGTCAGTGCAGTGTGAGGTGAGACAGGGCAGCGTAGCAGGGAGACATGTGACAGTGGTGGACTCACCAGGCTGGTACTACAACCGTCCACTACAGTACACATCAGAGATGGACAAACTGGAGATCCAGGACAGTGTGTGTCTCTGTCCTCCTGGACCACATGTTGTTCTTCTGGTCGTTCCTCTTCGTGATGCATTCACCAAAGCACAGAGAGTAGCATTAGAGGAACACATGACCCTTCTGTCACAGAGCGTGTGGAATCATGCTATAGTTCTGTTCACCTGGGGAGACATTCTGGGAGACAGAAGCATTGAGCAGCACATCGAGGCTGAAGGAGAAGACCTCCACTGGCTTCTTGACACCTGTGGGAACAGGTACCATGTCTTCAACAATCAGAAGACAGATGACACTCAGGTCACAGAGCTGCTGCAGAAGATGGAGGAGATGGTGGCAGGAAACAGAGGTGGACACTATGAAGATGGTGGAGATGTTTCAGAGACGTTGTCAGAGAGGAAGAAGATCAGAGAGGAACATGTCCACACATTCATGACCAAGACACAGAGACAAAGAGCTGCTCTGAAAGCTCTGTTTGAAGGTGATGTTTGTGCGTGCGTGCGTGTGTGCACAATGTGCATGTGTGTGCGTGTGTGTGTGCATCTGCACACATTACTACATGCTTGAATCCAACATACTAATATAATGTGTAACTATACAAAAACATTACACAGACAGTCACACATCACAGAATAATGTTACATCATTGTCATTGTGCACATCTTTGATGCTGACACTTACAGAGTTACGTTTTGTAAAACTTGGTATTCTTCCTCTGCCATGACAGTGGAAACATGCATGAATAAATCAATGAATCATCAATAACTCTGTGTGTGTGTGTGTGTGTGTGTGTGTGTGTGTGTGTGTGTGTGTGTGTGTTGTGTGTGTGTGTGTGTGTGTGTGTGTGTGTGTGTGTGTGGTGTGTGTGTGTGTGTGTGTGTGTGTGTGTGTGTGTGCCAGGACATAAGAGTCTTCTAGATGTGAGGGTGATGCTGGTTGGTGGAGAAGAGCCTCAGAGGAGCTTGGCGGGAGAACGCATACTCCTGGAGACTGGTCTATTTAAACCAACTCTACGCAAGGTGAGAGTAGTATGATATCAATGTGATGTTGTAAAATAAGGAATGACTTGATACTCACAGCAACTAAACAGTAAAGCCATCAACTATGTGTTCTGATGATTAGGTATAGATCTGCTGTCCTGAATGTCAATTTGTAATGTGATCAGTGAAGTGTCAGTGATTAATGTGCCATTTTAGATTTCTGTTATTAAAATAGCAGATGTACAGCTCATTGTGTCACTTCTGCTATTTCAATTTCAGGAGATTAAAATCCTGCAGACTAAACTGTGAACGTGTCAGACATAGAGACTAACATAGAGTAACTTTATATTCCAGGAGTTTAAAACCCAGACTAAACTGACAGAATGTGTCAGACAACAGAGACTAACAAACAGTAAACTTCATATTCCAGGAGTTTAAAACCCAGACTAAACTGACAGAATGTGTCAGACAACAGAGACAAGTTGCTGGAAGAACAGTGAGTGTGGTGAACTGTCCAGACTGGTCCACTACACCTCCATCACAGAAGACCAAAGACGTCCTTCTACACGGTGTGACTCTGTGTTCTCCTGGACTCCACGCTGTCCTGGTGAATGTTCCTGTCTGGTCCAGTTTCTGTGAAGCTGACAGGAGATCAGTGGAGGAACACATGGAGCTGCTGGGGGACAGAGTCTGGAGACGTGCTCTGGTTCTGTTCACAAGGGGATTCTGGCTGGGAGGGAGACGTGTTGAGGAGTACATCGAGTCTGAAGGAGAACCTCTGAGGAGGATCCTGGAGAAATGTGGCTACAGGTACCATGTTCTACACTCCAACGACTGGGACATTTCACAGTCACAAGTGCCAGAGCTGATGGAGAAAATAGAAGACATGGTGATGAGGGACAGAGGACACTTTGGACAGAGGACACTCATTAAAAGACTGAGAGGAAGAACAGAAGAACAATGGAAAAAGAGAGAGCAGGAGATGATAGAGAAGATGTTGAAGTCTGTGACGACAGAAGAATCATCACTGCCAGCTGTCAGGAGAAGGAGAAGTATACAGTGGGATCCTCCAAGCAGTGAGTATCAATATCCTGTTTACATTATGATGCCATCACTGAGACTGTGCATGTTACTGTAGAATCATTGTTGCCTGACTGAAGTGTGATACCACTGTGCATTGGGTGTGCAGGTTCCTAGATGGTGCAAGATGCAAAACCTAATGCATAATATTAATGGGAAGTCATTTCACATGAGCCAACTTCTTTCTTCCTCTGACTTAATATTCTCTACTTAATATTCCATCCAGTTATTATTAATCTTGTTACCCTTTGTATCTTACTTTCTTTTGCTTTGGTGGGTCGATGGGATGGGAAGTGGATGGAAACATGGGGAGAAAAATATAAAAAGAAGGGGTTATATAGCATGTGACATCACATACTTTGTCTGCTAACCCATTGAATAAAATGCTTTTAAAAAGTACTACATTATAATCATTCACAACACTTCCTGCATTACCTGGCCATGCATACCCTGTGTGTTGTCTTGTGTTCCAGTGAGTGGAGGAACTCGCTCTTCAGGATATGACACCACCAGTGAAGCTCCAACCCTCACTGATGCTGTAAGTGTGACAGAGGAAGATGTTTCAGAGATGAAACTTTAGTCTGACATTAATCACACATTTTAATTCTCATCTCCTTACTTAATGACTTAATGTTTCCTTGTATTTTCAGTCTGTGGTGACAGGGCTAGAAGAATCATCCCTGCCAGATGTCAGGAGAAGGCACAGCATAGTGTTCAATCCTCCAAGCAGTGAGTATCAATATACTGTTTACATTATGATGTCATCACTGACAGCTGGAAACCTTGCATGTCCAATAATGTTACTTTTAAGGAAATAGGAAGAATATTCCTGTTTAATGATTCCAATAGACTTGAACAGAGCACTGCAATGTGACAGTTAGAGTTCACTATTGCCCTGGTCACTAAGATTTCAGTAAGTTGCCATGCAAACCATGTATTGTATGTTGTCTGAGTTCCAGTGAGTGTGTTTTTATCGTTATTCTAAATGTGTTGTCTTGTGTTCCAGTGAGTGTGTTTTTAATGTCATTGTAAATGTGTTGTCTTGTGTTCCAGTGAGTGTTTTATCATTATTGTAAATGTGTTGTCTTGTGTTTCAGTGAGTGGAGGAACTCACTCTTCAGGATTTGACACCATGAGTGTGATTTCAAGTCAGACAGAGACTGATGTAAGTGTGAGAGATGAATATGTTGATACAGTATATTAAACTAAAACATTGTTGATGAACAAAAGCTTTTGTTGCAAATTAACACCTTTGAAGTGATTTATAGTGATTTATATAAAATATACTGTAAATCATATGTACATACTGATGATTGATATACCGTCTCTCTCATAATAGGATGATATTTGCACCTTTTCATATACAGTATTCCAATGCTCCTTCTCTTTCCTGTTGATATTGTGACAAGGAGAGACGACAGAAGACTCTGTTTGAGAGACTGACAGGAGTTAAAACTCTAACAGCAGAAGAATGGAAGAAGAGAGAGGAGGAGGTGATCGACACCATGTTGACGTTGGTGATGACGGAACCACAAGAAACAAGTAGTGATTTTTACTGTTGTCCTCTTATGTGGACATACATTACTTACTATAATGTGTGTGTTTGTGCATTTAATAGAATAGCAAGATTGGATGCATTTTCATTAAAGACTGATTAGTAGACTGCTGAGGAGATGAACATTTAGGGTGACCAGATGTCCCCTGTTGCGTAGAGAGCCTCATTTTAAGACTTTTTTTTCAGGCGTCTGACATATTGAGACCCTGTCCCTCTCTGTGACTGACAGCCATCAGTGTACAAAAGCTATAATTGCTATTCTCTTTTCCAGCAAGATGTGTTTTTTGAAAGTTTTTTTGTTTTAATTTATAAAAAGCAAGAAACTTACTTTACAAACCTAATCCATGAATGAGACCAATAAACAAAAGACATTAGGAAGGATACACTATTAACCACACCATACCATACAGAAACAGTAAACAACAGCCACAGTACATGCCTCAGGCTCAGACTCATTTACCTATCCCATTTTTTCATCAATTACACAAGGTACACAATCACCACAAAAACAAGTATACAAATGATGTATATCACAGCTAAGTGGTTAACCTGACCTTGTTTTTCTATTGTTCAAAGCCTGTTATAATAGTCTAACATGAAAGAAATATCCCCTAGGCTACAGTAGGCCTACCAGTAAGTCAACCATACCACCTATGAGCAAAAGTAGATTTTAAAACAATATGAGGTTGTGTTTTTAAACTTTTTATCTAATTGTAATATTTGTTGTGTTGCATTGTCTTGTGTTACAGTGAGTGTTTTATTCTAATTGTAATGTGTGTTGTGTTGTCTTACAGTGAGTGGTGACACACCTTCTGCCAAGGTCTCTGATTGGCTGAACAGACATGCTGGACCAACAGCGCCCTCTTCAGGAGATAACACCATGAGCATGGCTCCCAGCCAGGCAGACACTGAAAGACACTGAAATGCTGTGAACAGAACTAGCAAAGGTTTATTTTTCCTGGTCAAAAGAGTTGAATCGAGTTTTAATGATAAAAAAAAAAACACTCAAATGTAAAAGGTTATCAGGTTGACACAATGGACCTGGCCATCACCATTGAAATAAATGTACAGATGTCCATTTGTATTAATATGAACATATTCATACATTGGTTGGCATTTAAATCAGATTAGGTCCATGTATATTTGTATTGATTCGTGTGTTGTATGTAAATGCATTTTATCAGTATATTTCTATAAGGGCCTATAGTAAAATATTCAAGTTTAAGTGCAGAGGGAAATTAAACTAAACTAAGGCCTGACCGATATATCGTCCAGCATCAGGTTGATATTTCCTTATTTCAGTTATATTGACATGTCTATATCTCTTTTTAATCTCTACATTTACAGCCATGTGAGCTGTCATTGAAGAGAACATGGTTGTACTTTAACGTTATTGGTGTTCAAGCTCAAGTTTATCATGCCATGATTTATGTTGTCTGTAACATCCATCCTGCATATTAATGTACACTGTTCTGTTTCATCAATAATGGAATAAATAACTGCTTCATGGAAGAGGCAATGCTGGACATTATTTTGTTCTCTTTTACCTAAATATCTTTACTATCTATACCCATGATTACTAGACACACATATTTGTGCAGTTATACATTGTAAATATTAAAGTGTGTTTTATTATCCATTGTAAATGTGCCTGTTTTTATTAGGGAACGTTATTACACTTCTGGTATAAAAGTGGACACAAACAAGTCAAGAGGTCAGATTATGTTTAGATGTACATTCAACCCCATTCACTTTTTAAACATGTTTTACTGCTACATTAACACCATAGTCTAATTAATTATTAATGTAAATGAGCTTAAGGGAC
This sequence comes from Benthosema pterotum, assembly GCA_039105355.1. Lineage (NCBI taxonomy): Eukaryota > Metazoa > Chordata > Actinopteri > Myctophiformes > Myctophidae > Benthosema > Benthosema pterotum. The sequence goes on from CM076986.1 coordinate 36,775,618, forward strand.
TTCTACTGTTTGTTGTTGTGTTTACAGTTGGGAGTGTTGAGTGTGTTAATTTGCTAGATGACTAGCTTTGACAGCACTGTATGGTTTCAAGAGTGACATTTGTGTTTGCCATAAACATCACGACAGAGGCTGTAGCCACCTGCTACAGTAGTATACTATAGTAGTATAGACTTCAGTATACCGGTAACTCAACAGTTGGCCTTAGTGCCTCGATTAGATTGATTCTGAGTCTAGTCACCTTATCTGACCCCATAGATGTGCTGTGTGTGTCATTTGAATTGTTGTCATTGTAAACAACAGCTAGTCCATTTTGAACTTGCCCCTATGTGTATAAGCCAGCTACAGTATGTTTATAACTGACACAGAGACATTTACGGTCGAAACTCATCCTAGAGACGTGCATACTTTTTGGTGGAGAGAGAGAAAGAGATTACAGTGATTTTGGATGTCCAGTGATCAGTCCAAGACGTGGATGTTCTAACAGCAGAAGAAGTGCAGAGCTTCTGTAAGTTTCTGATGTTTATTATTGTTGAGCTGTACTGTATACACTATCATTGTTTTGTCCCTTTGTAAATGATAGACAGCACAGTCAGAAACACTAGTCAGCAGACAGTAGAGAGAGGAGGAAACACACTTATTAGGTAATATCATAGCATGTGTCATAGTAGTAGATGATGTTTTTATATTGTTGTGTTTCCATTGTTGAGCGCTGTCATTGTTTTTATGCTCTTAGAATAAAACACATTCCAGAAGCAGCGCCTCATGCAGTGGAATACACTCTGCAGTTTTCTGTAACACAACAAATAAGGTAAATACTCATTGTTTTGATTATTTTTATGAAAATGTTCTTGCATGCTCTATACATTCAATATAGTGCAGGTGACATGGTGAAATTAACATTTAGAGTTGGTTTAACTATGGTCAAATGGATGCTATAGGAATGTTATGTTATTGCAGGTGGTTATTTACATCAGTTTTGACTAAACAGTGACATCCTGTGGTGTACTGAGTTTTACTGAGGTTATATAGGCCAGGCAATCAAAGATATTACCCATAATAAATAGCAAAAGTAATCATTCAAGGTGTTTCATGATCCTTAGGTTAGGTCAAAATAACAATGAAAATGATTATTATTGGTAATTCAAAGTTGAAAGTTGAAATGAATTATGTAATGTGTCAAACTAGCAGTTATTTGTGATTCTGAATTCCAACGTCAACAGGACTAGCCCTGATCAAGACCTGTATAGGATGAAGCATGTTGGTGTAATAAAGGTTGTGCTCGGATCTCCAACAAGACTTTTTTATTGTACTAATCAGAGAGCCCCCCAAAATAATGCACGGCCACCAGGTTGAGAACCGCTGATGACTGTACATGAATAAATACACACATACTGTACCATCTTTCTCTCTCCCCCCTCTCTCTCATGCATAGTTACAATCTATGTCTGACCTTGGTATTACTTTTCTTTTCGTGATGACAAAGTCAACAGTATTGTATATCCATAAACAAGCACCGACAGGAGATGAGCACAGCCCCTATAATAGGGGCAATAAACTTGGCTACATAGTTCTAATGTAGAATAGTATCCTGTATTTTGTAACAGAGTAAAAACTGTTACTAAATTCAACTGAACTGACATACATTGTGTCACAATGTATGTCAGTGGCAATGTGCAGATTATTATTATTAAACCTGATAGCAGGTGGAATTAATGTTTTACCAGACCTGGGCTGTGGAAACTAAACTGATTAAAGACCTACAGGTTGAAGTTTTAATCTAAATAACCTCTTTGACATATTGTCAACTTCTATTAAACATGATCATTGTGATTTAGTGGGATTATTCACAGGAGAAAATGACTAACACGCACACGCACGCGCACGCGCGCGCGCGCGCACACACACACACACACACACACACACACACACACACACACACACACACACACACACACACACACACACACACACACACACACACACACACACACACACACACACACACACACACACACACACACACACACACACACGCCTAACATGGACCCTTTGAAAACTGCTGGACTGTAATCATTATATTGTCCAATTTGTGATACAGTACAGTAATTACAAAAAAACTACAATAACAGCAGATTATTATAACTCACTGTGTTAATGTTTTCCAGGTCAACCAACAGCTGTAGACAGGATGGACAGTGGAACCTCAGCTTCCATCACAGGTGAGATATTAACTTGGTTAAACCTGTTTAATTTTAGCTAGAAATAGTAACATAGATTTGTCAGAAAACCTTAATAGGATTTAGTGGTTTTAGCATAGGATTAACTAGTTCTAGCCTAACGACATAGCAGATCTACAAGCATGGCAGTTTTGTGCCATGCACTGTGTGGCACAAATACATATTTGGAAAATACTCTGTGTTGAGTGTTTGAAAAATGTTTACATTTTAAAATGTTTGGCACAAAATAAAAGTTTGAGACTATTGTAATCATGTCGTAATTGATCAAAATAGATGAAACAGAAAAACTGATACTGGTTTAGTCACATCTTTTTTCCAAATGAATACTATGTTTATTTTTTCCAACCAGGGAAGAACAGTGAGCCGTCAGAACTGAACATTGTTCTGATCGGAGGAAGAAACAGTCCAAAGAGTTCAGTAGGAAACATCATCCTGGACAGAGATGGTTTTAAAACAAACAGAATAACAACTAAGAGTGTGATGAGACAAGAGTTAGTGTCAGGGAGACAGGTCAGTGTGGTCGACACTCCAGGATGGGACTCTCATTTACCCCTAGATCTGACCCCAAAACTGACCCAGTTAGAAATCCAACAGAGCGTGTATCTGTGTCCTCCAGGACCACATGCCTTTGTCCTAGTGATGCCATTAGACGTCCCATATTTAGGAACAGGGATGTCAGCAGAGGAGCATGTGAGTCTTCTCCTCAGTGACAGAGCGTGGAAACACGCTATGATGGTGTTCACTGTAGCTGATAAAACCACCATGAGACCTGATCTCATTAGATCTGACCCTGAGTTAAGATACCTCACTGAGAAATGTGAAGGTCGCTTCCATGTTCTTAACATTAGTGACAGAGGAGATGGTAGTCAGGTCACACAGCTGATGGAGAAGATAGATCAGATGGTGAAGAGTAATGGTGGTCACTATGAGACAGAAGAACATGTCTCAGAGGAACTGAAGGAGAAGGAGAGAACTATCAGCAGAAGAGCAGAACAAAGGAGGACAGACGCTCTGAAACCAACTACTGGACGTCCAAAACATACTGGTAGGATTTGTTTTACTTTAGAGAACACACTCTAGGTAGTAATGTACAATTATTATTAGGCTACTCTTTTTATTTTTTCCATCATCATCTCCTCCTGCAGCATCAGGGAGGATGTTAAATGTATTGATCATGTTGCTGGTACTGTAGTCCTACAGCAGCCTCCTGAGCCAAACGTTTATGGTGTTCTCTGCACTAAACATGTGTGCTGTTGTGTGGACTGAGGGCCTGGAGCAGAGGATACTTCTCACTCCAGAGCGCCTGCTAGGTAGATTAAACATAATTATCTACCTATCCATCTACCCCACCCACCCGGGGGAGAAAAAACACACCACCCAAGGGTGAATTGCAACGCACTCTCCTGGGGTGAACCGGAGCAAAAAGCAGACCCTCTATTTATCATGCCACCAAACATGTGTTCACTATCTCCTATTTTTTCCCCCCAACCTCCAGGGACCCCCATGTTAAAGACCTCAGAATCACGCAGCAGGCGCTCTCACAAAGTCCCAGAGAGACTTTTTTCTTCACCCTAAGGCCCCAACTTCAAAAGTACAAGAACAACTGAAAAAAAAAACTTCCGTTTTAAAACTCCTCACCTCTGTCCTGCATGCCAGGAAGAGTGGCTTCAAACCGTGGACCTCCACGCCACCCGCATTTAAAAAGAGTTTAAAAGCTGCATTTACGTAAGCCACTTTTTCTCGACATTCAGGATTTAATCTCATATTCAAGAGGTCACTGTCGTCAGGATTTACATTTTCACCATTATTTACACCCTTTTTTACACCATTTACCAAAACCAGTTCAAGCTCACAACACAACTTGTTGTGTTAATTGTGAGCTTGCAGATCTGCTATTTTGTGCTATTTGCAGTGTGATGAATTGTGAAGTAATAATTATATGTCACAGGTTTTTAAATGATAAGCTGTTTAATTGGAAGTAAACAATGTTTTCTCTGACAGGACTGACTGACCTCAGGATTGTGTTGTTGGGAAGGCAGTACTCTGGGAAGAGTTCAGCAGGAAACACCATTCTGGGAGGAAGTGGTATTAAAGTTGGTAAGGCAGGTCAGAGGTCAGTGCAGTGTGAGGTGAGACAGGGCAGCGTAGCAGGGAGACATGTGACAGTGGTGGACTCACCAGGCTGGTGGTACAACCGTCCACTACAGAACACCTCAGAGATGGACAAACTGGAGATCCAGGACAGTGTGTGTCTCTGTCCTCCTGGACCACATGTTGTTCTTCTGGTCGTTCCTCTTCATAGAGCATTCACCAAAGCACAGAGAGTAGCAGTAGAGGAACACATGACCCTTCTGTCACAGAGCGTGTGGAATCATGCTATAGTTCTGTTCACCTATGGAGACTTTCTGGGAGACAGAAGCATTGAGCAGTACATCAAGGCTGAAGGAGAAGACCTCCGCTGGCTTCTTGACACCTGTGGGAACAGGTACCATGTCTTCAACAATGAGAAGACAGATGACACTCAGGTCACAGAGCTGCTGCAGAAGATGGAGGAGATGGTGGCAGGAAACAGAGGTGGACACTATGAAGATGGTGGAGATGTTTCAGAGACGTTGTCAGAGAGGAAGAAGATCAGAGAGGAACATGTCCACACATTCATGACCAAGACACAGAGACAAAGAGCTGCTCTGAAAGCTCTGTTTGAAGGTAATGTTTATTAGTGTGTGTGTGTGCGTGTGCGTGTGCGTGTGCGTGTGTGCGTGTGTGTGTGTGTGTGTGTGCGCGTGCGCAAGTGTGTGCAAGTGTGTATCTGTGCACGTTCACACATGCATCCCAATACTAATAGAATGTGTAAATAAACAAAAACATTATTTTACACAGCATTGGTGTCCCGTCACACATCATCGTATCAATTCACATTTGAGTGTGTGTGTGTGTGTGTGTGTGTGTGTGTGTGTGTGTGTGTGTGTGTGTGTGTGTGTGTGTGTGTGTGTGTGTGTGTGTGTGTGTGTGTGTCAGGAGAACATCAGAGTCTACCAGATGTGAAGGTGATGCTGGTTGGTGGAGAACAGGATCAGAGGAGCAGAGCTGGAGATCTCATACTGCAGGAGTCTGGTGTGTTCAAACCAATTATACACAAGGTGAGTTATGTAAGGGATAACACCCGACGAGCCGGTATTTGTTTCCTATTAACTGACCGAGGCGCAGCCGAGGTCAGTTAGTTAGGAAACAAATACCGGCTCGAAGCCCCGTTCGTGACACTCTCATCTCGCTGGCGATGCTGACTACAGCTACGAGGAGAGAGTCACGTGTAGCTCGGTTACCTTTTGGATGACCGCCGGGTGCACCCGGCGAGAAACAGTGGATTAAACCCCTTTAGCAGTAATCAATGCAAACGGGAATGTTGTCGATAGAGTCGCAACAAAAAGAAACTCAACACGGAACCTTAACATTTGCACACGGACACACAGAAAACGCGTATTTAATTTAAGAAGACGGCAGTACCATGTTTTGGAATCATGGTACTGCCGCGCTAGCAATTAGCTACATGCTAGCGCTTCCAAAACATGGTACTGCCGTCTTCTTAAATTAAATACGCGTTTTCTGTGTGTCCGTGTTCAAATGTTAAGGTTCCGTGTTGAGTTTTTTTTTTTGTTGCGACTCTATCGACACCATTCCCGTTTGCATTGATTATTGCTAAAGGGGTTTAATCCAGTGCTTTTGGACGGCTGCACCCAGACGGAGCCCCCGGTCATCCACAGCAGCAACCGAGCTACACGTGACTCTCTCCTCGTAGCTGTAGTCAGCATCGCCAGCGAGATGAGAGTGTCACGAACGGGGCTAGGTGTTATCCCGCTTATTACATGGCTTACGTCAGTGGTTTTCAACCAGTGGTCCGAGGACCACCAGTGGTCCTTGAGAGGGTGACGGCGACGGCATGTAAACAACCAAATACGTAGCTAAGTGCTAACCAAATGGACCCGCTAACGGCGTGCTGGAACTAAATGCGGAAGCGCACCGCGGGCTTACGTCAGTGGTTTTCAACCAGTGGTCCGAGGACCACCAGTGGTCCTTGAGAGCGTGACGACAACGGCATGTAAACAACCAAATACGTAGCTAACCAAATGGACCCGCTAACGGCGTGCTGGAGCTAAATGCAGAAGCGCAGCACGGATTGATATGAACACAGCTGTTTGCACTTTGGGGAACTTGTTTATGCAGCGGTCAATAATAGCGCAGAGCGGTGATTATACTGTATTATGTGACCGCTCACGTGATGTGAACGCTGGCTTCTGATTGGAGCATTCATTCAAGCCATGTAATAAATTACAATAATGTGATTTAGTACTTATAATTAAGTAAACAGTAAAGAGATTGTCTGTGTTTTCTGAAGATAATGTAGCAGTATATACAGCATATCTGCTGCCATGAATGATCATGTGATCAGTTAAGTGTCATTTTAGATTTGTGTGTTGGCTTTTCAGAATAATAGATGCACAAGCTCATGTGTCGCTTCTGATATTTCTTTTTTTTTTTTTCTTCAGGAGTTTAAAACCCAGACTAAACTGACAGAATGTGTCAGACAACAGAGACGAGTTGCTGGAAGAACAGTGAGTGTGGTGAACTGTCCAGACTGGTCCACTACACCTCCATCACAGAAGACCAAAGATGTCCTTCTACACGGTGTGACTCTGTGTTCTCCTGGACTCCACGCTGTCCTGGTGAATGTTCCTGTCTGGTCCAGTTTCTGTGAAGCTGACAGGAGATCAGTGGAGGAACACATGGAGCTGCTGGGGGACAGAGTCTGGAGACGTGCTCTGGTTCTGTTCACAGAGGGATTCTGGCTGGGAGGGAGACGTGTTGAGGAGTACATCGAGTCTGAAGGAGAACCTCTGAGGAGGATCCTGGAGAAATGTGGCTACAGGTACCATGTTCTAAACTCCAACGACTGGGACATTTCACAGTCACAAGTCCCAGAGCTGATGGAGAAAATAGAAGACATGGTGATGAGGGACAGAGGACACTTTGGACAGAGGACACTCATTAAAAGACTGAGAGGAAGAACAGAAGAACAATGGAAGAAGAGAGAGCAGGAGATCATAGAGAGGATGTTGAAGTTTGTGGCAACGGATCCAGAGCCAGAAGAACCATCCCTGCCAGATGTCAGGAGAAAGAACAGCATGGACCTAGAGGATGCACAGAGCATGGGGAAACCTCCAAGTAGTGAGTAATATTCTGTCTGCAGTATATTGTATGGCTGTGCTTAATTGCGTGTGTGTGTGTGTGTGTGTGTGTGTGTGTGTGTGTGTGTGTGTGTGTGTGTGTGTGTGTGTGTGTGTGTGTGTGTGTGTGTGTGTGTGTGTGTGTGTGTGTGTGTGTGTTTAGTGTCATTATAAATGTGTTCTCTGTGTCCGCGCCCCAAGCTCTTCTCCCTCCTGGCCCCAAAACTATGGAATGAACTTCCCCCTGCAATCAGGACCTCAGACTCACTACCTATCTTCCGCCGCAGTCTTAAGACACACCTCTTCAGACTCCATCTCAACCCATAGCACTTGTACTATATACCAACCCACAGTACCTGCTGCAATGACTTATATAGGTTGCCTAATGTATTATAATGTTTTTAGCGCTTCATTGTATGTTGTAAACTGTATTGTAAATCCAGATTAAATTGTAAATGTTTCATCATTGTAAGTCGCTCTGGATTAAGAGCGTCTGCTAAATGCCTAAATTGTAATTGTAAATTGTGTGTCTTGTGTTCCAGTGAGTGGAGGAACTCGCTCTTCAGGATATGACACCACCAGTGAAGCTCCAACCCTCACTGATGCTGATGTAAGTGTGACAGAGGAAGATGTTTCAGAGATGAAACTTTAGTCTGACATTAATCACACATTTTAATTCTCATCTCCTTACTTAATGACTTGTTTCCTTGTATTTTCAGTCTGTGGTGACAGGACTAGAAGAATCATCCCTGCCAGATGTCAGGAGAAGGCACAGCATAGGGATCAATCCTCCAAGCAGTGAGTATCAATATACTGTTTACATTGCAACCTTGCATGTCCAAATAATGTTACTTTCAAGGAAATAGGAAGAATATTCCTGTTTAATGATTCCAATAGACTTGAACAGAGCACAGCAATGTAACAGTTCACTATTGCCCTGGTCAGTAATTTGCCATGCAAACCATGTATTGTATGTTGTCTTGTGTTCCAGTGAGTGTGTTTTTATTGTCATTGTAAATGTGTTGTCTTGTGTTTCAGTGAGTGGAGGAACTCACTCTTCAGGATTTGACACCATGAGTGTGATTTCAAGTCAGCCAGAGACTGATGTAAGTGTGAGAGATGAATATGTTGATATATTAAACTAAAACATTGTTGATGAACAAAAGCTTTTGTTGCAAATTAACACATTTGCAGTGATGGTTTTATATAAAATATACTGTAAATCATATGTACATACTGATGATTGATACATCTCTCTCATACTAGGATAATATTTACACCTTTTCATAAACAGTATTCCAATGCTCCTGCTCTTTCCTGTTGATATTGTGACAAGCAGAGACGACAGAAGACTCTGTTTGAGAGACTGACGGGAGTTAAAACTCTAACAGCAGAAGAATGGAAGAAGAGAGAGGAGGAGGTGATCGACGCCATGTTGACGTTGGTGATGACGGAGTCACAAGAACCAAGTAGTGAGTCTTACTGTTGTCCTCTTATGTGGACATACATTACTTACTATAATGTGTGTGTTTGTGCATTTAATAGAATAGCAAGATTGGATGCATTTTCATTAAAGACTGATTAGTAGACTGCTGAGGAGATGAACATTTGGGGTGACCAGATGTCCCCTGTTGCGTAGAGAGCCTCATTTTTAAGACTTTTTTTAGAATAAGACCAATAAACAAAAGACATTAGGAAGGATACACTATTAACCACACCATACCATACAGAAACAGTAAACAACAGCCACAGTACATGCCTCAGGCTCAGACTCATTTACCTGTCCCATTTTTTTTCATCAATTACACAAGGTACACAATCACACAAAAACAAGTATACAAATGATGTATATCACAGCTAAGTGGTTAACCTGACCTTGTTTTTCTATTGCTCAAAGCCTGTTATAATAGTCTAACATGAAAGAAATATCCCCTAGGCTACAGTAGGCCTACCAGTAAGTCAACCATACCACCTATGAGCAAAAGTAGATTTTAAAACAATATGAGGTTGTGTTTTTATCTAATTGTAATATTTGTTGTGTTGCATTGTCTTGTGTTACAGTGAGTGTTTTTATTTTAATTGTAATGTGTGTTATCGTGTTGTCTTGTGTTGCAGTGAGTGTTTTTATTCTAATTGTAATGTGTGTTGTTGTGTTGTCTTGTGTTGCAGTGAGTGTTTTTATTCTAATTGTAATGTGTGTTGTGTTGTCTTGTGTTGCAGTGAGTGTTTTTATTCTAATTGTAATGTGTGTTGTCTTGTGTTGCAGTGAGTGGTGACACACCTTCTGCCAAGGTCTCTGATTGGCTGAACAGACATCCTGGACCAACAGCGCCCTCTTCAGGAGATAACACCATGAGCATGGCTCCCAGCCAGGCAGACACTGAAATGCTGTGAACAGAACTAGCAAAGGTTTATTTTTCCTGGTCAAAAGAGTTGAATCGAGTTTTAATGATAAAAAAACACTCAAATGTAAAAGGTTATCAGGTTGACTGGACACAATGGACCTGGCCATCACCATTGAAATAAACGTACAGATGTCCGTTTGTATTAATATGAACATATTTATACATTGGTTGGCATTTAAATCAGTTTAGGTTCATGTATATTTGTATTGATTCATGTGTTGTATGTAAATGCATTTTATCATGTACAGTATATTTCTATAAGGGCCTATAGTAAAATATTCAAGTTTAAGTGCAGAGGGAAAATAAACTAAACTAAGGCCTGAAAGCTATATCGTCCAGCATCAGGTTGATATTTCCTTATTTCAGTTATATTGACATGTCTATATCTCTTTTTAATCTCTACATTTACAGACATGTGAGCTGTCATTGAAGAGAACATGGTTGTACTTTAACGTTATTGGTGTTCAAGCTCAAGTTTATCATGCCATGTTTTATGTTGTCTGTAACATCCATCCTGCATATTAATGTACACTGTTCTGTTTCATCAATCATGGAATAAATAACTACTTCATGGAAGAGACAATGCTGGACATTATTTTGTTCTCTTTTACCAAAATATCTTTACTATCTATACCCATGATTAATAGACACACATATTTGTGCAGTTATACATTGTAAACATTAAAGTGTGTTTTATTATTCATTGCAAATGTGTCTGTTTTTTATCAGGGAACGTTATTACACTTCTGGTATAAAATTGGACACAAACAAGTCAAGAGGTCAGATTATGTTTAGATGTACATTCAACCCCATTCACTTTTAAACATGTTTTACTGCTACATTAACACCATAGTCTAATTAATTATTAATGTAAATGACCTTAAGGGACTTCTACTGTTTGTTATTGTGTTTACAGTTGGGAGTGTTGAGTGTGTTTGCTAGATGAGTAGCTTTGACAGCACTGTATGTTTTCAAGAGTGACATTTGTGTTCGCCATAAACACTTCAGGTGCAGATGTGTGCACATCTGGGAGGGCCAGGAGTCAGGACATGTGTTCCAGATGTGTGACACATCTGGGAGGACCAGGAGTCAGGACATGTGTTCCAGATGTGTGACACATCTGGGAGGGCCAGGAGTCAGGACATGTGTTCCAGATGTGTGACACATCTGGGAGGGCCAGGAGTCAGGACATGTGTTCCAGATGTGTGACACATCTGGGAGGGCCAGGAGTCAGGACATGTGTTCCAGATGTGTGACACATCTGGGAGGGCCAGGAGTCAGGACATGTGTTCCAGATGTGTGCACATCTGGGAGGGCCAGGAGTCAGGACATGTGTTCCAGATGTGTGACACATCTGGGAGGGCCAGGAGTCAGGACATGTGTTCCAGCACTGCCTGTGGTCTAGCCAGCAGCTCACAGTGACTATACTGCAGGGGCGGATTGGCCATCTGGAGTACAGGGAGTTTTCCCGGTGGCCTGCGCCACCTAGTGGCCTGGACAAGATCCAAAATGCACTAGTGGCACACTTCCAAAATGCACAAGAATGTGGTAGATGCTCGCCAGGAACATACAGATCAAAATTACCATTAATCTTCTACATTCTCTAGTTGTGCAGATTAAGTTGGGCTAATTCACATGATGAATATTTTAACTCTTGAGGGTGTAAAAATGAAACGAAATGGACCCGCAAGGGTCCGTTTGGTTTCATTTTTACGCTCTCAAAGAGTTACATCTGGTTAACCAGCTGCCCCCCCCCCCCCCCCCCCCCCCCCCCCCCCACTCCGCCCCTGCTATACTGTAGCTTCCTGGGATTGGAACCTGCAGCTCCCCCATGATGAGAGCGCTGACATTTGGACTGTTCAACTACAATCATTAGGGTGACCAGATCCAAACTGTTCATCTGAGGGACAGAAGTATCACTCATTGTGTGGGACAACTTATTACTGTCTTACAGTATGTCATATTCGACTATAGAGTTGTTGGCCATCATTTTGTTATTAAACCTGGTGTCTCACATTTTGTTTTAAAATACTAACGTTGGCCATGGGTTAATTTTGGTCATTGGTCATGAGTTCATTGATAATGTAACCTATAGATCTAGAGGGGTATAGGGGCTTATTTCTCCTGTTATCTCATGCACCTTACAGGAAAAGCTACAATAAGAGATCTTCACCACAGAAAGACAACTCCTATGGGACTAACTATGAGGACATTTGAACACTGATGTGTGTCAGTCACAGTGAGGGACACAGTCTGAAGTCTGCCTGAAAAATCAAAAGAAATCTAACATTACCAGAAAACTAACATAACCAGACATGTCTGGTAATGGTAGTTTTCCTTTGAGTTTCATGCTGTACCTCTCGTCATCCAGTTGGTGTCCTACCTGACCATGTGATCTACAGGTCAGAGCAGTAAACAACCTTTAGTTTCCTCATACGTTCAAAATTCATAACTTGTAAGCTACTGGCTGGTTGTATTCTTTTTGGAAAGAATATGAGAGACACCCTGATGGAATAGTACAAATCTGAACAAATCTGAGAAAGCAGGAACATTTCCAGATAGATGGACAACACCTTGAAGAGGTAGAGCAGTTGACTTATAGGAGTCATAGTTTACACAGAGGAAGGAGGCATGAAGGATCTGAGGAGAACAGTGTCAAAAGCTGGTGGTTCATTCATCAGACTGAGAAACAGTTGGACAGATAGAGATACTTTTATTATCCCACAGCCGGGAAATCGTTCACCCAGTGGCAGCACAGCAGTTAAAGGGACATTTCAGCCTTTTTAACAAAAACATATATATTAACAACATTTAGAAGATTTAGAGCACTTTCCTGAGGGTCTATGTGTGTAATATTTGGTTTTAGATATTGCACATTTTAGCGGTGAGTCCAGTGTCTCATTTCAATCAACACTACTTTCAGGACTACATGTTGTGTTGGTAAGATAACCCACCCACCCACCCCCCACAAGGAGGAGCAGTGCACCAAAGCATTGTGGAGTAGTGTCTGTGACACGCACGCACGCACGCACGCACACACACACACACACACACACACACACACACACACACACACACACACACACACACACACACACACACACACACACACACACACACACACACACACACACACACACACACACACACACACACACACAGCTGTACCGGCTGGAGAGCAGCTGGTACATGAAGTACGTGACACAACACTGAGTGCAGTGTTTGAGTACATAATAATTCATAATAATTTATAATAAGAATAAGTACGGTAAGTATACTAAGAATGAACTAATATGTAAAGGGTTGAACAGACACTGTTCTGGTTGGACCATAATGTAAAAAGACGTATGTACTTTTATGTCCAGAGAGTCATTTAGATTAGAAGGTTAATGATTAACTTTATACTGCTGCATTTACAGGAACTGTCTGGAGGTCTGAAGTTTAGTCAGGACTTGTAACTTCAACCACACCTTGTTGGCAGGTAAGAATTCTGACTGAACTGCAACAGTACAAATATGATTATAAGGAGATTACCTCAACTCACATGTGGAAAACTGTTGTATTATTACGTTGTATTTCTCTTAAATCCAGTAATGTCTTTGTTTTGTTTGATACTGTTTGTTTTCAATACTGTAGCAAATGGCAGGAAGCTTTTTAGAGTTATTTTCTCTCAGTGGTTGAGGGAGAATGAAAAGTTATGACCCTCAATATTATTTATTACAGTATTATTTCCTGAGGTTGTCATAATATTCTTGTAATTATTTCTGAAGTTGTTTTGTGAGCATTATGAGTGAGTTTTGTAAACATCACTTGTATTTATAATAATATCTCCATTTGGCGCTAGTCTGTCAGATGCTTTTCCTGGTCTGAAGCTGATGTTGTTTGTCATTGTAGCTGTTTTACATTAATATTAGGAAGTATAATGGATAAAGGAAGTGGCACAGTGAGGTTAGGACTGTCTGTGTGGATTTATGGGCTGTCAATCAGACAGGACATTTATATATGAGCTGTCAATCAGACAGGACATTTATATATGAGCTGTCAATCAGACAGGACATTTATATATGAGCTATCAATCAGACAGGACATTTATATATGAGCTGTCAATCAGACAGGACATTTATATATGAGCTGTCAATCAGACAGGACATTTATATATGAGCTGTCAATCAGACAGGACATTTATATATGAGCTGTCAATCAGACAGGACATTTATATATGAGCTGTCAATCAGACAGGACATTTATATATGAGCTGTCAATCAGACAGGACATTTATATATGAGCTGTCAATCAGACAGGACATTTCTGTGTGGATGTATGAGCTGTCAATCAGACAGGACATTTCTGTGTGGATGTATGGGCTGTCAAGGCAAAGGTTGTAAATAGGCAGTTTAGGCATTGACTCTTTTGACTACGGCTCCATTTGTGAAAGTACCGGTGCTATGACACAATTGCTGTAGCTGTCAGTCGTGACAGGTTACCATGGTGGCGCTGTACAGTGTGCCAAACAGACGTTGTAGACACTACCTTAAAGTGTACGTTCTGCCATAGGAACGGCTGCTATGGCAAGCAGGTTTATCTATTGAACACAGATCGACTTACTGTTGTCCCGTACTCGACGGCATTGCTGTAGTATGCTTAAAGTCCCTAGTAAAGGAAGAAACTTCACTGGTAGTAAGTAGACATGGTTTACTCCAACCACCAGCACCAACAGAGGTGACATGACGTCCCTGACGAAGAGTCTTACAACAGATAAAAACTATTAAGCAATAGAACACACGTTTTATTTGACTCATATGTACCTCATATTAATCTCATATGAGTATAGAGCCTTCGTCATACTGCAAGTCTTTTCAGGACTTTATCCTAGTTTGTTGCTTGGATAAAGAATGTTAATAACAAAGTCCAGTTTCTCCTCATTTGTATGGAAATGAATAGACTCCTATCTGCTTTAATGTGTCCACCCACTTCACACAGTTACAGGAAGTGAAGCAAAGTTGGCCACTCTTGCTATTGGCCTCTTGGGTCAAGACCAGAGAGGATTGTTGAGATCAAACCAGATCTAGTGGCTGCAGCGGTCCACATTCCTCTAAGCCCAAATCATTTCAGGTTAGGTCAGGTTACTTATTTAGTGGATTAGGATTATAACCAAAGTGGGACGCACCAACACTTTTTTTTATACTATTTTGATTCTATCCTGCTTTAACTGCTACTGTTTGTCTGATTCTAGTGACCTTTTAACCTCTGTCACCACTGAGAGAGTGTTGCTTGGTGATTTTTAACTTGCATCCAAATTAACATGAATTTGGCAGATCTCTATGTAAAAGTATTTTCTGCGAGAAATGAATTTTCTGATTATCAAAATGTTTAGAAAATAGCTGATTGACAAGCTCAAGATTGGCTAGCTTTCATTGTGTAAAATGGGATAAAAATGGTATGGTGGTATAAATGTTCAATATTTTGCAGTGAACTGCCTTGAACATCCTCAATGACCCCTTGAGGTCCCCAGACCTCATTTTACAAATCTCGTAGAAGGTGCTGTTTTTCCTTTTTCTTTTCAGATTGCATTTAAGACCACACCCGAAGAGTGCTCCACAGTCAGTTTAGATTTTGTTCTTATCTTCGAACAAATCAGAGCTAAGTAAACATTGAGGCATCCCAAAATGTTCTTAAAAAACTTCTTAAACTGGGCTAAAGTTCTCTTAAGAACTTCTTAAGAACGGTTGACACATGAGGCCCAATGTACTGACCTCATTGACCTCATCACATTGTGATGGCTATCATAGCTGTCACAGGGATAAATTATATCAGAGTCCCAGATCAACTTTATTCATTATAAATACCTTCAGTCCAGAGAAGTTCTGTTGATGTTTAATCTGGTTTTATTCACCTGTTGGACATTATCCTGGTCTGACCTGGTTTGACATGTTTATTATTGTATTTAGTGGACTCTGTCTTCTGGCTGCATGCTTTTATTATGGCCAGAATGGAATCCTTAAAAGGACATTTCACCACTGGAACAAACTGCAATCACTCAATATTAATAGTATTTGTAGAAGATAACAGTAGCACAATTAGTACAGGCATTATATGGAATAGAAGGGGTCAACCTGGGACTAATGGCAAAAAAAGCAAACTCAGCTGATTTTGTATCTTCAATATATCTTGAATAACAGATAAAAAGTTGCCTGGAATTGTCTGAGGGGAAAGGTTTGAAAATGGCATTTACAGTATGTCCACCATTGACATCCCATTTTAGGCAAATATTTTCTATATTTCATTGTGCTTTAAGTAGCAAGTGACATATCAAACTATGGAGTTTTCGTGATGCTGAATCCATTCCAAGCATTCATTTTGCCCAAAAAATCTTCCTTGGGTTAAAAACAGCCATAACCGTGTTGACAAATATGCTGAGGTCAGCACATTTGGGCAAGTTGTTATGGCGATATTTCATCCAATGAGTGATTTTGTGCAAAACTAATGCTAAGAATGGATTCAGCATCATGAAAACTGTCTAGTTTGATATGTCACTTACTACTTAAAGCACAATGAAATTTAGAAAATATTTGCCTTCAATAGAATGTCAATGGCTGGACTTACTGTAAAGGCCATTTTCAAACCTTTCCCCTCAGACAATTCTAGGCAACTTTTTATTTGTTATTCAGGATATATATTTTTATTTTTATTTTTTTTGCAATTATACATTATTACTGTGACTAGGAAGGAAGTGAGAACACATTTTACACTATAATGTTGGTCATGAACATGAGCATCATGACTAAAACATCTAGAAACACACATTACACACCCAGGACAGTGTCTATTGTGTCCTAAATGTTATTAAAATAAGATCTGGTTGCTAAAAGAGGTGAAATGTTCCTTTAACACATGGTGAAGTAGAAGTTGCTGTTGACATTTTGACCTGCAGTCTAGAGTCCAATCACATCGTAGTAACCACAGTGATGGGGGTGCAAAATTTAAGAGCTCGTAAATATCAGATCTACAAGCCAACAATGTGCCACAATTGTGCATGTGCGTGTGTGTGTGTGCACAATGAATTAATATAATAATGTTCATGGTTTATATAGTTATTTTATGAACTAATCAAATGTTTGGTTCATTCCTGCTGGACAGTGAACTGAACATGTTGATGAAGTTGTACATCTGAGCTTTGAATTGTAGACCCTATACTGTTACAGGATAATTAATGTGTTGATTATAAACACATGTGATACATGTTATGAATATTATAATCAGTTTAGTGTAGTTTCCATGTACACCCCAGGCCTGGTAAAACATTAAATACACAGATAATACTTTCACTGTCATCTCCTTCCATGATGATCAAGAAACTCACAATGTTTATCAGCAGCAATGTGCAAATTATTATTATTAAACCTGGTAGCAGGTGGAATTAATGTTTTACCAGACCTGGGCTGTGGAAACCACACACACACACCCATGGAACCCTTTGAAAACTGCTGGACTGTAATCACACACACACACACACACACACACACACACACACACACACACACACACACACACACACACACACACACACACACACACACACACACACACACACACACACACACACACACACACACACACACACACACACACACACACACACACACACACACACACACACACACACACACACACACCTAACATGGACTGCAATTACAAAAACTATAATACCAGCAGATTATTATAACTCACTGTATGTTAATGTTTTCCAGGTCAACCAACAGCTGTAGACAGGATGGACAGTGGAACCTCAGCTTCCATCACAGGTGAGATCCATTTTAGATAGAAATAGTAACATAGAGTTTTCAGAAAACCCGAATAGGATTTAGTGGTTCTAGCATATCGACATAGCAGATCTACAAGCATGGCAGTTTTGTGCCATGCACTGTGAGGCACAAATACATATTTGAAAAATACTCTGTATAAATTGAAAAATGTTTACATTTTAAAATGGCACAAAATAAAAGTTTGAGACTATTGTAATCATGTCGTATAATTGATCAAAATAGATGAAACAGAAACTGATACTGTTTGCAGCATCTGTGATCTTAATGAATAAATACTATGTTTATTTTTTCCAACCAGGGAAGAACAGTGAGCCGTCAGAACTGAACATTGTTCTGATCGGAGGAAGAAACAGTCCAAAGAGTTCAGTAGGAAACATCATCCTGGGCAGAGATGGTTTTAAAACAAACAGAAGAACAACTAAGAGTGTGATGAGACAAGAGTTAGTGTCAGGGAGACAGGTCAGTGTGGTCGACACTCCAGGATGGGTGTCTTCTCATCCCCTAGATCTGACCCCAAAACTGACCCAGTTAGAAATCCAACAGAGCGTGTATCTGTGTCCTCCAGGACCACATGCCTTTGTCCTAGTGATGCCATTAGACGTCACATATGTAGGAACAGGGATGTCAGCAGAGGAGCATGTGAGTCTTCTCCTCAGTGACAGAGCGTGGAAACACGCTATGATGGTGTTCACTGTAGATGATAAAACCACCATGACACCTGATCTCATTAGATCTCACCCTGAGTTAAGATACCTCACTGAGAAATGTGAAGGTCGCTTCCATGTTCTTAACATTAGTGACAGAGGAGATGGTAGTCAGGTCACACAGCTGATGGAGAAGATAGATCAGATGGTGAAGAGTAATGGTGGTCACTATGAGACA